>WEIV01021245.1:18631-107126 GCA_013390005.1 Calyptomena viridis
TGGTGTTATTTATCTGTATTACATTTTGTATTAAAAAGTTTATTTGAAATGTGGGATATTTATCTGGGGCTTTTTCTGCTCCCACTGTAAGAGAATGGTAATATCTCTTCATGTTTTTTCACTCCGATGGACCTGTGTCTCAAGCACTTGTCCTAATTCTGTGGCTAATTCTCCATAGGCTCCATAGACATCAGTTTTTGGTTATCTGATACTGCCCTTCTATGTTGTAATAGCCAAATAAGCCAGCTTCTGAATGATTTACTAAGGCAGTTAAAAAGCCATTAAACTACTTTTCAGCAAGGCAGAAGATCTGGCTACTATGCTTAGAGAAAGACCATAACCACACTCTTTTTAATTAATTTTGTTAAAGACAAAAAGTTATTAATCTGGGGCATGCACCACAAAATGAAACTAAACCCTTAAAGAACCCAATGACTTCTGAGATGCATTTACAAGTAGATTCCTGGAGTTTCAATTTCACACCTGTTTCTAGACAACACAGTACTATTATGAATCATGTAGTTCATTCTGAATCCAAACAAATCTGCTGTCATGAGAACTGTCAGTTGTAATTGTGTGAGACGTTTTATGAGAAGGATTATCAGTTTTCTGTTTTCTTTTGAAGTACTTTACCATTAGAAACAATTGTGATTTTTGTTTTCAGNCATAAGTGGCTGAAATAGTGACCCAAAAGTGTGTGAGAGAGATGGAGAAAAGTGCAGGTATTTTCTGCTGGATGGGATGGAACTTGCACAGCTATGACTGCCGGATCTGATACCATGTGGTGCACACTACTGCAGAGATACTGCAGTGGGATATATCTTGCTAGNAAGACAAAAAGTTATTAATCTGGGGCATGCACCACAAAATGAAACTAAACCCTTAAAGAACCCAATGACTTCTGAGATGCATTTACAAGTAGATTCCTAGAGTTTCAATTTCACACCTGTTTCTAGACAACACAGTACTATTATGAATCATGTAGTTCATTCTGAATCCAAACAAATCTGCTGTCATGAGAACTGTCAGTTGTAATTGTGTGAGACGTTTTATGAGAAGGATTATCAGTTTTCTGTTTTCTTTTGAAGTACTTTACCATTAGAAACAATTGTGATTTTTGTTTTCAGTTTTAATTGTTATTTGTAAATTAAGACCTAGGAGTTCCATCAAAACCTGGAGAGGTTTTACAAAAACTGCCAAGAGGAAACTGTGCTATTTCTTCAATGTTGCCCCAAAGGCCACAATAAATTCAGGATACCAGACTGGCGTACTTATACCAATGTAGATCACATTCTCCTGGTTTTCACATGAGGCTTAGCAATGCAAGAAATGCCTGGACATGGTCCTGAGCTGCTGGCACAATGAACTCTGAGCAGGGAGGAACCAGATGACCTCCAGTTGTCCTTTCCAACCTCAGCCATTCTGTGATCCTGTAATACATGGACATTTTAAAATTGAATGTTGTTTTCAAATATGCCAAAATCTAGTAACTCCCAAATGTTTTCATACTATAGGGAATCCTCTGTAACATGTGCTCTGTTCAATGTGTAATATTCTTACCAGGTTCTTCAGTGTCAGTGTTCCTCCCATTCCTTGTTAGCCCAGTCACTCCTACAGCCTATGCTGGCTGTCACACAGGTACATTTTCCTGAAATATTAGGACCAACCCAAACAGCATCATTGTTGATTTCCAACAATGTACTCCCTGGTAGGAGCATCAGACCTCACATTACCCAATTATGCCAAAAGCTGCAGTGTAGTGTAACTGCTCGTGGTTCAGAGTGGCTCACACCTTCATTTTGGCTTGTTTTTCATTTTGCACTGTGTGGGCAGTGCATTGTTGTTAGCCAACAATGTACTGTTGGTAGTAAGCACTTGTTTAGTCTTTAGCTTGCTGCATGTGTAACATTGCTGTGTTTAAAAAAAGTAAACTAATTCCATCACGTTTACAGTACAGTAGAACATAGAGACTAATGGCTTTGCTTGATAAAGCTTTACTGTGTAAGCAACAGTTTTGCAGATGATGTCATATAGTTTTGCTTCCAGTGCCATATACAGTAGAAGCAAGTCATTTCCCATCCATAGTTAGGACAGTATACTGAAAATAGCCAACCCTGTGTTTACTCAATGAAAATTGGAGATTGTCTTTGTTCTTTTTCATGGAGCATGTTAATTCTTTGATCTGTAACATGGTGTGAATGCATTTGTTTTGGCATTTATTTTGTGAAAACAACTCTATATTTCTCAAAGAGAAATTCCATTGACTGTAATTTTGTATGTCACTGAGTGACACATCCTACATTGAATCATACAACCCTAGGACTACTGAACTGAAATCTATGTTTCTCTTTCATACTGATGTCACTTTAAGTGACAACACTGTGAGTCAATCAAAAAATCAAGCAAGGACTTTTAACCATACAGATGGTGAAAAAGAATCTCATTATAATATGAGACATAAAATACGTTTTATAAGGTTGACCATGGAGAAGTATATTGTGTTGTAAGGCTCATAAAAAGCCACTGGACATTAAGGTACATGCATTGAAATACATTATATATTTATTTTTTATGAGACATGATGTACTTTCACTGTAGACTGGATGAAGTCATAGTCACAGCTGCACAGAATTCTCCACCCTACACACCGTGTATAATGTAAAAGAAGAAAGAACCGTGATAAGAACTGTGAAAAACATGAAATAACGGTGAGTTTTTTATTTTCAAGAACAATTTTTCTCTTCATTTCCAAATTTAGTTTTTCCTTAAGCGCAAATATAATTCAATGAGAGTCAAGCAGTAGCCAACTATTTCTGTTTGTAGATTTTTGTTTGATTCTGTTAAAATTTGTTACTGTCTTTCATATTCTAGAAAACTGCTATGTCTAGAAACAGTAGCAGGATTATATAATTAAAAAAAGACAACAAAACCCACTGCCTAGCCAACCAAAAAAACTAAAGAAAAAATTGTTTCTCTTTGAGAAGCAGTGTTACTGGTTTGACAGTGATTAGAGCTGGGAACTGGACATTGCACACGAAGATGTAAAACTGTGTCACAGTTCAGTAGTGAGTGTTGTTCATACTAATGAGTCCTGCAGTGCCCTTGCTTTTCTGGAACTAACAGTATTCAGCTTTTGTCAACATCTTTGGATTTCTTGGCTGAAAGAATATGCAGCTCTGTAAGTGGAGAGTCATGGGGGACTGCATCAAGATGTGTAAAATCTGGTGTGAAACAGTGGAAGCTGCTATAATGGAATGGGCTGTTCATTTCTCTTACAGATCTGCAGTGATGTGGTTTCTCCAGCACACAAAGGATCATCCTAAGAAGATGTGCTTCCTGGTCTTGTGACTGAACTTTATACTGAACATCTTTGGTTTTCTTCAAATATTCAGGATACCCTTCTTCAATGAAGTTTAACTCCTCATTTAATTCCATGATTTCTTGTTAGCTTTTTTTATTTCATTCATGGACTTTGCACATATGTCTATGAGAAAAATTGTGGAAATAATGTTAATGAAAATGTAAATAAAATGTTTAAATTGTTCACTGGTGTTCTTTCATTTAATAAAAACAAATGTAAAGCACTCTGAAGCCCTATTCTTCATCAGATTGTGCTGTTATATTCATTTTAGACTTTGTTTATGCCACTGGAATGCAACTGCTGCTATTAAAGTTTGTTGCAGGTATTTCATAGAAAATGCACATTATACATTATTAACAAGTCTTCCTACAGGAGTGCTTGATCAGTTTTACAAAATTTTTTGAAAACAGTGAACTTACTCTTCAGAGTCTTCTGAATGGAGAATGAACCTTTTATAATTGTTATTTGAGATATAAGGAGATGGATACTTTAATGTATGAAATACAGTAGTTTTAAAAGGGATGTTATTTCACCAAAGTTTTGTATGTGCAGTTATATATTGGGTATTTTCTTCTTTGTGTCTCTTGACTCCATAAAATGTTTAGGCATGTTCTGTCCAAAATGTTTAGAATGTTGAGCTGAAATTTTTCAATCTATGCCCATTTTTCAGGTAAGGAAGATGGGAAATTCTGTAAAAAGGTGACTGTTAGGATGACTATCCGCAAAAATGACTGCAGGAGTAACACACCAGTAAGTAAATAACTATTGCAATTTTTTTTTTAATAGAAGGGCAAAAATATGAGAAATAAAAAGAAGAAAAGCAACCCAAATTCCAGAAGGCTATTGCCTCCATCTCTGTTGCAGAGACAGATTTCTGTGTTTCATAGAGCTATTTCAATGTTTCCCTACATTTGCAGCAATCATCTTCTCAAATAATGAAAAAGGAGGCTGTTACTTTTGTATGCTTTTGGGTGCATGTTGATTTAGTGTAAATCCAAGGTCTTATTTCACCCTATAATGCAATTATTATATGCAAATTAACTTCACTATAACTGAATCTTTCCCCTGATATTGTACAGTTAGAATGGCTGCAGATGTGTGTAATTTTCCATCTGCCTAGGGAAAGTATTTAAATGCCAACTTCATGAAGAAAGGAATCTTGGGTCCTAAAAGCTTTTTTTAGACAGCAACGTGAACATACTGTAAAATGTGAAGGAAGAATGAGGCACTATCTGTGTGTCTATCAAAGGATTTACTGTTGAAGGACACCAACAATGTCCTGCTGGGCAGTAAGACTGTGAGCAGCAGCAAGGGTGCAGACAGACGTCTCGTGTGAGATGTGCAAGAGCGCCTGGAAAAGCTGTAATAAAAGAGTGTAAGGAAACAGCTGTAACCTCTAAAATGACTGAGAGTACATTTTGTAGAGTAAGATGTTGAGCAGCCAGGAAATTTAGTCTCAGTGTCTCATTGAACAGAAACACAAATCACGACTATCAAATGTTAAAAACTATGAGTTTCTGACTATTTGTTGTGTAGTCTGTATTACACATTTGTCACCATTAGTAGCAATTCCTCTTGGCTTTCCAAGGTTCTTTTATTTCTCCTTACTGATAGCAGTACAGCAAGATTTCATCAGTATATCACTGAAATGAATACTGTAGAGAGTTGTGGACAGAACATTTGGTGCTATGTTCAAGCCAAGGTTCTTATGAAAACTTTAAAATTCAAAACTGGAATTGTTCCTTTGTTAATAGCCAAAACTTGTTACTGAAATTGACAGAAAACTCATCATTGATATCAATAAGATAAAAATTGAGACCTATCTGGGCAACCTACTTCAGAGCTTGTTATCAGATGTAGGGATTTCATAAGGGGCTAGAGGAAATACCTCCACATTTTTCATTACTTTGCCATTTAATTTAGGTGCCTAATGTCTTTGGATTTTTTTGTGAACTCCTAACTATCCTGGCTGCTTCAATTTGCTGTTTGTTACCAGGTGAACATTGTTTCATGTGACGGAAAGTGCCCGTCTGCGAGCATTTACAACTACAACATCAACACGTACGCGAGATTCTGCAAATGCTGCAGGGAGCTCGGACTACAGAGACGGACTGTGCAATTGTATTGCACTAGTAATTCAACCTGGGTCAGCTATTCAATCCAAGAGCCCACAGACTGTTCTTGCCAATGGTCTTAAAAAGCATAAAAGGAAAGGAAACAGCAAAACCAGCTGTTCCCAGCATAAGAGAATCTTAACAGTTTATGTATTGAAAATACAATAGCCAATACCCTGAATTTCACAAGTGTAATGCAAAAGAGAGCACAAATGCACATGGACTCTCCTAAATTTCTGAAAAATGGTTTTGTATGCTTGCATTGTGATTTGTCTTGATTTTCATTCACAGGGATTGTTGTAAAGGTTCTTGTGATATGTGCCAATTTAGAAGGTGATTTACATTAGCAACATCTCTACAGAAAGAACACTGTTTTGTTCTGGAAGGCTGTTCCACCGTTTTCAAGCACCCATTCCTGTGTTAAATCATTGACCAACTTACCTGGCACTATTTTGAATGCGTTGCAATTGTACAAGTATGTTCAGTGTCTATCAAGAAAAATTGTTTCGACAACATGAGAAGAATTTTCAGTTTAATTCATATTCCTCTTGCTAAGTAAAGCATGTATAAGAAATTTATGTAAAGATTTTTTTGTTTTGTTTTAATCTGGGAAACCTTATCAATACTGATAACTATGTAATATTCCCTGCTAATAATTTCAGGTTTTCTAGTGTATTCTATATTGTAGTGAAAAGCATTATGGCAAGCATGTATTTTATGGAACATATAGTGTGGGTTTAGGTTATTTAGATGAGTCATTAGTAGTTACTTTATCTTTCTGCTAAACAATATGACATAAACTGAAAATGCACAGATTTAAAAAATTAAAACCATTTTACATTCCTTTGTATAGCTATACCTTAATTTAAAACATTCAGCTTATGAAATGAACCATTAAATTGTTTCTTTAGGGGAATGAACATTGTTTAACACTAATATTAAAGATGTGAAAGTTCATTAGGAAAAAGAAAATGAGGATTATGTATCTGTCTGAAGGAAAAACCAAGTTGAAAATCTTTGTCATCTGTATAATAGAATGTAACTTCTTATGGCAAGTGCTTGAAATTAAAACTGTACAACTGTAAGATTTGAAGTTTCAAAACCAATATTGCTTATGAACTTGAAATATTAACATTAATTTTTTCTCCTCTAAGCTAATGTCACTGTTCTATTCTTTTGTCATCAAATGCCACCAAGATTCAGCAAAAATTCAGTAGCTTTTATTTTGTAGATTAAAATTGTAGATAGTATGCAGTGATAACACTTTAGATCCTATAATAGAAAAATAGATCTCAGCATAACGTCTTTAAAAGCTGCTTGTCTGCAGGTAATCCAAAGAAAAATGTGTTGATGAATTCAATCATATGAACATTTTTGATATTAATTTCATATACTGTACATTTCGTTATTACAACATCTAATAAACAACAGGAAGTCTTATTTTGTTACAATTACTTTTTCTATCATTGTTCAAACAGCTTACTATCATGTGATGCAACACACAAGGTTTGCTAATTTTTTTTTAGCAGTGTGCACATAGGTAATTTTAGGGTTTGCTGCTATCACTAGTACTAATGATCTAATATTGCATCAGGAAGGATGTCATACTACAGTTAGGAGGAAGACCTGCATAGGGGTTTCTGAAAATCTACATATTTTTCTGATTTCATCATAGTTCACTTTCATCCTCAGAAACACGAAATTCAACTATGTCACTTTATTCACAAGAAAAACTGGAAAACCATTGTTCATCAAAGTGTAACAATGAATATCTGACATAGACTGTCCAGGAAAAACAGGGGAAAAAAAGAAGATCAATTTCTGCACATTCCCTTTCCACACTTTTTTCCTAAACTGACCCTCAGGATTGACTGCAATGAGTAGACAGTGTTTGGAGTGGGCATTTTGTTACAATATAGTTGTGTAGTGATGATCACCATTTAGTACTTGGAGCCAAATAAGTCTTTCAGATCTAACTGTTGCAGGTGCAGTACCCACTTCACAGGACGTGTTCCTTGTTCAAAGTCATCTTCTATGTAGCAAGGAAGGACAGAATTTGGGAGGAGTGCATCCTTTGGAAAACCAGAAGAAAAAGTTCTGTTTGCAAGACATTGAATAGAGCTGAATCCTTGAACCCAAGTACCTAAAACTCAATTTGGCATTTACAAAGGGGAAGTTCAGCTTCCCTTGGTTTACCAGCTTGCAGGTGCCATCACAGAGAGTAGGAATTAATAAAAAGAGCTGTTTCTTTTGCTCTCAACTAAGATGGTATTTGCTGTGAAGTGCCAGCCACCATGAGGGGCAGGATGAGAGCAGGAATTGGGCCAGCCACTGTGCTTCCCTTAGCTGCAGCATGGTCCCTCCTCTTGCCACTAGAGAAAAGAGCTCATTGTTTTCAGCAGCTCAAGGCAGTAACTCTGAAAACTCAAAATCTAACTTTCAACTCCTAGTTGAACAGCAGAATTAGTACTGAGAGAGTAGAAAGCAGGATGGACTGTTTTCGGTAACTGCTGCTGCTTCTACTTCGGGAGTAAAATAATAAACATCATGTCAAGGCCATCCCTGTGATTCTGTAAACAATAGGGTTATGCTGAGAGAAACAAGGGGAAAGGGTCAAACTGCTTATGGCTTGGCAGCAGGAGCTACTTTTATCGCTGACTGTGTGAAATTCCTTCATGAGTCCTTAGCCGATCTGTGCTTGTTCAAAGCCACTCAGGTCCTTATCGTTATTTACCTTGTTTTGTATTTGCACAGATCAGCTCAGCTGCAAAAAGATTGTGCCTTATTTGTACTTCCACATCTTCGCAAAACAAAGGGACCTCAATGTGGGTTTCAATGTGGCCCTTCCATGCTGGAGATACTGGGACTCTTAACAATGAGTCCTAAAATAATTTCATTTTCTTTTTACTAAGTCTTTTGCTTGAAACTGACCTTCTTGAACCTGAGGCCTCTAATGGTTTTTTGCAAGTCTCAGAACTTCACCCTAGGGGCCGTGTTCTCCATACATGTTTGCAGACATGGAGTTTCTCCACAAAAGTGAATTCTGATGTGCGTGTAGAAATATCACAGGCTTGTATCTTGTTGAATCCAGGATTTAAAATCTTTTTAATGCTGTTTTTTTTCCCATCTTTGAATAAAATGTTCAGTGTTTGAGTATGAAAACTTTGCTTGTTTGTTATGGTACTGATGGCTCATTGTCATTTCCTTTAAAAAACACTTTATTTGCATTACCACCCACGCTTGATTCACGGGAAATATAAGCAATTTGGCAGCTTAAGTCTTGAGTATTATGGATTTTGGCTGTTAAGGAAGGCTTTTAAAAATAAATAAAATGGTATCAATTGTGCTATCTAAATGCTCGCTGTCTGGGTTATTAGTACATGATCTGGACTCAGGATTACAGTCTCTTGAGTAATGCTTCCTCAAATTAGTGATAGTGCTGTCTGGTGGTTTGGTAAAGTAATCTGAAATACTGGCATCTGCTGGTCTGCAGTTTAAAGTGGACTATTAGTCACAAGTTAAATAACTTATGCCCCCTCAGATGGCTCTCAAGTATGCAGTCCATGAAATCAGATTAAAATCATTCAAAAAATTTTGCCCTCACTCTTATCTCTGACCACACCATCAAGTGTCTCCCCTGTGCAAGCGGCTAGCTATGAATAATTAAAATGAAGTAACAGCTGCTATGCAGATGGTGATTTTTTTGAAAAATCCCCTCTTAGTGTGATGAAGACATTTAACCTCTTTAGAAATACTCCCTATCCTCTCAGGTCTTCTTTCTGTATGGGCTTTTGACCATGGCTTTGATTGTGTCAGCTCACATTAGCTGTTTAAACCATAGATAACTGAAATAACTTAGGTGACCAGGCTTAACATCACCAAAGAAAGAGATGAGCATTCAGAGAGTGACTCGTGACTCTCCATCCTAAAATGTGTCTATGATATAGTGAATCATCCTCCAGATGTATCATCTTTCCGTTTCTCAGTGGAGAGAACCTGGATGGCAAGATGTGGTTATTAAAATTAGTTGGAATTAAATTCACCTTTAATAGTTAGGGATATTTCTACAGGCTCAAAAGTCAACTACTCTGATAGCAATTGTGGCTTATCTGACCACTTCACTTAGATAACCCGAAAATGAGATGTGTAACCACATCTTGCCATCCAGGTTCTCTCTACTGAGAAAAGGAAAGATGATACATCTGGAGGTGATTAATAGTAAAGTATGATTCGTATGAAGCTGAATGGAATGTAATTTGTCTTGTATGGTTTTTCCTGTATATCCTAAAATATATCTGTTTCTTGTGACAGCTATAAAACTATCCTTGTATCTATATATAAAACTATCCTGTAGAGCTAAGACAGACATTGTCTTCAAGATGACAGTAAGCTTGAAAAAGCACAACAGAATTTACAAAGATATGATGTGTTTATTTCCATGACAATGTGTTATATTAGCTGGAAAAGGTGTATAAGTTGAGCGAATTTTAACATACTTCTGGTTTATAGACCTTTTCTTGTGTAGATGTTGGCTTGAATCTTGCAGGTGATTTGTGATCTTGCTTTCTAAGCTTTTGACTTCCAAGATCTTTAAGGTAATGTGATTCTTCAGAAAATTTTGAAACCCACCTATGAAATATATTTGTGCTTTAGCTCTTTAGAGTGTATGGAATTGAGATTGAGGCAGCAGAGATGTTTTTCAATACAGAGACCTTTCCTGACTGATTTTTTTATGTGATTGCCAAGGGGCAGATTCTGACCTCAGTTGCTGTACTTGAAAAAACATCACATTTGGTGTTTGGGTTTTTTTTCCTCAGGAGGATATTAGTTCTTGAATTGAAGATGTGGTATTTGTCCAATATGTGCCTTACATAGTCAATTATTAGGAAAAAAAATTGTAGCACAGTACTTTAATAACATTTCTTTTTAATTAATAATTCAGAATTCTGATCTTAAGTATGAAATATATAAGACAGAATAGCTGGAGTAATATCCAATGCCAAGATCACGCCTGTTCTTGATCTCTGTGTTTAGCCTCCCAACTGTCTTTTCTGGGCCATATTCCCTATTGAACTTTACATTTATTTTACTACATAGAGAAAAGGCAGAAAAGGACTGTCTGAGATGAGGGCATCCAGATGCCCATTACACTTGATATCTAACCTGGCTCTACTTGGTCTAGTGTCCTTTGATTGTAAAACAGGAGTGCCACTAATCGTGTGCTCCTCGTTCCCTAGCAGGAGGAGACAGCTGCTATGTTTCCTTCTTCACTATCACTGCAAAGAACAACCCTGCCCAAGCAAAGCTATTTTGTTTAGAGGCAGAAGTTTACTGTATGACAATTAACCACTAAATTAAAGTGTTCTTGTTAAATGTTGCTGGGGTAATTGGAAGTTACCAGATAACCCAGCAGGTAGCACACAAAGGTCATGGTTTTATATGAGAATGGTAGCTTGTATAGCCCAACATTCTGTTTTCAACCTCTTGCTCCTGAGGAAACTGCAAGAAGAGGGAAATTTTAGATTAGCGTTTTTTGAATAATAAAATGTGATATAAAATTTTGCATGCCAAACTTCATTTTTAGGCAAACCTACTGACGGGCTGTCCAACACTGTAATAGCAGTCTCCCATGTCTCATGAACCATCAAAATCCCTTTCAATTATATTTGGTAGCAGTAGATTTCACAGGCCAATTGGATGCTGTGAGGAAACACATAGCTTCACAGTTAGGTGGGTTTCAGTTCACAGGACAGGAATGGGCCCTGGCTTTGGTACCATTTATTGTTAGCACAGATTCACCACAACCCCTTTTAAGGCCAGGTTGTCTGGAGGCAGTGAGAGCAGACTAGAAGCAGATTTTGCTGACGCAGTGTTGATGCTCAGTTTGGTAAAAAACTTCCCATTCATCTCTACTTGTTCCAGGCTCTACAGCTGGAAACTCCCTTGGCCTTTCACTGTGCTTTTGTTTAAAATAGTGGTTATTTAAAAGAATTTTTCCACTACCAGTCTGACAGGATTGAAGTAGTTCCATCCAGGGCAGGACCAACTCTGTGGAGGAAGGAGGACAAGTTCACATTGCACTCCTGCTTATAGATTTTCCTGCAACTTGGAGTGTAAAAAGTATGAAAACTTTTTAGAAAAAAACTAACAAAAGAGCTGGCTTAAATAATAAATAAATACCTATTGTATCTACTTGGGACATCTTCAAGTGGAAATAATCTCCCAGTTTTGGTTAAAATCCTCAAACATTAAAAATGTTTTTCTGGTAACCTCCTTATTTTCAAGTATTTTGTTGGAATATCAGTATTTCAGATCCTGACCCTCATCCTCTTTTCTACTCTGAAAGAGGAGGAGAAATGAGATGAAGTATGATATTTTTAAGGAAAACATTTTGAAGTTTTCCTCTTCAAAACAGACTGGCAAGCTCAATTCTCATTAAGTTGTTATACAGGGGAAAGTGGGAATCAATACCTAAGGTGGCTTATTGTGAGTTTCAGCATCAGAGAGGGAGAGGGGGAAAAGGTCCCTCCCCTAATAATGAAGGAAAAGCAACATTCTGTGGTTATGTTGATGGCAATGGGCTCGAGGGCAGACTTTGGTGTAGTATTAATACAGGTTTGCCACATGTACCTAGTCCCTCTTCATGTATGTTGTTTTGGTGACACCAGAAGAGGGTCAGAGCAGGTCAAGGCAGCAGGGGCAGAAGACTGATGCCTATGGGATGTTTGACAAATGGTTTTGGCTCTGTGAATTACCTGATTGGCATGTGTTGTCCATACTTTTTCGGGGCTGTGGTTCGGAACTTGTCTATAGGCAGTGATGGAGATGTAGCTGCTGCACGTGGCCACAAAATTCATTCTATATTGCAGCTTGACCATGAAGCTTTGGGTTGCCCACCAGAACAGAGCTGTACGTCACAGTTAATACAAGGATTTCTGTGATGTTACAGTATCGGGAACTGGTACTTCATTATTAGGTCTCTCTCTTATATTTTTTTTTTATAAGAAGAAATATTCTGCAAGCCTGTATTTAATAGAAATATATTGCAAATATTGCTCTGCTTAAAAATACAGTTTTACAGTTTTTAATTTGTTTTAATTATATTTTTAATAGTAGGTGCTCTCCTGTCTTATTCCCATGTTGTGGGGCTAGAGGAGGAGTGTGGGGCCTTTAGGTAGGTCTAATAATGGGAGTCTTGTAATTACCTATAATCAAAATGAAATGAAAGAAAATATAACCTAGTGCCCCACAAATACTGTACTTAGGCTGATCTCTGGAAAGAAATTCACAGCTCCTTGACTGGAGCACAGGGGCAAGGGAAGGCAGTATTTCTAGGCTTTAGATTTGACCATATTGTAGCACTTCCAAATCTTCTGTCAACACTGGCGTGACGTTGCATTCATTTAAAAATGCACGACCTTTTTAAATACCCATCTGTTATATAAATAAAAATAATGCAGCCCTATATTTTTAAGGTATGCTAATCCTGCATGGCCATGGTCTAATTATCAAATGATTTCATGCTACCCTGGTGGCAGGCAACATCCAGACCACTGAACACTTGCTATGGATCTCTCATTAAATCCTTCTTGCACAGTTTCATTCATAAATTTACCATGGTTTTTAAAACAAAATAGTTTGATGCTTATACAGCAATATCAAGTAAGAGCAGTATGTTTCCAGAATGCAGCAACATTTTTCAGATGCTCCACTTCATGGATGGCTGAGTAATTGGTGGCAAACTCCATTATTGCTGCCTTTCACCTTGAGTGGAAACCGTGCTGCTGGTTGTGCTCAAAGACGAGGATCCCTGGTTGTAACCTGTCCATACCATTGTGGAGCTTTAATATTCTACTCTCTACACCAAGCTTCATTTTGATAATAGGTCCTAAGTTGGGTATCAACATTCCTGATCCACACTCTGCTCCACTCTGGCTATGTTGGAGCCAGCACTGAGGTGCTGGGATGCTCATGGCTTTTGCCTTCTCTGATGTTCCTGTAGCATTACCCTGCGTCTGCTCCTGAAGGAGATATGGTACCTCAGAGCTTTGGAAACGTGTCATATTAAGTTTGGAGAGCCAAAATCCAAAGAAATTGTGGCTTTGTTGGTTATGCTGTTAATTTAACTTTGGAAAGGCTTGCAAAGTTACTTGGTGGAAGTGTTTGCTTATTTCCATATGGCAATTTTTAACCTTTGAACTCAGTGCAAAGGGCTTATTCCCAAGTGACCATGTGATTAATTCCATTAACAATGGAATTACTAAAACCACAGTTAAAGTAGTTGTCCAGATTTACCTTAGCATGAAAATTGCCCTTAAAAACTTCATGTTGTCTGTGTCAACTTAGTGCCATCTGCTCTTTTACAAGGCAAGTTTTGCAACTTAACAAGAAATCTTCCTTTTTTCTTGTGACTTGCAGTACTCTGGTTGTATCACTTTCTCTGGGCTTGCACAACCCACCCTTGTATGTTTTTTAAAGCAGTGTATCTCACAGATCTATTTCCCTTAATCTGTCAAAGCACTTCGTGGAATTGAACAGAATTGTTTCTATCTCTGGGTGAGTTGGCTGGACACAAGTAATGATGGTGACAAAGAAGAGCCTCTGACCAACTGAAGGCAGATCAAAGCACCATCAGCAAATTTGTAGATGACAGTAAGCTGAGCGGTGCTGTTAACACACCTGAAGTACAGGATGCCATCCAGAGGGACCTGCAGAAGCTCAAGAATTGGGCCTATGGAATCTCATGTGGTTTGACAAGACCAAGTAGAAGATGCTGTACCTGGGTCGGGACAACCTCCAGTACCAATCCAGACTGGGGGATGAATAGGTTGAGCACCTGCTGAGAAGGACTTGAGGATACTGGTGGATGAGAGACTGGGCATGAGCCAGCAATGTGAGCTCACAGCCCAGAAACCAACTGTGTCCTGGGCTGCATCAAAAGCAGTGTGTGGAGCACATCAGGGGAGGTTATTCTGCCCTTCTACTCTGCTCTGGTGCCCACCTGGAGTGCTGCATCCAGCTCTGGGGTCCCCAACACAGGAAGGACATCGCCCTGCTGGAGTGAGTCCAGAGGAGGTCACCAAAATGGTTGGAGGGATGGAGCACCTCTCCTATGAGGAAAGGCTGAGAGAAATGGGATTGTTCAGCCCAGAAAAGAGAAGGCTTCAGGGTGACCTAATTGTGGCCTTCCAGAACCTGAAGGGAGCTTACAAGAAAGGTGGAGAGGGACAAGGGCATGTAGTGACAGGACAAGGAGAATGGCTTCAAACTGAAAGAGAGTAGGTTTAGATTAGATATTGGGAAGAAATTCTTTACTGTGAGGGTGGCGAGGCACTGGAACATGTTAACCAGAGAAGTTGTGGAAGTCCTATACTTGAAAGTGTTCAAGGCCAGGTTGGATGGGGTTCTGAGCAACCTGGTAGTGAAGGGTGTCCCTGCCCATGGCTTGGGGGTTGGAACTGGACGATCTAAACCAAAACATTCTGTGATTTTATGATTCACTGATGGTAGCAAACAGCACCCGTGTCCAGGTAGCTGGTGATGGCTGGAAAGGGGGAGCATAGAGAGAGATGCCTCATGATTGTGCATTTGGATTAATTTCCCATCCTTGCTGTGTTTTTTTTCTTTTTCTTAATGAAAGTCCTGTCACTTCCAGTACTTTCAGCTCAAAATATTTTTATCAGCCTTTTATGTTTGCTCCAAACTGCTTCAAATAAGAATGAGAAAGTACCGCAGGAGTGATTTGCACCAGCGTGCTACCAGCATCCCTGTCCTCTTTCTAAAGTTTAACAAATGAATTTCCTTCTTCTCTGGCACAGCTAATTCTGATTAAGTATTTGTAATAAGTTTGAAATTTCAGTGAGTTGTGTTCTTACTCACTGAAGTATGTGTCTTGCTCATTGCTTACAGAGATTGTTTTTGTTACCAGGTCATTTGAAGTTCACCAACCTTCAAAGATTTGAATACATTTGCACCATATTCTTTAAGATACTGCTATTCTCTGTAAAAGAAAATCCTTACAGATAGCAATTGAGAAATATCTGTTGGATGTGGAATTTGAGCAAAATTTCTTCTAAACCATTTGAATAGAAGGTGCCTGGGGACTGCCAGGATACCAGACTGTGCCAGCATTCACACCACTTCCCAGTTCTCGTGCTGTAAGCAGTGGTTCTGCTTAAACCATGTGCCATGTCCCCCTGGTGGCTGGACTGCCACTGTCAGCAGAGGTTAGGGCAAGCTAGGTGAATTTTTACAGACTAAAGGAACCATCTCCGTGCTCAGGTTGGTCCTTACCATGTTTCTGCTCCAAAGACCAGTGCCAGAAACTCCCAGGCAAATGACTCCACAGACACACACACATCTTCTAATTACAGGGATAAGAAAATAACTGCTTCAGTTGAGATCTTCACCTTACAAAATAAGGCAGGACTATGTCCTTTACAGAAAATTTCTGACCAACTTATTTGCTTGTCTAAACTGTAAACTTGCAGAATAAAAATTTTTACAAAGGAGGGTTCTGGGTAAATTATTTGGGGGTGTGGACTGCTGCCAGCAGCTTTAGCAAATAAGAATGTGTGGAGAGTTAATGGATGTGCAGCTGAAAAGCGTTACTTTCTCTCCAACAAATTAAGTGTTGGTAGGAGGGCAAAGATGGTCCCTTTACTCTGTAAAAATTCCCCCAGTTTGCCCAGATACAGCTGTTTCCCCACACCCTGATGCGAGGGAGGAGCAGGAGCAAGTGTCAGCATCTGTGATCAAGTTAGCCTTGTACTTCCAATAAACAGGTAACTGAAAATGTTCCTGAAAACAGGAAAACTGAAAAACAAATTCCAATTATTTAATGTTCTGTTTGTGCTTGAAGTGTATATACAATGTATATAATCTCTGTGTGTATATTATACTCATGCATATAAGGGTAATGTGGTACAGGTGGCCAATAAACAGCACTCATTGGTAAGGATGTTTTCTCTTTCTACCTGCAGAATATTCCATTATAAAAACATTAATTATATGTGTGTGTGTATATATATATATATATATATATATATGTTTGTGCAAGTAGCTAAAATCAGGTATTGCCAACTTTATGTGGGGTTTTATATTCAAAGCACTGGTTACTAATTGGATTTTCAGTTCACTGACCTTGTCACATCTCTGCTGAGTTCAAGATGGTAGGAATATTTTCCAAATGGCCAAATCTCATCTTTAAAATTCTAATGTATTTTACATAACATAAGAGGTTTTTAGTACCAGAAAAATTCCATTTTCCTCAGTCCAGTTTCAGGTTCCTAACCTGATTTTCTGGGCTTAATCCTCTTCCTGTTGAAATCAATAAGTACATTGTAATATAATGATTCACGTTCAAGGTTCAACCATAGAAAATTAAGGCTACATGCTGATTTTACTGCCATTGTTGAAAGATGATCTCTTAAAATGTGTAAAAGCACAATAAACTCTTTAACTCTTTCAGCCCTTTTTTTTTCCTCTTCAGAGAGTCTAAACACTTAAAAAATGGATCTTTGTTTTAGACCTAAAGATGACAAGGAGATAAAAGCTGAGAGATGCTATTTAGATAGGAATATCTTTTGTGGTTTCAAATGCTTTGTAGTGGGTCAGTCACCAAGCAACGTGGAGCTTGACATAAAATGCCAGGAAAACCATAGTCTCCTCTGTTCATCTTTCTTGATGCTTGACTGTCATTTTTTATTTGCCACATGAAAAATAAGAATGCTTTAGAAAGCACTTTCTCTGATATCTGTTGGTGCAAAGACATCCATGTTGGGATGGGTTAGTTCCTTGTTTGTGTACAAACTGCAGTCACTCAGTTCAGTAACACTTATCTTTCCTTAACTAATCCATGTTAAGTGAGACTGAAAGGACATAAAAAGCAAGTGGAGTATATTTTATTGTTTTAACATAAAACAATATAATTAGCACTATGGAAGTGTGGGCTTTGATTTCTTTAACTCTTTGAGGGCTGTGGAAAAGGAGCCCCAGTCAATCTGTCTTGCTGAAATGTACTGGATGTGCTGTAAAAGTTTGGGATGCCCTGTTGTCATTGAACAGATTGGCAGCATTTCATGTGCTCTGCATAAATGTCCCCTGGTTAAGAGGGGACTGCCTGACTGATTCTGGTAGCATATATTCCATAGCTTCTGCTTTCTACATATGAGACTGTCTGTTAATGGAATAAATGGACCTAAAGCATGAACTTCAGGTTCTTTGGCATCTCACTTGAACAACTGTTTTCTTCTTAGCTCCAAAGTTTCTAGGAAAGAAAAAAATAATAAAACCAATCTCCACCTCTTCCTTCTTCCTCACCTTGGAAGACTTTCCTAGGAAGCAAACTCCTTTCCATTAGGTTTCCAGTCTCATTTAGGCACAGTGATTTCCCCACAACTGCTGAAGTCTCATCTCCCTTTCTGACTTAGGTGGAGGAAATGCTATGTTCCTTGCTGAAATACAGCCTTTTCCCATCCTGCAGGAGCTTGGGGGCATTCTATCCCTCTCCCTGCTTTTGGGATCCTGTATGGAAACACAGTTGTCTGGACATGGGAGTCTGTGCCGGCTGTTTAGGGAGCTCTGTCTTGTACAGAAGGACGGGGAAACTGAGACTGACAGAATGAGAGAGATGATTTTTCCTAGCATACAGGCTTGTGAAAACTGTGGACTGATCAATTTCTAGCATGAGCATAAACATGTATTTTCGTGAGTACAATATCTAGAAAAATTTAGTCTGAAAATACGTGGTCCAAAGTACACTTTGTTTGGGTGTCCCAACCGATTTCAGTTCAAATGTACTCATTATAAAATAAGATACTACTTTTTTTCTTTTCTGAATTGTCTGATCTACCAGAAAAGGGCTGCCAGATTGCAGATCTCTCTTCCACATCCCCAGGTGCTGGTTTGTATTAAATCAGCACGGATTAGATTTTTTTTTGTGGAAAGACAATGGCTGATCCCTGTTAGAACAATGAAACTTCACTGAGGAGAAAAAGGCATAAAAAAATAAAGGGAGGAATAGATTCAGCTTTGTCTCCTTCCAAACGTGTTCTTATCTGCTGGTAGAAGAATGGAATTGGCAGTTTGGGCAAAGCTGGTGAATATGTGTGCTCCAAGTCAGGAGATACCAGTGTTCTGTACTTCCCAGTAAAAAGGAAACCCTTTCAAAAAATGCTAACAGGGCTGGCAGCTCCCAGTGTCTTGGACTTCTCTAAATCCTGTAGTGGACGAAGTAATGAGAAAAGTTGGGAGATATCTGGCTTATATGGATACAAAGGAATACTAATACAAAGGTGGTTTGTTTTGGTGTTGGTTGTTTTTGTGGGTTTGGTTTGGGGTTTTTTTGAGAGACCAAGAAATGATCTGGTCTACTTGTTGCCAGATTGGTTTTTGTGATCTCTCAAGAGTGAGATTTGTATGTAGCCTACAGTCACCACAGCCTCAAGTTCTGAGAGGGAGCACTATGTGATGAAATGAACAGGCTGACAATCTAATGTCAGAGACACCACTGACATTTTATTTTCAAATAGGTCTTCAAGTTCATAAGTTACTGCTACACCAAAGAGCAGAGGTTTGTCTTCCTTCTTTGACAGATAGTGATTCTGGCTTGTTTGGTAACAGTGGAAGGAAGACTGATCCATGTAGCTGGTGTTGGCACTTTGATTTCTGGACCAGAGCAAATTGACTTATTTTTAGACTGGTCTTGATGCAGCGTGGGCTGCCAGTACACTTCAGGAATTTGTGTTGCATAGTTTTCCCAGCAATATCTAACCTTTGACTTCTAGAGGTGTAATATAATATACATCCTAGATAAAAGCATCACAGTGATAATGCTACTTGGAATCAGAATGAAAGTTTTGAAACAAATGGAAACACTTCTTAGAAAGATGCTACAGCTTGTACTTGCAAAAGCTTTGGTGAATTATTGTGTAGTGATATCCTTACTTTTATTAGATAAGATCTTGAAACTGTGAGATATGTAAATAGCTCAGACTTGTTCCTACTGAGTGTTGTGAATGGAATAGTGTCCTAAAAATTAAACATGGGATTATCTGCATGTACAAAATGTTTGCCTCTACACAGAGGAGGCAACATATTGCCAAATCATATTGTGCCATTGGATGTGGAGGGTTATGAGTAGTTTTTTCAGGACAGCTTATGATTAAGAATGTTGAAATCCACTTTAAAAGGCTTTTCCCATAAATATGTTTGGGTTTGGTTTGTTTATTTATTTATTTTTTAAAATAAGCTATTATTAATTTTTGCCTTGACAGCTGGAATTTAATTTCTAAGTTTGATGAGGATATTGCTAGTGTGCATGTGCACGTAAAAAATGTCTTCCTAAACACACCCTGTATTTGGGTCTCTGTTGGTATCTACACATGAGATTCTAACTGTCTTAAAAAAATTATCTGACCAATTAATATGCATGCTAAAAGGGGTGCCTCAAATAGGAATTTATGTTCAACTTTGCAGCTTGTAGAAATTTTGGAAGACAATTTCAAATCAACTTGGGAGAAGTTGATATTTTTAGAATTGCCATCAAGCTGGCACTGTCACATGGGGTCAGGGCCTCTGGGTTCATGGAGCCTTCTGCCATTTTGGCAGGTGCCCTGCCTGATGCAAATTGATTTAGTACCTTGGAACTGCAATGAAAGGTAACGCTGCACCTTGTTGAGTCCTCAGCTATGTGCTGAAGCCATGAGGTAGCTGGTTAACTCCCAGTGAGCAGAGCATACTTCCATCAGGCCTATTAAACTTGCTCAATGGCATGTTTGCTGGAGCACTGTGGCAGCTGGACAGCTGTGCTTAAGAAAGCAGTAACTCATAAAAATGATTTTGAGGAAACACTTACTGGTTGCAATGTTTTTTAATTTGGTTTTTGTGAGTATTTTGGTTGGAGGTTTTTTGTTGTTTTTGTGTTTATTCATTTGTTTGGGTTTGGTTTGGGACTTTTTTGGGGAGGGTTGTTTGGTATTTGTTTGGTTTGATTTGTTTTTTTTATTTGCACACTATCTCTTACAGTCCAGGTTTTTGGTTTACATATGTTTCCAAATCTCTTAATTGGCATCCAGTCACAAACAAAGAGTTGGAGAATGCACAAAAATTCCACTTGAGTCATGTTTGAAGTTAAACAGAAGATACATTTTTCAGTTGCAAAAATGTTTGCATAGTTGATGTTAAAACAGAGAAATCTCTATTGGGAGTCCCGTTAAGCTCCTTTTCTATTCTTTTAATTCTTGGTTTAGCTTCATTACTTGTAGATAGATGTTTTGTAAAACAAATGTGTTTGTGCATGTTGACTTCTCACCTATTGTGATGCTTTAAATAGGGAGGAGAAGAACTTTGAGGGGAGTGAGCCAGGATCTCTGCTGTTGAAAATGGATAGGGCTGTTTGCGGTAGCAGAGAATTTGTTGCAGTGGGAGGCTAAATGATTTTACATGAAGCATACGTAAAAAGCCTCTTTACACTGAAAATATTTGCATTAATGGAAAAAATAAAAGGAGAAACTACTAAAGGAATTTATTTTAAATAGCCAGAATGCTGTTTTGTCATGAAGGTGCATGTAGCTATGCCTTCATTTTTACTTAGATTTGTGAAAAGTTAGTAGTCTCATTGGAGCTGTATCAACATCTTTGTCTTTCCCTTGACTGATTCCTCACCTGATACAGTAAATAGTTGATGACAGTGCTTGCTGCCTGTATTTAGATTTATTCTTGTAGTTACAGCTTTTGTTTTGAGCATAACTAGTGTTGCTGGAATGATGCTTTCAAATTCAGAGATGGAAATATTTCTTTGGATTGTCTTTGGCTTTAAGGATACTCCTTCAGCTCCTGTAAATGCCAAGTATGCTGAGAGACAAGACTCATGCTTGGCATAATTACTATGGTTGATAAAGGTGGTGGAAGACCTCAGAGAGCTTACTGTAGCAGAATCCAAAAAGGGGAATGTGGCAAAGAGGGGCTGGAGTCTTTGGTCTCATGTGCCCACAGCCCCAGGAGGTGTTTGTTGTCCCCTAAGAACAGGTAGCTAGTAGCAGATGTAATTCATGAGGGAAAAGTATAAAAGAAGTAGTCAAGAATATCAGTTTGTAAGTGTAAATGGATGGACCTTCCAAAAAAACTATTACCGGGAAGAATCACTAGTGATATCAAAATCGTCTCCATTACTGAGTTTGTAAATACTTTTGGTAAATAAGAGGTTAATAACTCTGTTTACAGCAAGAAAAGACCCCTGCCCCAGGATACACACACTTCACTGTACCCAGATAATCCCTGGAGCAAGGAGGTTTAAGGTAATTTGTGGTGCAGCTGTCCTTTTCTGGAACATGAGCAAATTCTCCTGCACATGGTCAGCTGCAAGAACAAATGTCTACAGCAAATGAAAAAACAAGATGTTCAGCCACAGCCTTCTGCACTTCCAAGAGGGGCACGTGAGCTGGGGTGTTCCTCCTGCCTGAATCAAACTCCACAGCACGAAAGGGTTTAGTGTGCGGCTTACGGCCAAGTGGAAGCAACGTGTCAGCGGTGAGGGAGGAATGCTGGTGATGGAAACCCAAATGATTGACATACAGTGGCCATAAAGTCATAGTAAATCTATTGTTTTGCCAGAAGGAAGCAGGATTAGAAAATGTATAATCATTACAAACCCTGCACTATACAGCATCAAGTGACGGTTGCTCTCCCATTGCTGTTGTGGCTCATACTTGGATTAATCCCAACAAAGTCTATACTTGGGTGAAATCCTCATATGCTCTATGTGGTTCAAGCCATAGTCATTTGTATGTTTTAGCCAAGAAATACTTCTATGGCACCACAGAATTTCACTCAGTAGTTTTAAAGAGATACTTTTTCTACTGTGTTGCTGCAGACACCCACCACAATGCAAGTGGCAAGTTTAAAAATTATGGTCTAGGAACTGATTCTCAATAAAACTATATACAAAAGTCTAGCTAATCAAGAGAAGAAGAATCCGGCTCTCTGGAACCGATATCTTTCATCTACAAAGAAGTAAAAGTAAAAATAGAAAAGAATGTCATTAACAGCTAGAGACCAAACTCTTTCCTGGTCTAAGTGAGCTGAAGGAAAAATTGCATTTCACAGTAGTCTGAGTGGCCTGAAGATGGTTGAGAAGTAAATAGTATATGCAACCACACCTTCAATTCCTTACTATTTGACAAAAAAAACAATGGAGATACCCAAGCCTGCTGCTTTTTTTTTTAACATCTCTTAAGAAATGAAAAACTTCTATATTTGCATGATGTATTGCCCTAAATGTAATGTTTTAGCTTTCTGCCATTTCACTTGCCTTGCAGGATAAACTGGGTCTGTTTGATTCTCTTTGCACAGGATACCCAAACATCATATGGAGGTCTACATCAGCACAAATCATGTTTCTTCCTCCCAAGCAGACACAATGGAGAGAAATCCTCAAAGAATTTCTTATTAAGTCTCTAAAATAACTTCAGATATTTTTCCATGAAATGAATGAAAGTGTTTGGTGAAATACTAGGATAGATACATGGTGGATCAAATAGAAGTTAATGCTTCCCACAACAGTGTGCTCTGTCTATGTTGCCATACAGTATTTGATCAGGCCAGCATTATCCCACCATGACTTCTTGCTACTGAAGTATCTACTGAAGTTGTTTTGACAATGGGTTTATATTGTAACATGGTGTCTTTTGTGATTAAACTGTAGGCTGTTTTCTTTCTGAATGCTAATGATATTAAGAGAATAGAATATGTCCCTGCATACACAATTCCTGAGATGGGAGACTACCTGCTTTCTATGTGCCAAAGAACTGCAATGGAAAGTCCATACAGGCCGAGGTTTGGGGGTTGCTTTTAATGCTCAAGAACAGCAAGTGTTCTTTGTTCTTAGGAAGATTCAGACTTTATGAGAGGATATGATGTAGTTCATCTATTACTGTTTATAGTAGGAGAGAAAGGAACCTCCTAATTCCTTTCTGCTTTATATTATATTCAGAGCTGAGCTAACTGTGAAAATGGCATTGGCTACCTAAGAAGTTGCACCTATGCTAGTGTGCTAGCTGATGTGAGATTGGGAATGTGCTACTGGAATACAGCCTGCAGCTGCTCAGAGAATGCCTGACAGTGGTGATTCAATCTTCTTTGCTAAAAAAGGTGGAGAAGTTTGATAAACCACAGGCTTTAGACTAAAAGAGTGACATATATATGGTGGAATTACTTCACATCTTCCTTTTTTTTATTTAAGAGGAATATTTTTAACTAGAATTCTAAATCAGTAAGACTCTGGTGTGTGTTCGTGGCTACCCTGAACTGTATGTAGAAGAGCCTTCTGTTGAATGTGGCCAGTACTTACTCTTTGCATAAGCAAGTTAGGACTGTCACAGATCTTGTGAAGACTGGAAATACGGGGGTTTTGCATACGATTTTAATAGTTTGGAAAATCACTCTTTCAGTTTAGAGTGAAAAAACATTAGTTACACCTTCTGTTAAAGAAAACTTTGAATGAATTATTAAACCCTTTAAAAAAAAGAAACCAAACAAAAACAAACAAACCAACCCTTCCAAACATTTATATTTGAATTTACCTTTTTCTATTCATACTCTTGACAGTAACACTGGAAGTTCCCCTATACTTTCAAAGTAAAACTAGATATACCTTCTTCTTAGGAAGTCGAAACAAGATATTTTGATGTGAATTAAGTTCAAGCATCTTAACCCTACTCTGTGCTGTCAGATTTACTTTTTTTTTTCCCCAAAGCCTTAACCTTAAAATATTCATGCGTTCAAATGGGAGATAGACAAGATGAAGTTTTTTGAATACATTTTAGTAACAGTTGTGTTTTTTTCCTGGAGTGAGAAGCTGACAACATGAGCAGTGCATGATGACTTCCTCATGAAGAGATGTAGGTGTAGTTTTGGTTTTTTATGGGGTAGGAATACATGTCTTGAAGATAAAGCTGCAATATCTCAGTCATGTGTTTTAGGATAGAGCTTGCTTTTGCACTAAATGATTGTGCTTCATGTATTTTAGTCGTGAAGTTTATCTTTCAGTTTTTCTTTGTTTTTCAGTCTGGCATTTATAGTTTGGGATAAGGAATTTCTCTTCATATTTAATATGAGGGCAGAATTTAATTGAAACACAGAGCAAGTCCTTTGTTTAAACTGGGTTATGTTGGATGAATACCAGCATAAATCTGGACCCGAGCTTTTGGAGAAGTCACTAGACTTTTCTCTCCTTCTCTTTGACCTCTCTTTAAAATGGAGCCAGGGTTAACCTACTCCAATAAGAAATTCCAACACACCGGGAGCTGTTGAGATCCTTGACTGAAAGGTGGAAGGGAAGGACCATGCTTTAAATTAAAAGCCCTGAAATGAGTGAAATGATAAAAAAAGCAGAGAAGGTGAACTGAAATTAACCATAATTCATCCCTGGGTGTTTGCAAGCAGCTAAGCACCACAGAGGTGATGCCGGGAAGGGTTAACTCAGCAGCAGCTGGCCACCAGCGCTTGGTCCTTATCTCACTCTTATCCTCTGCTATTAACTGGCCACAATTACAGACCATATCGGTTACTGCCATCTGTTTTTTCATGAGGCGTTGGTCGGATTGCAGCCAGCAAAGGGGATTAGGGGGAGAAAGGCAGAAATGACAAAACGCCTCTGCGGCGCTGGGGTGCTGTGCCGGGGTCCCGCGTGCGGCTGGTGCCTGCCACCATCCCCGACAGCTGCGCAGAATTAAGCGTAAAGATAAACTGTGAAGGCAGTTTCAAAGCTGCTGCAAAGGAAATGCATTTCTGCCCCCAGTTGTAACGCAGGGGCTGGGCAGAGAGAATTAGAGGGTAAAGCGAAGGTGGTCAGCGGCGGGGTGTGTTTTGGGTGACTTTTAGCTGCCAGTGTGAATTGTTAGCGGTGGGGTTGAAGTCCACCAGCCACAAGCAAACAGCAACAAAAAGATGGATATTGGGTATGTCGAATAGGAGGGGAAAACAGCTTCAGACTGTTGATTGAAATACCCTTTCAACGCTTATTTTTGCAGTAGAAATCGCCATCTGGGCTCTCGCTAAAAGAAAAGGCATGCAAATCGGGGAGTGCTTCAATTGCCAAAGAGTGTGACCGGGGAAGGCAGCACAATGCAGTCCTGATTATCAATATTTTAGAAGAAATAAGACTTTTGACAAATATTAATTGACTGCAATGCTGTTTTTCTAAACTTCCCAAACGTTAGACCATCCTGCAGTAATGCGAGAAAGGAAAAGTTTTCAGTGTGATACCAGGGATTCAAGAATCATTACAGCTCAACAGCTGTACTTTGATTCCAAATTTTACTAAGACCAGATTAATTAAATTACTACAAAGTATGATATACTGCCAAAATAGGGCTCTCTGGTTTTTATTATTTTGGGTAAATTAAATTAAAGATAATACAGATTTTAATGTTTGAAAATTAATACTTAACTAATATTTAATATCCTTTCTTAATTTTTAATTAATACATGATTGTCACTATTCTTAGGATTAACATCAATAGAGGAACAAATTTAATTATTTATTAAATAAAAGTTAGAGAAATAACTAGAGGTACACTGTACTTGGAAAGCTACTCCTTTCCCTCTTTCTGTTCCTGATAAACTTGAATAAAAAATGGAAGGAGAGGGAAATCACATTGTTATGCCTTTGGGCTTTTTTATTATTTCAGGTCAGTTGATGCTTTTGGATCAGGGGCTGATGAGGCACTGATGCCCTTCGTGTGATCTGTGCTCTAGATTTGGGGGGAGAGGGGATAAATTTCAGTTGTGGGTAAGTTTATTTTCCCCTGTAAATGCCTACAGTTTTACTTACTATTGGGAATAAGATGCACATGTATGAGAAGTACATTTAAGATGATGTTGCAAGTCAGTAGTGTTGAGATATAACTACCTCCTTTTAAGATACCTTATTTAAGTAAGGATAGATACTTATTGCAATACTGTGTATTAGCAAATATTGAGACTTGCCTGCCTGCAATATTTTAAACTGAAGAATGTAATAACCTCCTAGGCCTTTATATTAACTTTCCTTCTTGTTACTATACTAGTCCAGGGAATTGCCAAAATCAAGTGTTTATTTTTATGTTGTTGAATTATATTGTGTATAGAATGCATATGTATAGAAATACATATTTCTATGATCAAATGGGATGTAAAGTAGCTCAACATTCATATAGAAATGTTCAGGTAGGTTGAGAATAATGTTTTACACCTTTCTTCATAAGTGGAAGCTGATGTTGTTTAACTCTCTGGTCCCTTGAGATTCAAGGTTAATCTGTCAACAGAAGTCATAATGTAATGATAATGTTTTCCACATGTTGAAATCAGTTTATTAATTTTAAAACTTTGTACATTCTTTTCTTGACTATTTATGTAGAAATACTGGTATGTCCTTCACTTACTAAAAAGCACACAGAGGAATATTGGCAGCTTATCCCTTTAACTCCTGAAACATATATGTCTCTGTCAGAATTTCTGCTAGCATGATTAAAAGATGTGAAAAGTCATGCACAGAAAGTTATACTATGTACATAAGTGCATGTCTCAGGCTTTTATTGTATCCAAAAGTGAAATTCACACTCTTCAAATATTTTTTTATATTCACCTATTTGATCATTGCTCTCATATGCCTCCAGCTATGTTGGAGCTTACGTTCAAGAGCTTTGTTGTACAGTGAAAACATCAAACTTATGAATGCAAGAAAGAATGTGTCTATGTGATGGTTCATCGTCTGCCTGACAGTAATAAAAAACAAAAGCTGTCAATTCCTTCAGTTCTTTACTGGAACTTTCATTTGTAACTGGCAGATATTAAAAAAAAATATTGTATTTACTTAGTTGACTCAGGTATAAAAAGGAAAGTGGAAAAAAATATGTTGAATAATTTTAAATTCATTGGTATTTGTGTTTGCATGTTCAGTTAAGTAACTTCTGCATAGACTTGGGCAAAGGATTTAGTACCCTTGCAGCTAGTCTGTGGAGATAACACTTGTCTGATGAAAACTTTTACCCCTTGGAGCTATGTTAGGTGCTCTCAGGCCTGACTAGCATACCTGTATCAGCCAACCTGTTAGCTGTGGTCTCCAAAACTACAAGCTTTGTGCCAAATTAAATTTTTCAGAAACTTAGGGATGAATAATACCAATGACTTTTGCCTGAATCTTGTAATTACCTCTTCATTTTAGAAATGTTTGCTACATGCTGTGTTTAATTTATTCTTCCCTATGACAAAAAGCACTGGTTTTAACTTCTGTGTTATCTTCTACGTTATGTAAAGAGCTCATACCCAAAATGTTTATATTCCCACATTATGACAAATATCTATTGTATAGGTATTTCTTGGCCTTCACTTTGCTGCAGTAAAAATGACTACTCAGAGACAAAAGAAATGGTTTCAGCGTAGATTGTCAGATAGACCTGCCCTGTGTGGGAAGATGTTTGCTGGTGGAAGGACTCAGCTGTGTTTGTGGCATATTTCCAGGGGATGGGGTGACTGCCCTGGGTGTACCACAGCTGTCTTTGTGGGGTGCAGAAGTGGCCTTCCTTGGCAAACAGTGCCCAGGATCTTTGGGGATCACACTGGGCCACCTGTGGAGCGGGAGAACTGAGATCAAGTCATGACATAGTTGCTCTGGCTGTCAGGGAGGAGTATTCAAGGGCAGAGCAGGGTGGATATGAAGATACAGCATTGCCCAGCAAACCCCTGATGAGCACTGAATAAAAAGCAGCTGGTGGTCCCCTTTGCAGGGCTGGGCTATCCCTGCTCTCCGGGCATGGGGCAGAACTAATTAGTGCTTCGTGGGTGGCAGCGTCTCACAGCCAGGGGCTTACGGGTGGTGTGGCAGGATGGGAATGATTTGTGAGTGACAAGAGAGTTCACGGGTGGAAATGATTTGTGAGTGACTGGAGAGTTCACGGCTATCACCGATCTCTCTAAGGAGACGTCTTGTAACTTCGTGTTGCGTAAATAGGGCTGCAGCTCCTACAATGACTCTGCCCAGAACAAGTGATGGCAACGTGCAGCAGAAATCAATAGTGGTGAATGTGTGGTATGGTCTCATTCATTTATTATTTATCTGTTGTCTTCTATCTCCCTGGTCCTGCACGAAGAGAGGAGTAAATTTTCTTACAGTGAAATCAAACCATGGAAGGTGCTATGGACCTGAAAGCAGTCTGTACTGCCATAGCTCATATGAGTGGTGGGGAGAGGAATATTTAGGGGTGAGAAGGGGAGCTGAAATAATGTTCTTGAATTGCTTTTTCGGGGAAAATGCATAGGGCAGCACTGATCACAAGTAAAACTGCCCTTACCCCATCTCTACATCAGCCTTGAGTGGGAGCTGCAGTTGTGGAGTAAGCCAGAGCTGGGTGACTGCTGCAGGTCCACATGGGCCAGGGAGAAGACATCCATGTTTCATAAGGCATTCAGTGTTAGCCAGACTCCTTCAGCTGTAAGGAGAGACCAGTACTTTCACAAGTCATGGACCACGAAACATGATCTCTCCTTGACCCAGTGAACATATCTGGTTATTTCTCCAGAAGATGACATAGGCTGGTGTTGCACTTTGCTAGATAGATGGGGCTGAGCCTGACTCCCTCTCCCCACCTCCACGAATGTTTAATGCCTCTTGTCTAGAGGGAGTCACTTCTAAAATGCAGAAGATACATGGTTGTAGGCTGAAACCAATGGATTTATTCTCAATTTATCCTGTAGCATGGAGGCACTTCAGACTTTTCTGGTGGTAGACAAGAGAAATGTCATTTATTTTCTTACACTGTCTTTCAAAATATTTCTTTCATGATCTTTTAGATATTTAAAGCAGTTTTTGATTTTAAAAAATATGTTCAATTTGTTCATAACTTTTACTACATTATTAAGGACATCAAATTGCAACATATTTAAAATCTCTCAGCAGTGGAAAAATGAATGTAGACTTGTGAAACTTAATGGTAATAATATGGTCTCACGGGATAACTTCACCTTAGGTTTGTCTTTTAAAGGTCTTCTCAAATCTTCATAAATGATGCTTAAACAATGAAAGCAGCAGTTTGAATTCAATATGAAAAATGAAACTAGGTTTCAAACTGAGTCTCACTTAGATTGCTTTTTAATCTTCTCTCATAATTGACTTTTCACTTGAGGAAGAAAAATGAGTGTTTCTTTATCATCTTTTTTTGTTTTTTGTTTTTGGCTGGTTAGTTTTTTTGTTTGGTTTGGATTTTTTGGGAGGGATTGTTTTTTATTTTGTTTTTTTTTCTGAGATACTGATACCAACTAAAATGATGAATTTATTTCATAGAACAGATCTCAGCTTGAGATGTGGAAACTGTGTGGCTTTGAGTAAATCCTTTTTAAGTTAGGTCACTTTTTTGGTTAGAAACTATTTTTTTTTGTCTTGTGATGTGTTTTGGTTTGAGGTTGATTTTTACTATCATAGTGAACAATGGTATGTTAATTACATTGCAATACTAGGCAGTTTCCTCAGGAAAGAATTCAGAGCCAAATGCAGGGACTGTAGAGGGGGACTAATTGGAGACAGCATGGAGTCTGCCCTTGTAGTGGTGTATCCCCCCTCCCCAGGCCACACTATGGTCTTAAAACACTTTTCACAAACCCTGGACACTGTTTTTGCATGAGTCTGGTTGGGCAGGTGAGTGTGAGGATGGAGAGGATGTACATGTCATTCAAGTATGTTATTCATCCCATTTTACAGCTATTTAGATGGTCAAGTTGTATAGAAAGAAAAGTAAATCCTTGCTGAAATGAAAATTACTCTTAAGAGTGAAGCCTGAAAAAGAAGCTGTTTTCACTGAGTGCTGACAACTTCAAGACTTTGAAGCAAAAGTTCATCCTCACCCACAACAGAGAAGAGAGTACAAATTAGACTAATCAAATCTAGTGCCCCTTGTTCTGTGGAAAAATTAGCAACTGAAGGCTTTAATCCAAAAGTCTTTACATAAATCAAAGCTTAACTCAAAATAAATAATTGTTTGTATAAAAGAAAAATGCTTTAGAACCACTGCCTCTCAAAAGGGCAAAAGGCTTCACCTGTATATCCCTAGTAAATATTGCTAATCAAATACAAGCAGGCTATGGTTTCTATACTAACTGCCAGCAGGATCTTGCATTATATTTTGTGATAAGAGTACCTAAAATTCGGCGACTTCTCTGATTTTCTCATGCTTATTTTCTGTCTTGTGCCATATGGCTGCAGCATGGGCAACGTATGCGTTTCTAGCATTGATCCTGATTTTACAGACTGTATGCAACACTGCTTTTGAGCCTACCTGCCTCTAATATTATACCTGGCCTTTCTATGTGGTTCATGGGAAATTATAATATTTGTTGCCATGGTAGTGTTTTTTGCATGAACTGATGTTGTTGCATGCTCTTGACTTGATGTGCTGGGATGAAGTGATGAACTTAAGGAGAAGGACTTGGTTTTAAACTGAAGGAAAGTAGTTTCAGACTAGATATAAGGAAGAAATTATTTTACAACGAGAGTGATGGAACACTGGAACATGTTGCCCAGAGGGGTGGTAGACGCCCCATCCCTGGAAACATTCAAGGTGGGGTTGGATGGGGCTCTGAGCAACCTGATATAGTTGGAAATGTCCCTGCTTATTGCAGTGGGGTTGGGCTAGTCCCTTCCAACCAAAATGACTCTATGAGATAGCACATCCAACATGTGGATGAGAAAAATTCCCTTCACATGCTTCATTGTATATTCAAACACTTCTCTTTCTAGGCCTTAATGACAAAACAGACAATGGTATGAACCCAGAAACAGTTCCTAACAACTGCCGTATTTCTTAGATCCTTAAAAATCCCCTCTGTACTGGCATACTGCATGATCTGTGAAGTGCTGCTTCCAGACAATGGTATAGACTAAGGCATTCCTGAAGGTCTGAGCAAAAAGAATGTGGCAGTGGTGCTGCATGAAGACCTGACAACTGAGAGGGTGAAGTCTTTGCCCTGGAGCAAGGCTTCCCAGTGAGACCTCCTGAGTAACAATGGGGCTGAAAATAATTCATGGCAATCTTCACCCTTGAAGGAAAGATATGAAACAAGAATGAGCAGTTGCTATTTTTTTCTTGAATTAATTAAAGCTTCAGATGGTGAAGCATTCGTTACATGTATTAGCCCTTCTGAACATATCTCAAACAAAGGCTCTTGCTCCAGACTTAGCAATTCAAGGAGCAGTTAACATACAACATAGCAAAAAATATGTTTTTGGGTTTGTGTGTTGGGTTGGGTTTTTAACTAAAGCAGTGGCTTATCTCATTCAGCTGTTTGGCACAGATGCAGGTAAGATAAAATACAGACTCAAAAAGCACCAAAAGTCCTGGGTTTATTTGGCTTATTCGACATGTTTGGTTAGAAAAAAACCCATTGCTGGACCAGAGGAGAAACTGCATAAAATGCATTTGACTGTAGAGTGCTCTTCTGACTCATGACAATCCAGCTTCCCCAAGGATTGCTGTAGCATGCCATTAAAGTGAGTTTTATGCAACTGTTTGTGCTATCAGTGCTACCAAGAGCTCCATAGTTTCTAGATGTGTTCTGTGCTTCAGGGCAGTACAGCAATGCACTAAGGAGCCTAAAAGCCTTCACTGAACAAATTTTCCCAGATGGAGAGATGGATCTTATTGTGACTCTTGGCAAAAACATTGTCAAGTTAACATTGCAAATGAGTAACACATTATTCGTTCCAATTTAGGTAATTTCTTAGCTAAACATGCAGCCAAGTTGAATATAGGGTAAGCACGACACCTTTAAAACCTTTATCTTCTTCCCATTGCCAGAGAACTAGTGAACAACAAAGACAGATTCTAAAATGGGATTTTCAGCATTTCCTGGGTTTGTAGATCTTGACCTGGTTGTGCTGAAAGTGACAAGCCTCCAGAGGCTTTTTTATTATGGAGTTGGCATAGTAAATTATTTCTACCTATGATCCAGTTGCAAGCATGTTACTAAACAAAACACAAGTAGAAAGCTGGGTTGTAGTCCTCAGAAGGACAAAGAAATCATTAAAGAAACACTACCCCTTGACGAAGATTTGCTTCCTTGTGCATTCTTGAAAAGCAGAAACCATTATAAATAAATAAATAAAAAGCCCCAGACCAAACACAATCCAAAAATATGAGCGTAAAATTTAGTGGGTCCAACAGTTGTTCTTTCAAAAGATGTGTGGAGTTGAAGCATTTGCTTGCCCAGACAAGTAAAGTGCTGGGGATCTGCTAGTATTAGATAAGTTGCCACTAATACCATTATTTATAGTGTGGCACAAGCAAAGTGACTCGAACAGACACTGAATAGGTGGGTTATATTTTTACACTCTGATGTTTCAGTGGCAAGTAACCAAAGAGGAGTCCCATTAGTCATGGTGTAAGCAGTTAAAATAGAATCCTTCAATTCTTTCCTCTATTTCATCACTTATATAAGCAACACATTTCTTTGGACAGAGTTATAGCTTTTTCCTTCTGAAGATGTCACATAACTTTCAAAGAGCCTAGTGTTCAGCTTAACAGCTGCTCAGGCTTTTTTAAAACAGGGCTTCTTCATTCATACAAAATGTAAGGAAAGTGTGTCTGTATAGCATCTGGCAAAGTAGTCCACTGGCCTCTTATTGGATAGGTAGGTGCCACCAGTGTTTAGGTATGCTTTAGAGCTTGTTTTATGCTTTGAAGAAGGGCTTTCTCCTTTGTGATCTTTGTGAAGAACACTTACTCATTGTCCCTCCATTGAGCACTGGAAGTTTGAAAGTCTCAAAAATACCACACACAGCACATGAACAGAAAAATGACCAGTTACTATTGTGCCTTTGGAGCTGTGCACTCAGCTTTTCTGCTGGCAGGACTTTTGCATTTCCCTTTGAAACCTGAATATGGTATGGAAGGTAAATGCTGGACATCAGAGGAACAAGCTGCTTGCAGGTACAGGCTTTGAGTACTTTCAAGAGAGAAATGGGAAGAAATGGCAAACAAGCCAGAAAGTTTTTAAAAGCTCAGCATAGTGTGTCACTGCTCTAAACCTGGCTTTAAGTTATACCTTGGCCGTAGTCAGTAGTAGTAACTATTTTAATGAGTGGGATAGCAAATACCTCAACTCATTACAGAAATATTTAGAATAATCCTTTCTCACTGGTTACTGATTTTCTTGCTGCCCTTCTGAATTATCTCCAAGACGAATACAAGTTTTAAACTGAGATATTTTGGATTTGAGGAAGACAAGCCATGTTACATATGTGTGTAACAACTTTTTTCATGTCTTCATCTTAGTGTACAAGTGTTTTTAGCAACGTGGAGTTACAACAGGGCTTTGGGCCTCTGCCACTACTTTTGTGAACAAGTCTCCTGACTCTCTTCGGCGTGTTAGACCTCATTTAAGCTTTTCAAAAGAGGAATAAGCACCCTAGGAAGTGATGTTCCTCGCTTCTGAAGTGGCTGTATAATTTTCAGGTCTGTTCTACTAGTTCACAACTCTGGTTCTAAATGGTAGTGAAAGTCTTCTCTGTACAAATATATGGGACTAGCTTTCCCTCTTATTTTGAATTGTACTTGAACATCTTTTCCAAATATCTGTTGAGCCGTGGCAAAGTCACCGCTTCTTGACGATGTGCCAAAATTTGCATGGTCCACTTTTTTTCCTTTTTTATATTATTATTTTTAAGATGGAGAATGCTATTATACAAAGATACAATACAGTGAAATGATTTTTCCATCTTATGGCTGTGCTTAAGAGCAAATGTTCAGCTAATGTCTCTCTACAGTTCTGCATTTTTCAGTGGATTTCTGACAACTTACCCCAGTGAAGGGCCTGCCCTTTCCTCTACAACTATCGAGTTACATTGACCAAGTATTCTGCTTGCAAATGAAAAGTGCAGCAAATTATGATTAGTAACATCAGCTGAATACCAGCTCTGAAAAAAGCTTCAATTATATTTTTATATGACTTATTTACAATGAATTAGAGATTCATTTAATCAGGTAATTCAGTATACTCATCAATAAAATTAGTAGGCTAGTGTGAAGACTGATTACACTATAAGAAAGGGGTTAGGGCAGAGGTGCCCCTCTGACTTCAGACCAGGGAAAAGAGGTCCTTTGGGGTGTCTAGACCTTGGTCACCTCCTTTTTGGCTGACTGTCTCTGCCTTCAGACTCCCCACTCTCCAGGCTCTCTGGAATTCCTATTGATGAGGAGCTTAAAAGTCTGTTGTTTTGGAGCACTTGAGTGCTGGCTTTGTCACAACTGAGCAAATCACTTTTTCCTTCTTGGTCCTGGTGTGTCTAATCTGGGCTGTTCTTGAGTGCACCATCTTTGGCTTTCTTGGGGAGGGGAAAATTATTAGTGGGGAACTCAGCAGACAAAAACTTTAAGCATTTCATGGTACAGGGTGTTTTCACTGCTTATGTGGGGTGATGAACACAGTATGAAGAACAATTATGGATCTTATTCTTCCTTTCTTTATGTTTTTAGTGGAGTTTAACTTCCCTAGATAGAATCCTGTATGTTTTAGCATTTGATTAAAGCCAAATCAATGCGACTCCTAGTTTTTGTATTAGAAAGGGAAGGGCTGTACACCTACAGATGTTTGTGACAGTGCATTTTCTTCTCAGTATCTTCTCTGCCTTGTATAAAGCATCTGGCAGTGCTGTTGGCTGCATGTTGTGTGGGCTGCTTGTGTATGCACAATAATAGGTCTTAGACAGTCTTAGGCAAGAAAACTCATCTCTACAACTCAGCCTTTTAGCAATAGATAAAAATGTGTGTGAATGTCGCTCTGGGTAGATGTATTTTGTTTCATTTTTTTAATAGCAAGTTGTAAGATACAGAATTTTTACTGGCTTACAACTGGAGAGCAATTTGATAGTTTAGTTTATAAGTCTCTGGAAGGGTTCTGCAATAGGTTTTTTTTTTCAGGGGGATTTAGGTATTTCAGCTATGATAGGACTGAATTTCATGCTCCTCTAGTATCAGATATTATTACTTAAAATAGTTTCACCCCACTATGAGCTGAGCTAGCTTCCCTTATGCCTCAGTGGACAGCAGCTCGCCAGGAGATGGGCAGTGCAGAGACATACCTGAGCTGCTCAGGAAAAATCCACTCAAACAGCCATCTGCAGATGAAAGTTAGGGATTAGTCACCGGAAAGCTCAGTTGTTTAACCTTTGATAGCACCTCTGGTAGGGTCTTTGACAGAAAAATCCCCATGCTTTCTGCTAACCTTACCTGACTAGGTATTTCTAGCCAAAGCAGCCTCTGATAAGAAGCTGATAAGAATTTGAGTTATTCATTTTAGGTTTTTCCTTAAATACTTCACAGTCATCATAGAATGCTTGGGTTAGAGATCATTTGGTTTAAACCCCCCTGACATGAGCAGGGACACCTTTCACTAGACCAGGTTGCTCAGAACCCCATCCAGCCTGGCCTTGAACACTTCCAGAATGGGCATCCACAACTTCTCTAGGCAAACTGTTCCAGTGCCTCATAGTAACTGAATTCTTTACCCTTACAGTAAAGAATTTCCTCCCAATATCTAGTCTAAACCTGATCTCTTTCAGTTTGAAGCCATTCCCAGCTTGTCCTGTCACTACATGCTCTTGTAAAAGGTCCCTCTCCGTATTTCCTTACTGGAATTATTTACAAATGGCAGACATAAGGCTTTGCAGGCAGATACAAAACCTGCTCTCTCTGTATCTCTAGAATTATCAGGGAAGGCTTAAGGAGCATGTCTACGTTTATAAACCAAGGAAAACTCCACCACCACTCTGCCTCTTGCAATAAACACAATATTCAAACACGTTAGATGTCTGCAAGGTGATCATGCATTGTGGGAGTGCACCAACCATCTTTAGGTATCAAAAAGAAAGTAAATAGTCCCAGTCCAAGATCACTTTTGGGCACTGAAGTCTCCCATGATGTTTTGGAACATTAAAGTGAATATAAAAATCCTTCTTAAGAAGGGTTATAATAAAATGCTTGCTTTCTGTGGAAGTTGGATAAAGGTGGGAGTTTTGCATTTGGCAAAAGTTATCCAAGCTCAGAGCAGTGTGTGGCAAGCAGTTAAAGAGGATCAACCTGTTTCTACTGATTTCAAGATGACTACTAGCCCAGTGTTGTACCTGATGCATTATCCTTCTCTGGGTGGATATATACTCCCCTTCAGTGGGTATTTTTCCCCTAAAACAGACTCAACCACATCTTATTGTCAGATGAAGACTGAAAAGGATGATGAGTGCTGCCTCAAAGTTAATGTGTTCAAGGCTTATTTCAGGAGTACAGGCTGGAGCTGAGATAACACCTGGGTTCGTGGCTGGGCATGTCAAGGAGTGTGCAGGGAGTTCCTGGCAGTGAGTGATGGGGGGCACCTTGTGATGCCAGTGCCTAACCAAAGAGTGCACATGGGGAGATATGACCATGAAAAGAAAAAGGAATGTAACTATAAACCTACGCTGTGAAGAAATCATTGTAGAAAGATTGTATCTGATTTAATTATATATACTTAGTTGGATGAAAATGTCTTTAAAAAATTTAAATCTCAATAGAGTTTATAGTCAAGCTCCAAATATGAATATACTCATTATTGTAGACAGCTACATCTATTTTTTATGCATTTTAATGACTCAACTGCAGTTCCAGGGTTTTTTCCTGCAGAAATGCATGAAAAGGGTTCATTTGTTCTTAAATAGAACAAATTCTTAAATAGAAGTTATTAGTTCTTAAATATAAGTTCTTAAATAGAACTTATTTAGTTTTCAATCTAATATAGATGCCTTTGCTGATCAAGGCACCATTCCTGTAGGTGCTAAAGAGATTGCTAAGAAAAATATTGTAGAGGCCTTACAGTGTCAAGGTGATGGTTGCAAATGAAAGGCAACCCACTCTTTTCTCCTCCACACCAAAACCCCACCAAGACAATGCACTATGGATAGGTAACTTAAGAAGAATAAACAAATCACCTGCTTCTCCTGTGCCAGTGCTGACATCTTAGCTGATGTGAAATGGAGAGAGAGAATAATTTATTTAATTTCAAATATGCCTTTGGTGTTGGCCTCAAGTCTCTGTTCCATGGTAGAGTATCTGAGGTTTCACAATGAGTTTCCATATGATATTTTCTGTGTTGCGCATTCCTACTTTTGTTAAATGAATCTGCCTCTTGTCTTTGAAAGGCTTGTGTGAATTTTTAATTTTGTACCAGGGCTGTGAGTTCTGTGTTGGTTTTAAAGGAGTTGGTTTTGGAGTATTTAGCCAAACTCAAGTAGAATTAAAATAATCATTCCAGTGACAGAATTAGTCTCTTAAGCACAGTGTGCCTGGCACTCAGAATACCAGCTGTGACAGAGCTTCTGTCTAATTCTTCATACTGCCCTTTTGACATATAACTTTTTCTGTACCAGTCTTTGAGGATGGAAAAACAAAGCTTTGTTGTGAAGGTGACTGCACAACCACATAGAGCTGGCAGGCTCAGGGAAGGGAGAAAACCTTCCAATAATGTTTAGTGCTGTGGTTGGTGACATTATCAAATTTCCCAGTGCAAATACCTCTGAGAGGAGCAAGCCTTCAGTTTTTCTTCTAAGGATCATTTAATGAGTCATTATTTACTTTTGTCACATAGCAATGTGGGACTTGATTTCTGGGAAAAAAAAATGTAACTCTGCCAAGGTTGTTGCTGAACAGAAGCAGCATATTTACCATAACAAAGTTTCAGCTCATCACATGGGAAGTTTCCAGATATAACTTTTATTGTAATTTCATATTTTCCACTACGTTCCTGAGGGACAGCAGCTCCTTTCAGATAAGGAAGGAAAGCCTGGAAACAAGCTTGAAAGCTGCGTCTGCTTGGAAAAGGGAAATCCATTAACAACATAGGAGAAGTACCATAAAAAGTCAGGATGTAAAGCTGGGAGCAGTTCAGTTTGGGTTATGACAGCAGGAATTTTAGGATGGTACTGTGTGTGGTGCCCTCCTGCTGCAGGGTGAGACAGTGTGTGCTCCCAGATTGTGGCTTTGGGTTTTAGTGTCACTACAACCCTTTAAATGAAGTAATTTCAAAGACGGGTGTGCTGCTGTCCTGATGGGGTTTGGAGAGTGGTGGAGGAAAAAACTTGCTTTTGCTTCCTTTAATCTTCACTGGTCTGTTTCCACACAGGGTGAATTTTGGTTTGAGGTTTTGTTTTTGGGGTTTTTTTAAGCTGAGTGACAAAGCACATGAGCTAAGCAAGTTTACAGGTTGTTTACCAGCTTAATGGAAGTAGAGTGGATCACACTGTGCCAAGTCAAGCCCTGGGAGTGATAGGGATCAAATGTTCCTGTTGTCCCAGACACACCATGAATCAGGTGAAAAGGAGACCCATCAATCTTCCAGGGCAAGAGTAATTTCTAACCTTCAGAAGATGTCTTTGCAAGCCTGCAGTGCCAGAGCTGTAGGAGAAACAAGCAAAGGAAGAAGTGATATGTTTTCTCCAGATTAGACTGGATGGTTTATTACAGTGATTTAGGAAGAAATAGGGAATGATTTTTGACACCAGGGTAGTATATGAGGTTTGCCTCTGCACCCTTTTCGGCCATGAACTTTGTAGGAACTGCACATGTACAAACCAGCTATTCTGCATGACTGCAGTGCCAGGTCCCCATCTATCATAAATATAGGCAGCTTCAGCAAAGCTACTGTGATTTATGCCAGTCAGGGACTTGGCCAAAATGTCAGGCTAAAACACTGATAGAAGGAAGTCTTTCTGACTTTTATTTTCAAAGAATCTAATTTCAGCAGCTCTAAATTCATGTTAGGGCCGCCTCTTTCTCTCTTCCCCTCCCTCCTCTCCTTCTGACCTTGTACATTTTTGTTTGTCCTTTGCAATTGCATCAAATGGGATCAAAGGAGAGGTGGTTTGGTTTGGTTTGGTGGGTTTCCTTTATGTTTGCTTGTTTGTTCAGAGTTCCTTGTTGTTGCTGCTTTTTGTTGTTGTTTTAGAGTTTTTTGCCCCTGACTTTCTTTTCCTTTTGAATGTCAGCTGCAGTGGAAATATAAGAAGTTTTGGCTTGACACCTGAGGTGTGAACTGACAGTAGCCTGTTCTTAGGATGTCTTTCTTTTAATCAAAATATGTAACAGAAACCTTGCAGTGCAAGACTACAAGAAACTTGCAGCAGCTTTCTTTACAATAGATCTCGTTGAGCTGTCAGCAATCTTGTACGTGTGTCTCCCCAGTTCTTGGACTGCAAGCTATGGGTCACCCATGGCGTCAGCGCTATTTGCCATTACCATTAGGAGTGTACAAAGCCTTACATTAAAAATAAGGAGTAAGCACCACTTTTCATAAAGTAAGACTGCTAAAATTTGCCAACTGAAAAGGGAAGAAGGAACTTTGATTCTTGCTGCGCTTAAATGGATGCTTCTCAGCCAAAGACTACAATTCACAAGTGTCAAAATGAAATCTTGACTATTTGCCCAAATCCCATTTTCATTCAGGAAGTTTGTGATGAGTAGATTTAAGCTCTAATCATGAAAAGCATAGGAAAGTATGTGAGAAGACTCACCTTTTATGGCATGGCAATTGTTGGCACTATAGTTTTGGTTGTAGCAAACAAGATTAAAGGATTAGTAAGTAAGTCAGATACTGAACTGCTGCTGCTAAAGTTGTAATTTGCCAGTATATTAATTACAGAGGATTTTTAAAGCCTTCAGAACAATATCCTTATTTCTATAGTAGCTTGTAACTGTATATGTTTAATAAAGTGAAGAGCTTATTTCATAAGAGATGGAAGGTATTCTATTGCCAAGATGTAATCAATTTTGTCCATTTCTTTAGCTGTCTATGTGGATGTGGTTATTTTTCTTTTTTTTTCCTATGAAGTTTGCTGTGAAAGTGAACCAGATTTTTTCAATGTTGACATAAGTAGGGAAACCCTACCTGAAATCTGGTCTTATACTGGGACAAATGCAAACTTCAGTCTCCTTTGGAGGATGCTGACCATATCTGATACTGTTTGCCAGCCATCCAATTTCTTTTCTGGAAGATGTTCCAGAACAAAACCCGAAGTTCTCCAAATCCCTGCTTAATGTATTTTTCTCACTTGTGTCAGAATATATTGTAATGACTCCTCTTTAACAACAGAGGAATTTGGCATTTTTTAAAAATTAGCAATATGAACATAAGGAATTGAATGTTAAACTCCTGCCTTTTCTTTTTGTGTAATCTTGCACACGTCACTCTATTTGCACAGAATGCTTTTCCACCAGGCTCTCAATATGGGCTGGTTTATTCATAGCACCAGGCTGGTAGGAAATGCTCCTGATGAGGTAGCATGAAAGTAGACTGGAGCGGGACCCAGGCAAAACAGAAATCCAGGGAAACTGCACCATCAAGTGTTGAAAGGTAAAACTGGCACTGCAGTATGCTAAAAATACAGGTTTTCCTTGGGCCAGAAGCAAGGTGCTCTACATGTGTCTTATACAGGGAAAACATGCAAAATCCATACTGGTCTTCATAGGGACACATTCCACTCTGAGCTGCATAACATTTTACAGTATGACCTTCATTTTAATTTGATTTTTACTCCCTTAAAAATAGCCACTGCATTTAAAGTCTGATCTTTTTGTCCTTCCCCATCAGTTCTGATAAAAGCGAATGTTTTGTATATATGCAAATCACATTCAAATGCATGTTTTAAAATGAAAGTTTTTCTTGCTTTCCTTTGAAATGGAACAATAAGAGGTGCAAGATTTATAGGGAGAGAAAAGGAAGCATTAATTTAATCTTGAATTTTAAGCATGTTTAATTATTCTGTTACATGTTGACAGATAAAAAGGCTTTTAGATTTTACCTAAGGATCTTGGCTTCTAGGGCTTTCTGTTGAGAAACTATGCTGAAAAGCTATTGAAATCTTGTAAGAGAATAACAAAATGTATAAAAATCTTAGTTGGAAAAGCCAACTAGAAATAGTGTAACTTTTCATGCAAAGTACTGCTATGAATAATTGCATTTTTGAAAAAGGAGATAAGAGCTTTCAAATGTCAGGTCTTCAAATGGTCATCGTTGTTTAGATTTAAAAGCTGTTGCTGACAGAGTTGGGTTTTGGCTTTTTTTAGATGGAAAGACAAAATATTTAAATGGTTTACTCTAGTATTTTTACTTAAAGCCATTGAGCTTTCATCTGCTTCTATCCCTTTCCCAGAGGCTGTCCCAGAACTTGTTTTATCATGTTGTCACTGGTACCTTCACAGGAACCCCAAAATTTTATTGAATCTTGGATTTAGATTGGAAAAGACCTTAAGGATCATAGAGTACAATTGTAACTGTAGTGATGTATTGTCTCCATCCCCAAATGCTGAAAGAGGCTGGAGGGGGGGTGTACAAACCCTAAGAATGTTCTTGAAAGCCTCAGAAACAGGTGCCTAATATTCACGTTGCTGTTGTACCCAGCAGAGGTTGGAGCTGAACAGCCCTCTGGCAATGTCCAATAGCTGCTGCTAATCATTGCTCTGTCAAGGGGTAGTGAAAGAGCTTGGAGAAATATGCACTTGGGGAAAAAAGTCTTTAATTCTGAACTTAGTTTGGATTATTTAATTAAAAAATTGTGGGTCCTTAAGCTTTGTAATTGACTTAGATGATATAGTGTAATATTCATCTTGCCTAACACTAGATACCTACAAACTGTACCTAAGCTAGCTTGTGGTCAGAGGAGAGAACATTTTTGAGTGCAATTCAGGTGGCCTGTGTTACTCACCTGCCTTAGGTGTTGCTGGTGGCCTGATCTGTGCTGAATAAAAAGCAGGTGCAGACATCTCACTCTTGTGCATATATGTTTACTTTGTAAATGTACAGCTCCAACACAGGCACTTCTGGCCATCCATGCAAGTCACTTAGTGGAGCAGATACAACTCAGGGTTTGCTCCCTCCTCACTCTTCACCCTGTTTGCAAATAATTATAACCAATGTATTCTATAAATAATAGAATTTTCATTAAAATATTGCCAAATGCAACCCTTTTCATAAAATATGAGTTCAAACCACTGTATGAGAGCAACCCGATCTGAGCAGTACTGTGCATTTCTGTACATGTTTACCAGCACCCAAAGTCTTCCTTGAATTTTGACTTGGTGAGAGAATAATTATATTATAGAGAAATAAATAACAATCAACCCTACCCGGTTTCAAAAAAGGTGTGGAGGGTGAGTTTCCAGCTTAGGACCTACTGCCCCCAATGGGGTGCAAAAAATGTACCTTGGATGGTTTCAGGTGCCTCCCTGAACTGTTTGGGTTTTTGTTGAATTTGTCAACATGGCTGAAAACCAGCCTAAAATGAAGAGTGGTAATTGCTGGGAGATCTGTCAGCAGAGAGTAAAGAAAAAGAGGGTGAGTCAGTGCAGAGTGATACTGTTTTTTGTCTAAAATCCCCAAAACCTCCTCCACTACTGTGCAGAGGAACAGGTGTAACCACAAGCTTTCCCGGCTCCTTTCCCCAGTCCAAGTTAATTTAGGTTTCTAAGCCTATGGAATGAGTACAACATGATGGAGCCAAAATTTATGAAAAAAATATCCATGTTAATATAAGCTGTAAAATAAATGCAAACGAAAGCTGAAGTAAAACAGCTTTTATTCACATGAAAAAATAAACCTGTTAGCTCTGATAATCAATTAAAATATTATAGAATCAAGCAATCACAGATGTAGAAGCTTATCCTCCTTAAAGTCATTATAAATCACATCCTTTCCTTAATCTCTCTATTCCCTCTTATTGCTTACATTATAATCCCTGTCCGGGTATCATTTTCATTGCTAAACATACTGTTTGCCAGTCAGTTTATTAAGGTTTGTCTTGGCAGTGCCAAAATAAATGCTCTTTTTCAAAGATAAAAGGAAGGCTAATATTAAAATAATAATTTCACCTCTTTGCTAGCAGAGGCTAATTATTGAAGAAATTGGCACATGAAATCTCTGAGGTGACAGGGAATTAGTGTGTCAATAGGAGCCTGCTTTGAAGTTGACCTGCACTGTTCTTGGTGGTGTTGGGTATACCCTGTCTCTTGCAATATGATGTGGGGAAAGAAAACTGTTTGGGGTGGGAAAAGCAATAACAATAAAACTCTTCTTCTTCTTCGCTGTTTTTAGTTAATTAAAAGCTTTAGTGAAAAAAAAGATAGGACATGTAAGAGGCACAAAAAGTTAAAGCAGAGGGAAGAATTATAGACTTGAGACTGTACTGATGGTACGAGGGGAATGGCTTCAAACTGAAAAAGTGTAAGTTTAGATTAGATGTTAGGAAGAAATTCTCTACCATAAGGGTGGTGAGACACTGGAACAGGTTGCCCTGAGAAGCTGTGGATGTCTCATCCCTGGAAGCGTTCAAGGCCAGGTTGGATGGGGTTCCGAGCAACCTGCTGTAGTGAAAGGTGTCCCTGCCCATGGCAGGGGGGTTGGAACTGGATGATCTTAAAGGTCCCTTCCAACCCAGGTCCTTCTATGACTCTGTGATGACTGAGAAGAGCAAAGAGGCTTTAAGGGGCCTGGGACAGTTAAAGAAAATGTGTAACTACTGGTTCTGTACAGAAGGGGCTTGGTGACATCAGGCTTACAGCAATCATGTCAGTAAAGTGCTCTGAGTAATGAGAGTACAATTAGGGCTGAAGAGCATTACATGATATAGTGAGGAGTGCTGTAAGCTATTGCTATGAAAGCAAACACTATTATTATGCTTAAAACGGTTTTCAGTTGACTTGAAGCCTGAGGGAAGCATGAGCCTTACAGCTTAACAATCCTACTGATTTATATGCAAAAGCTACTATGAACAAGAAGCAGAGCTATTAAACATGACCTAAACCCAAGCCTGAGCACAGACAAGGCATAAATGAAATGTGTTTGATTTTCTAGGGTTTAGTTGGTGGCAGGCAAACCCAGAGCCAAGGAAAGCTGACAAGGTCTTAGCCATACTAGTGCTCAGTGACCTGAGCATTGGGACACAGAAGCTGCTAGTAAGTCAGAAGGCTTTTAAATCCTGAGCACCCCTATACACTCAGTTTCAGCTTGAAATCCCCAAGTTTCATGAGGGCCTGCTGAAATAAAATCTAACTAACACGTCATCCAAATATGTACTTTATATATATATAAAATATGTACACAAAGGAACTCAAGGAAATAGCATGAAGCTGAGTCAGGGGAGGCTTAGGTTAGATACTAGGAAAAGGTTTTGCATCCAGAAGATGGTTCAGCACTCAAACAGGTTCCCCAAGGAAGTGATCACAGCACCAATCTTGACAGAGCTCAAAAAGCATTGGACAATACTGTCAGCCATATGGTGTGATTCGTGGTTTGTCCTGTGCAGAGCTAAGGGTCAATGATCCTGATGCGTCCCTTCCAACTCAGCATATTCTATGATTCTATAAATCTTATTGCAACAAGAAAAGACAAGCAATGTCCCCTTTTTGCATGGGTAAGACTGTTTAAAATAAGAAATAGAAATAGCTCCAGTTCTTGGCAAACAGCTGCTGGACCACTATGGCTTGATATGCATGAGCATTAGAAAAAATGGAAGTCTAGTCTCTAGTAGACAAAGCATTAGGAATAACAGTGCTTGAGGTAAAGAAGTGGGTTATGATGAGGTAGCATAGGGGAAACATGTAAAAGGTAAGAAAAATATGTCAGTTAAGAGCAGTCACAGAATCACAGAATATGAAGAGTTAGAAGGGACTCACAAGGGTCACTGAGTCCAGTTCCTGGCCCTACACTGGACCATCACCAAGAGTCACACCCATGTGCCGAGAGTATCATCCAAATGCTTCTTGAACTGTCAGGCTTGGTGCTGTGACCTGGGGAGCGTGTTCCAGTGCCCAACCACGCTCTGGGTAAAGAACCTCTTCCTAATATCCAACCTAAACCTCCTCTGACACAACTTCAGGTCATTCCGTTGTGTCCTGTCACTCTTTACAACAGGGAAGAGATCAGTGTCTGCCCTTCCTCTTCCTCTCACAAGGAAGTCATCACTGCATTGAGGTCTCCCCTCAGTCTCCTCCAGGCTGAACAGACCAAGTGACCTCAGCCACTCCTCACACAGCTCCCCCTCAAGGCTCTTCACCAACTTCACTGCCCTCCTTTGGACACTCTCTAGTAACTTAATCTTTTTCTTATATTGTGGTGACCAAAACTGCTACAATATTCAAGGTAAGGCCGCACCAGTGCAGAGCAGAGCGGGACAATCACCACCCTCGATCGGCTGGTGATGCTTTGCCTGATGGCCCCTGGACACAGTTGGCAGTCAAGTGTCTTCCTATGGAGTTGCATTTCGCTTCTTACTAAATGTGAAACTGTATGTTCTTTGATGTTCACCACTTCCTTTAAAGATAAAGCCAGAAGAAGCAATTGATGATCCGTGGGTTTGGTCCTAAAATTGTAAAGGTGTTATTTCAATTTGTACAAGCTGGTAGTCTGGATATGGAGATATGAGTCTCCTTAGCTCCATAAATATTTACAACAGCTTAGAGAAAGGCACATGTTAAAAGTAGAGTGAAAAGGTTGAGCTTAGTGTTTGCATTAATGTAACTGTACTGATTTTGGTGTCATTGTTTCAAATTTGTCTCTTAAGAATAAGCTGTTTGTTGGGGTTTATCAGATAGGAACTACCAATTTAGGTGAGGGAAAGTATTCTTTAATTTATAAATACTTTCTTCTTTCCTATGACTGAAAATGAAATATAAGAGTTATCATCAGATTTGAAAACCTGGGTTTGCATTATGGAACTTGGAGAATAATGCAAGACCCTGGACATGAGGAGGAATTTCTTCACTGAAGGGGTTGTCTGGCGCTGGAATGGGCTGCCCAGGGAGATGGTGGAGTCACCATCCCTGGAGGTGTTCAAGAAACAACTGGATGTGGCACTTAGTACCATGGTCTAGTTGACAAGGTAGTGATCAGTCTAAGGTTGGACTTAATGGTCTCAGAAGCCTTTTCCAACCTAAATAAATTGGTGATTCTGTGATCCCCAGAGCACTCATCACAGAGTCCCAAGGTTTTTTCTTCTTTGGAAATGTCACTGAGAAGTGATGGGACTCTAAATTCAGTATAGAGGGCTGAGATTCCTTATCTTTTTGAGTACTCATCACATTAGTTATGCAAAAATCTAATTTTTAAAGAAATGTGACTGGTAGGAAGATTTGTTTTCAGATTAATCATCTGACAATTGCTGCAGAGTTACATTTTGTGACTGCTGCAGCTGAGCTAAGGCAAGATCAGAGTTTCCCTGAGATACTGGCTGGGTGTTTTGGCCAGTCCTCTTAATAAAACCCTGTTATTATTAAATTCCTGGTCTCTGAATGCAACAAACTCCTATGTCAAAGTTGATGGGACTCCAACAACTCCTAACTACAACCCTGCCTCAAGGCAGTAAGTGAGCTATAAATCTTCAGCTACTTCAGGACTAGGATGAATTGGCTGTAAAGTTTTGTATGCAAAGACATCATCAATTTTTGGTCACAATTCTTCCTGTCTGCATGAAGACACGAGCATCTTGGTGTCCTACTCATTTAATGGAGCCACTGGACAATAATACTGAGAGCTGCTTCTGAGCTGCTTCAATGTGAAAGTCACAGAATCCCAGAATATTCTGAGTTGGAAGGGACCCACAAGGATTATAAAGTCTAACTTTTAAGTGAATGGCCCATATGGGGATCAAATCCATGATGTAATAAATCTTTCATAGAACATATGTAGACCACTATAAAGAGATAAGTGAGCTACCAGTTCTATTATTGAAAATATTAACAATGTACTTGCTTACTTGAATTTCAGGAGAAATTAGAAATTAAATTTTTAACATTCTCTTGGCTAGAGAAGATCGTGTTAAGATGGATCTGAAATTTGGGTTACATTTTTAATGTATCTTGATTCAAATGAAGTGATGTGTCTGTATACCTATACATATATATAAATATACACTCACCGTGTTAAGCTTTCTGCTTTTAAAATCATTGCTGTGCTGTAGAGGGAAAAATATCTGAGTTGATAACTCAGTTTGAGATGCTCATGACAGAGAAGATTTGGCCTAGTGATGAGCACCACGTGCTCATCATTGAAAATGCTGCTCTGACCTTTTCCTGGCATGCATGCTCCGACAGAAAGATATTTTGACATTTTTAATATGATATGAAAGGATATGGATATCCTCTTGTGAAATACAATGAACCTATGTGTTTTATGTCACTCTGCTTTGAGACAGCTGGAGCTGAAAATGGGCTGTAACTATAAACACCATTAGTCCTTTTTTTTTCATCTGTGTGGAGCACAGCCATCTCTTCTCCTGTGCTTTCAGATCCACAAGGACACTAGTATACCTGCCTCACCTGCACTCCACAGGGGCATTGAAAGGTGCCAGGTAAACACCTGGTGGCTGAGGCACTGGTGGCTGGGCTTTTGCTGTGCTAATATTTCTTTGCCATACAAAGAAAACTAGTATTAATTACTGCTTATGCAGATAATAAAAGATCCCTCAGGTTATTAAAAAAAAAAAGATAAGGAAAAAGTAAGACCTACTTGCTCACCCTATTGAGATGCTTTGAATCTAATACAAACTGTTTCATGGAAGCTCTGAGAAACGTCTGTAGGCTTTACTTGGTCAGGATGATGCTGCCGGATCCTAACAGGAGTTTAACCTCTAGTAATTAATCTTTGTTGAGCAAAGATGAACTTCAGTGTCTCGTAAGAGTGGGGTAGTGGAATGTTTTCACCTTTTAAAATGTTGCGTAACACAACCTGACATGTAAAGGAACAAGGAGCATCTCCAGAGCAGTGAGGAGGACAAGTGCCTTCAGGAGCCTGTTTGCAGAGGCTGGGATGTCCCTGAGAATCAGGTGCAGTCAGGGGGATGGGAACCATGTTGTGGCAAGGGCTGTGGGAAGGGGGATGACCAGTGGGGTGAGGGGTCCAAGGTGGACACATGCAATGTGGTGGAGCAGTTTCCTGAGCTTTCATCACATCAGCAGTAAAGGCTGTTGCCTTAATTTGGCCACGATCAGCAAAGCCATCATTGGAGAACATGTGTACCAATACAATTGGTGACCAGCGGGAGGGGGCTGTAACCCTTCCAGCTGGTTTTTGAGAGCTGTGGGGAAAACCGATGGCTGCTGGAGGGTGTTCAACACGAGTGCACAGTATCCAAATGAGCCTCCCAGCACAACAGCTACTTAAAGCACTCCCCAAACTCCCCCAAAGGCAGCATCTAAAAGCCTTTTGCAGTCATTAGTGCTGTCCCCTGTGCTGCAAGCTGCCTGCAATGAGCATGTCGACATCTCTGCGTTGTGCTCAGATTTCAAAGGCGGTCCTCCTAACCAGCTGCATCTCAAGAAATCGAGCAAATTTTTAATTTTTTTTTTTTGAAGATACCATGCCAAGTCTTTTGAAATGAAAGCTGGGGCAAGCCTAGTGGAGATTAATGTAGGAAAAATGCTGCTGGCTTGATAAGCCACAGATGTCTGTGAGATTTGCGGAGACTGCTGACAGCTCATGATGGTTTGCAGCTTGCGAGGTCCCCCAGCCCCAGCACCAATGTGCCAGATACATGTCTGGTGGTGCAAGGCAGGGTTTGGCCCAGTGTGGTGGTTGGGTGAAGGGTCTGAAGAGACCTGGAGGAAAAACTGATATGGACTCACACTGTAATTGCAGAGTTTTCTTATGTGCTGCACCTATTTATGCAAAAGCATGACTTTTTTTTAATATTGCCACTACTTGCAAGTGTTTTTATAATACTGTAAGGGGGAGACATAAGGTGGTGTAATTCTGTGAAAGCATAAGACGGTGGTGAAAATGCAGCTTATTGCACCAATCTTGGAAGATTGAGAAGGTGACTAATGTTGGTGGAATCATTCCTAGTGGGTAGATAGAAGTTATGCTTCTGTTAACTCTACATAATTAGTAAAAACTATGCAACCTTTATTGAGTCCTGCTAGGTAGTATCAGTAACACTAATTACTAGTTAGTAATACTAATGAATTGACAGAAACTTGTTGTTTGCTCTTTTTAAACTTATGAATATCCTCTCATCAAACACTGTCATAGAAGCAGTGCAAAGAGTGACAGAAGGTCACTGCAGCCTGTTAGGAAATGGGCTGGGTGATCTGGGTGCTTTGTTTTCAAAAAGTTACAGATGATTGTTTATATAGAAATACAAAAAAAATTATAATTTCTTTACATTGTCTATTTATAAGACGCTGCCAGTTAGACTGTTTGTGAATCAAGCTCTTTTGTCTTCAATATATCAAGGCCAAATACTGGACTGACTTGTGGAGACAATGTGTATGCAAAGTTATCCCTCATACACTGTCAGTAACTCTTGGCGCAAAAATCCCCTGGGATTCTCATCCTCTGCTTGGATTAAAGTTCTTCTGAAGCTGCATTCTTGCATGCCCTGACATTGTATGGTCAGATTTATTTTAGACAGAAAATTAAATCTGTTGTTAGTTTTAATTTTGAAGTGATGCTCTTTTCATTAACTTAAAGTTTACACGCACTCGTGTTTATATGCAACTTGTGGGTACCAACAACATCTGGATAACAGATTTGAATTGGTACAACCCTAATGTCCAACAAGTCCTGGGCACACGCAGAAAATTGCTCTGTCAAAATATTTTGAAAATAATTTGAACAAAAATAGTCTTTGATTTTTTTTTTCCCTCAGAAGAACAAAAAGGTTTTCTGTAAAATCATGATAAATGCTAGGTAAGAAAGTAAACCAATAAGTAGTGACTTAAATGCAAATTTATCTATAATGTGAACCTATGTGTGTGCTTGTAAATGAATTAGCAAATCAACCCTCTCTTGTTATCTTTGTGAGACCGTATTTTTTTCCTAGTGCAGTCTTTATTGCTTATCCAGGCTGGTACCATCTGCCCTGTGTCTAATCAACACCTCTTAGTACAACTCAGAGGCAGCTGATATTTAGCACATATGCTTTTATTGGAAAAACTTGTACATTGGTATCTCACATGAGTTGATAGATGTAGCTAAGAAATAATTTCCATAAATGACAGGAAAAGTTTCAGGAAAACTTTTATTCCCTGTACCCTCAAAAGTAGCAACAGTCTTAGGGGAATTTGAAAGGAAAATCATAGAAGAGTTTACGTTGGAAGGAAACTTAAAAATCATCTAGTTCCAAACCCCATGGTCAGAGACACCTTCCACTAGATCAGGTTGCTCAAAGCCGTCTCCAAACTGGCCTTGAGCACTTCCAGGGATGGGACAGCCAGAGTTTCTCTGGGCCACCTGTTCCAGTGCCTCACCATCCCTACAGTAAAGAATTTCTGTCTAATATCTAACCTAAACCTCCTCTCTTCCAGTTTAAAGCCATCTCCCCTTGTCCTATCACTATCTGCCCATATAAAAAGCTGCACTTCCTCTCTTCTATAAACTCCCTTTAAGTACTGGAAGGCCACAATGGGATCTCCCTGGAGCTGTCTCTTCTTCAGGCTGAACAACCCAGCCTGTCTTCATAGGAGAGGTGCTTCAGCCCTCTAATCATCTTGGTGGGCCTTCTGTGAGCCCGGTCTAATAGGTCCACCTCTTTCTTGTGCTGAAAACTCTAGAGCTGGATGCAGTGCTCCAGGGGGGATCTCACAAGAGCAGAGTAGGGGAGCAGAATAACCTCCCTTCACCTGCTGACCATGCTGCTTTTGATGCAGCCCAGGATGCAGTCGTCTTTCTGGGCTGTGAGTGCACACTGTTGGCTCATGTACAGTCTCTGTCTGCCAGACTGCTCTCAATCAGTTCCTCTCCGGGTCTGTACTCACTGCTAGAATTGCCCTAATCCAGGTGCAGCACCTTGCATTTTGCCTTGTTGAACTTCATCAGGTTCTTGTAGGTCCAATTCTCAAGTTTGTCCAGGCCCCTCCGGATGGCATCCCTTCCTTCTGCTGTGTCAACTGCACTGCTCAACTTTGAGTCTTTTGCAAACTTGCTGTGGGTGCACTTACCTCATTGTCAGTGTCACTGAAGAAGATACAGAAGAGTAGCAGTCCCAAGACAGAGCCCTGAGGGACACCACATCACCAGCCTCCACCTGGACATAGAGCCATTGACCACAACTCTCTGGCTGCATCCATCCAGCCAATTCCTTATACACTGAATAGTCCGTCCATCAAATCCATTTGTCTCCAATCTGGAGATAAGGATGTCACATGGGACTCTGTTAAAGACCTTACAGAAGTCTAGGTAGATGACATCAGTCCATCTTCCCTTTTCAACTCCATCGCAGAAGGCCACCAGATTGGTCAGGGACTAATTTCCCTTATAGTAGCCATGCTGTCTGTTTTGGATCACCTTCTTGTCTTGCATGTGTCTTGACATTGCTTTCATGAGTATCAGTTCCATGATCTTCCCAGGTCAGAGGTGGGGCTCAGTGGTCTGTAGTTTGCTCCCCTTTTTAGAAATAGGAGTGATATTTCCCTTTTTTCAATCACTGGGGAAGTCTAACTGCCATGACTTTTCAAATATGATGGAGAGTGTCTTGTCAACATCAGTCATTTCCCTCAGGACCCTGGGATGCATCTCATCTGGTCTCACAGAATTGTGGCTACTCTATTTCACCAAGTCATCTTATACATTGGGAGAGACTCTGCTCCTCCCATCCCCACCAAGAGGTTCAGGGACTTGAGAGATGTGGGAAGCCTGACTGCCAGTGAAAAATGAAGCAAGAAACTTGAATACCTCAGCCTTCTCCGTATCTGTTGTCACCAGTTTTCCCTTCTCATACCCATCCTGCAATAATCTCCTTGGCCTTTCTTTTCTGACCTATGTACCTATAAAATCCCTTTCTGTTATTCTTTATATCCTTTGTCAAGTCCTGTTCCATCTCTGCCTTAGCTTTTCTGATCCTGTACCTACACATCCAAACAACGACTTCAGTTACCCAAAATATTTGGGTATTTGAGGAAGAAAAGTGAAAATTGTTTCATTTCAATTCCTCCATAAAATAAAAAGTTTCAAACATTTTCTTTGGAGTATGTGACAAGGATAGAGGTTATGCTGTGTTGTACACCATATTATATATAAAACCATCTTGAGCCCCAAGATCTTTACAATATTCCGTGTTCACAATTTGGAGGTGAGAGGGAAGAGGGGGTAAAAAGTATTATAGATCATTCTCATCTGTTTCTTTTTGCTCATGAGCACCCAAGATACACCCAAAAAACTCTAGCAACACTAAATACCCAATGCTGTCTAGTACCCTAATGATATTAACAAAGGAAACTCTGATATCTACATTTGCAAGGGGTGAACAGAGACAATGCTCAAGTGACCCTCAGAGAATTGGTTTTTTTTCAGCTCTCCTCTTTGCAGCTTGTCACTGCAAAGACATCTGCTCTTGTTCAGTTTGTGGCTCCTGTGGGGTTCTTGGTCAAGCTCCCACACATAACCATCTAAAGTCCTGTATCCTTGGGAGGCATTTAGACCTTCAGTACTCAGAACACTATTTTTTTTTTTCCCAGAGGAATAAATTATTAGTTCATCAGTTGTAGATTGGTGTGCACCTCTGCAGGGAAAACCAACACTATAATAACATAAATTCTGCTCTAGGAATTTTGTGATGGGCCATGGGGTAAAAATGTCTCCTCACTTGAGATGGGAATGTGCCTCCCTATCTCCAGAGAAGGGTTCTTTTAGGGAGCTCATCTGTTGTGCCAAGCCAACCTGCAGTGGGGATGATTTCAGCATTGTTCATGGCTTTATTGTGTGAATCTCAATGGTAAAACAAGCGCCGTTTAATGAGGCTCTAAGTTTTGAGTAAAGTGTGTTCACTGAGTTTTCAACAGACTCCTGTGCTGTAGCTGAACTATGACTTGTAAGTAGTTCTTAGTGCCTTGAATCTTATTTTCATGCTCTTAACTGCTATGTTATTTAAATCCATTATTTTTTGGGTGGAATGGGTCTGTAATCTGAAAATTACTTAAAGCAGCAACTATCTGAATAAAATTACTTGTGAAATTTTATTTGTGGAAATAGAATATGGAATTTACCATATAAAAATGGCAGTGCTACATAAAACCCCTGTCTGACTGGGTGTGTGTGGGGGGCATGTTTGGGGTTTGTTTAATTTTTTTAAGAATAGGGGAAAAGTGTAATTTATGCCTGGATAATTAGTGGAGGTTTACCACTGAAATGTACACCACTTGGAGAAATAGTCACTGGAGCCTTTCACACCTGCACAGAGTATGAAATTCCAAACAATTAAAACAATTAATATTTCCTCCTGAAAGAAGACTTAGCAAATAGCAGAATGTGTGATGAATGGCAAATGTATAACAAAGATTTTCTAACATATCTTTTCATTCCCCAAAATTAAATATGGAATACCTTTGTGAGCAAGTGACACTTGCAAAGATGAATTTATTGTATTATTCCTTGTGAAAGGCTTTTACTTTTCAAGAATGGTAGAAGAAAATTGTGTGGTTTTGCTTGGGTTTTTTTAAACCAAAAGAAAAGTCTTTGGTCTTTTGGTTGAGAATCAAATACAAGTAGTATGGAATTAAAAGCTATCTTAAAAGTGAACAACTTGTCTGTATTCCTAATTATCTTTTCTATGAAAGGAGCTCTAGAAGACAGGATTCCACACAAGTCTTTATATTAAATATTAGTTCATTTTATTCTGGCCTTGCTGTGAAGGTGTTCACTCTCTATTTCTTTAAAGTGAGGTGAAAACAGCAATATATCAGTCACTTCATTTTTACACTTGTGTATTCCATGAATATCATTAGACTTCAAGTTGTGACATTGAAAAATATTTATAGGTACCTTGAGAAAGTGAATGCGTAAAAAAATACTCTTTTAGCTGATAGGTCCAAATGTCATTCCTGACTGCTTGTGGAAGTATATTAAAATTATTTTTTTAGAAGAGAAAAGGAGCTGAATTGTTTAACAGAAAGAAAAAAATAAGCATTTTACTTTCATTAGTTAGTGTTTTGATGGTCATCTTTGTAGAGAAATGGTGAAAAAGCATTTAAGAAAATGAAAACATCCCTGGTGCAAAGCAGGAAGAGCCACTGGCACTCCATGGGGGCTTGGTGCCATCCCTCTCCTGGTTCCCTATTTTTGGAAGGCTCTGTAAAAGGTCAGGGGGAAACATAACTCCTGGCTCCTAAGGCAAAAGCAGCCTGGATTATCATTCATGTGAAACCAAAGACGGGGTGCTAGTAGAGAGCAAATAGTTACTCCTGTTAGTATTTCCTAGATGAACGCAAGCAGCTTAAATTTCAGTTGTTCTAAATGAGTTGTTGAACAAAAAAAAATATTTAGCTCTATTTTGTTTCCCCTTGGTCAATCATTCATTATTTCCATCTAATGTTTGAAATCTAATCACTGTTGCTGAGAAAATAGATTTCAGGGAACTATCTTGACAAAGCATTTTAATATTAAGAGAACAGCTTTTTGTGAATTTGATAAGAATAAATCATATAATATGTATTCATAATTATATACTTTATTGGCTTTTAATGTGCAATTGCTACATTTATATTGAGAAGCAACAAATACTAATATTGATACTTTGTATTTTATTAGAAATAGCAATGGAAGGAAAAACTTACAGCAAATCACAAGAGTTGTTTGGAAATTCTTCTTTTATCTGATGGTTGTCTTGTATTGAGGCTTTTTGGCTCTGGTCTCTGTGGTCAGACAGGAATGCACTGGACACAAGAGGTTGCTTTCCATATCTGTGAGCTGTGCTTGTTTCTGTTCTCAAATAAACAACCAACCAACCTAATAAAAGGGAATTGGTGTACAAGGAATTGTCAGGGTGAGATACATGCAGGCTTTGACTTGGGGTTTTGGTCCAGTACATCTGTGCTCACCCTACTCTTTAGCTCCAGCTCTCCAACAAGTGTGTTTTCATCAGTGCAACAGCACCAGGGAAGGGTTTTGGCTGTCATGGCCAAGGCTATGGTCCACAGCACATCCGTGGTTGGAATCTGTGGCTTTGTCCCTCTCGTGCCAACTTGTGGCCATGATTTGCATGTACCGAGATTTTTTCGTGACTTCTTCAAGAAAAGCTGGCTTTGCGTTGTCTCCTAAAAAAATCTTTTAAATGCTAACTAAAATAATTAAATCATAAGGTATATTTAGAAGTTGCCTTTGAAATTCTAGTAATTCAGAAGGGAAGAAAGCACCAATTTCACCATTTGATGAGTACCATAAACAGATTAATGGCTTCCTTTGACACTTGGTCATGTGGCAGAGGCAAAGGAGCAGCTGGTAATGTAACCAGTAAAAGAGGAGGAAATGCTATATTACAGAAGCAGAGGAATACTATTAGCTCCTGCACTCTGCTTGAGAGAATGCATAGGATGAGAAGCTCCTTAGGAGGCCAGGGAAGTTTTTCCAAGGCTTTCAGAACTGGTGTTTCCACAGAGATGAAGGGCCACAGATGCAGAGATGCTGGACGACTGCATAACTGAGTCCAACAGTTGCAGTGAATTCTTGCTAAGAGGCATTTCTTCAATGTAATTAAGTGTGCTGGATAAGAGATAAAAAACTCAGGAGCTAATGTAGCTTGGGGAATTAAACCTGAATTTTTTCCTGCAGGTTGCATTATCAAATTGGGCAGAACCAAGGTGACCTTTCATTTTGCAGATGGCAAAGTACAGACCTGCTGGGCAGACATTGACAACAGCATCTGGACTGCAATGCTCAGTGGGTGCCATGTCAGTAACACATGGAAAATCATGGTTCCTGTCCTATACATCTCTCTGTCATAGGAAATGTGGGACAGTCCCTCTCCTAACCTTATGAAGCTCACCCTTAGGCCCTTGAGTCTTGCTCCAGACATTGATTGTTCTGAGAATGCAACCTCCTCCTCCTATTTTCCACCCACGTCCCAAGATGAGCCATCAACCTCCTGAGCTCAGTAGGCTGGAAAAGTGTGAGATGCTGTAATACGTATGAATTTAAATTTCTACAAGAAGTGAAAAGGGGTGAAAAATTAACATTAGTAATATCTAACTTTCAAAAAAAAAAAACTAACAAAATGAAAACCCTACAACCTCCCATCCCAACTTTCTTAAAACAGAAAGGATCTCTTCATGTAGGAAACTACAGAAGGAGCATTTACCAGAGCAAAGAAAGAATTCAAATCCTAGAAAAAGTACATGTGATACCAAATGAGGCCAGGTCTGGCTCAAGATGGTTTTCTGTGACCCTTCCCTGCACATATTCCAAAATTAAATTCTCCTTTCTTAAATTCTGAATCGAAACATAACCTATTGAAGGAGATATTGTTGACACTTGTGTATTGGCATGAATACTCCTCCAAGTCTGCTGAAGACTCCTCTTGTGAAACAGTGTAAGATTACCTTCCCTGTTTTCAAGTTGGTGAATGTTTTAAACTTGTCTTCCCCTCTCTCTCATCAAGCTTCTCTCTCTTTTTCTTCAAGGTTTCTTCAAAAGCATTAAAAACTTAAACCTAATACTTTTGAGTAATTTCTGAGTTCTATTTTTAAATATTGGCACTGTATCCCTTTTTCTTTGTCAGCTGGAAGCATCTGTGAACTGGAAAACTTATTATTAATAATTAATGTAGCTTCTTCTGCCTTAATTTTTGTCTCCACCAACCTGGATATATCAAATTTCTTGAGTTTTGCTGCTGTCTTTGTTTTGATCATCTCATATCTCCGTTGTCATCATTTATATAGCCTTGATCCATCTTGCAAACCGAGGTCAAGTTCTCATTTAAAGCTTTATCTAGATCTTCCATGATCTATGTCCTATCTCTATCATATAACACCTTTTTCTTTGGTTCCTTGCTCTTCTTTTATTTGTACGTAACAGTTTTGTTGCTGTTTATTCTAAGTTACAACTCGTCAGATTTGCAAAACAGCTTTTGTTTAAATTGTATTCAAAAATACATTTTTTTATAGGCAGTGGGGAATTTTTCATATACCCTAAACTCTTCTAAATCCATTTTGCACTTTTTAAAATCAAGTGTGTATTCATGTAATCTTAGAAAATGAGGTATATTTTATTTGTTTAAAAGCATAACAAAAAACCAAAACGAACTGAAGAGGAAAAGCAACAGCTCCCAAACTGCAGACTGAAAATTAGCTTGTCCTTAGCAAGTGAGATGGTTTTGGCAGCAATCACACTAAACAGGGATTTTCCAATCTTGGCTGCTAACATGAGATTCCTTGTTTAGGATCACATTGCTTGTAGATTACAGAATTGGCCACAGAATAGACACACTACTCAAATGACAGATTTGTCCAACCTGTGCTGTGTTACAGGAAACGGGGCCATGTTTTTGTAAACCAGAGCTAATATTTTCCATCTGTAACCAAGTACAAGACTGGTGAAGGACATAAAGAATATTCTGTAATGGAGAACGACTGGAAGAAAAATCCCGAGTCTTAAAAAAAAAAAAAAGGCATTTTTGTTTATTTCTCTTTCTTATGATCTTGCAGCCTGTAAGTGTAACACGTGAATACCCATCCCAAGGGAAGAGCCCTGTGTTACAGACTGGGAGCTGAGCTGTGGGGAGGTAGATGAACCTTCTCATCAGTGCTTCCAGACTTTACCTCATGGAGACTTAATGCCCCTCGTCCCTCTATGATGCATTGCAGAGTCTGTAGGTGGATTAGTGGGAGATGACCTTATGCCTTTGGATAGTCATTGGGTTGTGGGCCAGCCAGTGTTCCTTGTTCCCTTTGAACAAAAAGGTAATGGTGCTAATTTGAGACATTTTTATGATTTGTTCTTTCTAGAAGAGAGCTTGCTTGGCAGATGCAGTTGCATTTTCAAAATTGGTTTAGAGAGAAGGGGACGCTCCGGGTTAGGAGCAGGGTGGTCCTCTGTCAAGAGCTCCTGCTGAATTCATCATGTGTGGACCAAGTGTGCATGGACAGGAGTTTCCATTTTCGGGACATATTTTAGACAATAGGGCCAGAAGTGCCAATTTGAAAGTGAGAGCTGTGTAAGATTGAAAGAAAAAAAAAAATATAATGGCTGTCAGTGGATGATAGCAGGGTGCAAGAGGGGAGATGCTGATCAGGCTGCGACTTCCAGATTGCTGAGGCAGAGTACCCAGCAAACGAAATGATGCTGGGCTTGTGTAGAACAGATGGCCACAAAAGTTTCACAGTTGCACAAGGGGATTTCTAAAAGGGCAGAATTTGGCCTGAATGAATTTCTCTGAGGCTGTGGTGCCTGCAGCAGTCATGAGGCTGTGTTTTAACCACAATGTCAAAAATGCTGCATGTGTAAAGTAAATATTCCTCTGCCCAGTTGTATTCAACAGCATTGACTGCACAAAGCCCGTGAGTGACTAAGTTTGGGGTGAATTGCTTTTGCTTTTTTTTTTCCATAAAGACTGTCACTCCTGTAAACCACACACACTTCCACCCTGATTTCCAGTGGTCCTAGAAAGTAGGTTTTATGTATAAAGAGTAGTAAATCACTGGTGGGAAAAGCAACTCAGTTATGTGTTTCAAGACAAATAAAGTAGCAGAGGAGACTTCTTATTTTACTAGACAATGGACCCAGCTGTAATTTTTTTATATTTATGATATAGAGAGAGACAAAATATTTAACTTCTCAGTGCTTGTAAAACACAAATATACTCTATTTGAAAAGTCTAGTATAAAAAAATAGTTTTCTCATATTGAGTAACAAACTTTTCCAGGAGAAAACAGATTGTAGTGATGTTATAGTCCCATCTTCCAGTAAACTATATAAGAGAACTATTGGTACCTTCTCAAATGGAAACATTATTAGGGTCTGTTACTTTAAAGACTTTGTTATCATACCTTAGGTAGTCAGTGTTTATTAAAATAGTGATGAAAAACATTGGAGACTGCAATTAGAGGGTGGTTTATCAAGGTTAATAGGTGCCCACTTAAGATGACTACTGTTCCAAACTGGGAGTCTGTGCTAGTCTTATTGTAAATTAAGACTTGGAGCAACACTCTGGGACATATTGTGATATTTGTAACTATAATCTGAGTGAGCGAATACTAAGAATTCTAATTAGTTTGAAAGAGAAAGTTTAAGGTGTCTAGTTACAAAATGTGAACACTAGTATTGTTTAAATGTAGTACCTTCTTCACCTTATGAAGCAATAATCATTGATGCTTGGTATTGCTTTTGCTAAGTTCAGGGAGTTCAAATTTTTTTAAGACTGATTTGAGAAACAGAGAAGCCTCATTATTAACAGCTCACATTAATCACAGGGAGATGGGACAGCAGAGCTGAGTATCATTTCCCATATCTTCAGCCAGGAGGAACTGAAAGAGCAGCACTTTCGTGGCTGCTGTGTGGGGTTGAAATTAAGTTTGGAATTGGAGAGCTTGTTTGACCTAGACAACAGAGACACAGTAAAGCAAATCCTCTTGAAGTGAGAGCTAGTGTTGGAATTACTAAATCCTGTTTTATGCCATCAAAAAATGTCATGGAGGATTGTTTATCTCTATTTACTGGTTCAGGGCTCAGGGTACTATTTTTTTCTGGGTGGTCCAGATGAAGGCTGGTTATAAGTCTGCTATCTTATGCCAGTTTTGGTCAGTCAGTTTAAGACCAGACATTAGCTGTTCCATGCACAGGCTTGTCTGATAGGCTGCTGTTGATTTTAAGATTAGTATCAAAGTTGGGAAATAGAGGGTTTTTTCAGAAAAACAGAGGTAGCTGAGCCTATGTAACTACTGGACATTTTAACAGCTGCAGCTACAAGATAAAGATCAGCTTTAGCAGACACATTTCTGATTATCATTTGCCAGAAATATCCAGGCTGATTTTGACTAGTTCTGCTGATTGTGGCTTTGGTTACAAATGGAATTGGAAGTGGCTTTATGGCTGCCAACAACAGTGTGTTCGAACATACGCTTGTTCTGGGAATAGTACTTCATGGGTAGGATGAGAGCTGGCACTTCCTCCTTTTTGCATCAGGGTTAAGCTTTAGTTTTCTTAAACCTTACAGAACTGTTTAAGGCAGCACTTAGTGCTGAAATGGAGATTCCAGCTCAGGAAAGGTGAGGCTGTTGGTTCAGTTCTTGGATCCTTGCACTTTAGGCAAAGTTGGATGAGGAAAAAGAGAATGCTTTATCACATCCAGTGTTGGTCAGGGATAAATCATCTTGCTAAACAAAGCCAGTGTTGCAGCTCCCACCACCAGAAGCCCAGCTGGTCACTGTAATGGGTTTCATAGAACCATAGAATATGTTGAGTTGGAAGGGACCTACAATGATCGTCAAATCCAATTCCTGGCCCTGTGCAGGACGCCCCAACAGTCCCACCATGTGCCTGAGAGCATTGTCCAAATGCCTCTTGAACTCTGTCAGCCTTGCTGCTGTGACCACTTCCCTGGGGACCCTGTTCCAGTGCACAACCACCCTCTGGATGAAGAACCTTTTTCTGATGTCTAACCTAAATCTCCCCTGACTCAGCTTTATGGCACTTCCTCCAGTCCTGTCACTGGTAACCAGAGTGAAGCGATCAGTACCTGCCTCTCCACTTCCTCTTGTGAGGATGTTGAAAGCAACAATGAGGTCTCCCCTCAGTGTCCTCAGGCTGAACAAACCAAGTGACCTCATCCACTCCTCATACAGCTTCCCCTCCAGACCCTTCGCCATCCTCATGGCCCTCCTTCGGACGTTCTCTAATAGCTTAATATCTTTTTCACATTGTGATGCCCAAAACTGCAGCCATTACTAAGGTGAGGCTGCACCAGTGCAGAGGGTAATTGAAGGACTTACCAAGACTGGATCCAGTGGCAGCTCAGAATAGGGGTTAGTGGTGGGACTGCAGACTTGCTTCTGCTTTTTGCCAGGTGTGTGGTTGTCTAGGGAGTCATCCTGTGACAGTGCTTGCAGGTGGGATTAATACTGGACTAAGCAAATATATGGGACCAGAAGGAATTAAATACCTTATCTGTTCAGTTCTTCCCATTTTGGGAAATTTACTTTTCAGCCTATGTCCAACTCAGTCAGAAGCTCCTTTTGTGGGCCATATGTGAATCTCTGAGTACAGCTCTGACCCTTTACATTTGTTTTCAATGGTAAATTGTTATTTATAGAAAGGAGTTTGACAGAGGCTGTGGAATTATTGGCTGTATGTTTTATAAAGCAAGCCAAATGAGGAACAAAAATAATTCGGATTCAAATTCTTCTAAGTCCAAGTTCTGAATTAGCTCTGCTGCTATTCATGGGATCCATAAAAAAACCCTGCATTAAAGCCTTTCAGATTTGTTCAGTTCTTCTTTTATTTTACAAAAATTTGGACCTTTAACTTAATTAAACCCTGGAAAAATAAAAATTTGGGGTAGCTGGAAATTTGATAGCAAATGTGGGAGAAGTTGGTACATAAACTGTTAAATTGCTGCCATGTGAGTACACAGACAGGAGGAATATATGGAACAAGGAATGTGTTGTTACTGCTTGTGAAAACTGTTACGTTTTGCAAAACATTCCTCCTGGATGGGTTATAACGTGGGATGCCCTGGAGATATACCTGGGCACCAAGTCAGAGTCATTCCCAAGCACATGGTGAGGGACTGACTTGCACTTGGCCCTGACTGTTTGCTTTTCCATTTGCACAGCAAGATAGGACAGTCACTACACAGGCTGCCATCTCCCTGTGGCACAACAACGAGCTCCTGAGGCTAGGAAAGTCATTAAGAGGGAAGTAAGAAAAGCCGTAGCCAGATGGGATTGCAAGCTGCTGGGAAAACACTAGGAAAGTAATATTTGTAAATATTATTATCTGCATCAAACTCTATGTCCCTTGGTGTTTTGAAAAGCTTTGGCAATACTTTGCAATGAATTATGTCTGCAGTGAAATGTGAGGAGATGAAAACTGGAAGGAATCATGCTAAACACTCATGAGGCTTTACCCTTCCAAATGTTTCTGTTTATTTGGTCTCTGTTTTGATCACTTGCTTGCCGCTGAGTATCTTCCCTTTCCTCTCCAGACTTTAAGGGAGCAGCAGACTAATAAAGGACTGCATTTCTCTTCCTCTTCTGTTCTGCTAGTACTGTGTTAGGAAGATGAGTTAAATACCCTGGCAAGCAGATCTAAAACATGTCCTGAGCTTTTTGGAGACCTTATGAGGGTCACTGTGTTGAGACCTAATGGGGGTCACTGTGGTGTGTGTCCAGCACTCGCAGGAGTCCTGTCAGACCAGAAACAGGAGTTTTGATGTTGCTAAAATGTGAGAAAAATCATATTTATTTATTTTCTTCACAAACACCAAACTTGCTCAGCTCTGCATGTTATGGTACTCTATGCTCAGGTTCCTGAACCAGAAGGTGCTGAGGTGCCACTCTCCCCTCGACCCAGTACACATCATTTACACTTTCCTCACCACAGAGGACACTTCTGGAGGCTGATATTTTATATCACCACATTGCCATGACCCTCTATGACAAGGAGAAAATTTTAGTCACTTGCCTCATTGGGTTGCAAACCTTTATGAATACCGCAACTAATAGCCCGGGTAAGTGGAAGATTAATTTCTATACCACCTGGCAGCAAGCTGTGGATTAGGCTGCTGTCCCTCGTGTGGGTTTAATGTTGGAGGAATGGGGCACTCGAGTACCCAGACAATCAGCCTCTTGTTTAAACAATGAGCTTCTCGGTCTTGTTAGCCAGCGCTCTTAAATTTTCATTTTATTCTGGTATGCAGGCTTGTGTGATGTGGAGAATTGCTTCAGCACAGAAAGACTGCAAACCTGTTCAATTAAAGGAAATGCTCAGATCCAGCTGTTGGAGTCCCATGAATGCCAGTACTCCTCACAGGCTAAGTAAGACCAACGCACTCTGCCCTTGGAACAGATACGACAATTTGCGCCTTAATTCTCCTGAAAAAAGAGCCTTTGTTGGGGACGGACGGTTGGGGAAAAGAGAAGGAATGCAAAGCGTGGTGCAGCAAATGCCCAGTGAGACCAAGTTTTCTGCAGATAATACTGAGGCCTCTATAGCATGAGCTTAGTAACAAGGTGCCATAAGAAGCATGTACAGTACAAACTCCTGTTACAGCTATAGAACTGTCTTGTAAATTTTGTAAATGCTTTCCTCTCAAGAAAAAAACATATGTTTTGTAGTAACTTACCTTATACTTTCGCTTCCAGGAAACAGGCTAACAAGCGTAGCTGTGGTGTGCAGGCACTCCCTGTGGGTGTATGACCATATGCTGCACTGTTGGCACCTGGTTTTTCAATTGCCTTGGTTTTGGTGACATGTTTCTGTACCTATTTGAGGATGAAAGAGGTGTTTGGACAGCATTGGATGGTCAGATAGATATGTCAGACATCTTTGTACAGATCTTTTATATAAGATCTCTGTTATTGTTTATGTATTTTTGGTATTCCTACACATATGTCTATATAGAATATATTATTATTTAGCCATAATTACAGTATTTTATATATATATTGATATAGCAGTTTCAGTAGATGTTGAATACTCTTCAACTACAAAAGCACAGCAGCTAATATTTATTTCTCAACCAGGAGCTGTTTACGACCTAATGTTTATGTCTCATCCAGGAGCTGAGTACCTAAGACTGAGCCAGGAGAAAGAAGACATTGGAAGAGGACAAATGACAGGAAGAAATGATGGGCTGTTGAGCCAAGCTTCAGCTGAGTGGCAGAAGCCATCTCCCCAGAGGCAGTGGAACCTGGCATCCAGAATCCTCATCCCAGAGCAGGGGCTGGTAACCTTTTGTTTGACAGCAGGAACCACTGTATCTCTGAAAAAGCAGCTTTCCTCAGTCCTGCCGTCTCTTCCCCCTAAACCTCACTTTCTTCCCTGCTTAAAAATTTTGACATGGAGGTTTTAAAAAGATGCTGGACACAGTTTCATCTGCTGAGGTTGAAATGGGTCTCTGATTGGCTCTCAGTGGCAGACTAGCTGCTGCTGGTCCTTAGGCTGCACTGTCATGCCATTTGTCATACAGGTTAAACTAGAAAAGGTTGCATTTTAATTTACTAGCTGGGCCCATAAGGTGCACAGGACTCCAGTCCAGTGCTGAACTGGAAAATAAGGTGTTTTTTTGTTAATTGGCTGCTCCAAGTTTATATCCATAAGCCAAGTATATATCCATATTCAGCTGTCTATCTACCCATAAATATATGTATATATATACGCACACACATGTAAATGCATATGTACTCATGCGTAGCTGTGTATGTGTACATACACTTCTCTATATATGTATCATTTATATATATATTAAAAAACCTATAAATGCCTGACTTTCTTGCCAGATTGAGAAAGAGCTCCAGTGCTTTAAATCAGTGCAGAAGATGCAGAAGCTGTTGGGTCAAATCTTTGCAGCTTTTCTAATATGTGACACTTGTTTCAGGCACCAGCCGAGCCCACGGTCTCTGTGCAAGAAATTTTTCTGACAAAATCCACTCTGCACATGCCCAGCAGCCCAAATCAGCCTTTTCTGGTGGATGGTGAAACAGTGGAAGACCTTTAAGGATAGTATTTGTGGTTTGTCTTGCTGTGAGGTATGTAAAGCACTCCTTGCCTTTGCTTCATTTATTTGTTACTAAAGCATATTTTAAATGCACATTGCTAGTAGCAAAGGGAAAGAGCTGCTTGGTAAATCAAAAATAAATACTTCTAACACTCAGAATACATGATGTATATATGGTTTTGTTTTGGGTAAGCTAAAATGCAAGACCAGAGCAGAGTTATGATCCAATTGATGAGGTGGTATAAATCAAGAGTTGGTCCACTCAGGTGAGTGGGCTGAAAACAAGCAGTCAATGCCCCCCTGTATTGTTCCTCTGTGTTTGGAGCAACTGAACACAGGGTAAACAGTCAAAAGCACGTCCAGAGCCCAAGCCCCACTGAGTTTTTGGCTCACTGACTGAACAGACTGACACCTCCCTTAGACAGAGACTTACAAAGCCAGATTGTCGCAGTGACAAATGTATCTAACCATTAACCTTGCTTTGGAATTAAGTTTTTGCAGATGTGCTTCCTTTAGGATGAAGAGCAGAAGACTTGGCTTCAGGAGCTTCAGTTCTGTCCCACCCCACCTGGATGTGTTCCAGCACCCCCAGCATCTCTCCTGCATGAAAGCCATGCCTGCACCTTCACCTTCAGGACTCTGTCTGATAGGGGGTAAGTCTTGCAGCCACAGAAACCTTCTGCTCACACAGAGCCAGGGCTGTGCTGTGCGGGGAAGTGGGGCTCATCAAACCCTCCTGCTCTTAAACACCAGCAGGACTGCAGGCAGAATCCTGTTGCACAGCAGCCAGACTGGCTGGCACCCCAACAGGGCACTTCATCCCCAGACAGCTGCAGCTGGCCATGACAACGCCCATTCTGGGCAGGAGGGGAATACAATGTGTTGGAGCAGGCTGGAGTGCAGCTGTGGGGGAACCTCAGTGGCACCCAGGGGTGCTGCACAAACCACTCATGCTGTAGCTGTGAGACACTAACGACTGTGCAATGCCCTGTGTGCACACCACGCTTGAGACACAAAACACACACCCCCACTCTCCTAAAATACACAACACCCACTGGAGACAAAACCACTAGTGCACAGCACTTATACACTGCACACATGAAAAGCAGAGTCAGGTGTATGCTGCAGACATGGAATACAAACCACACTAGCGACACTCGGTGGAGACATGACCTGGATGCTGCTCATGCTTTCCCAGTTCAGATTTCCCAACTACTTCCTTTCTTACACTGGTGGGATTGACAGAAAGCAAAAGCAAAGCACAGCACATCCTCCCTTGGTAGTAGAGCAGAGAAGGCAGCATTCACCATCTCCATTCAGATGTAGTTCTTTCCTCTGCCCATCAGCTTTAACCAAACAGCAAGTAACTGTCTTTATATTTGTCTTAGAGCATCTCAGCTTCTACCTTTCCCAAAGGGAGTTATCCCTATGACTCTCAGCAGTAGCAGGATGTTCAAGCATTGCTTGAGGCAATGCTGTAGCTGGTGGTACACCAGTAAGCTATGTACAGTGCTAAAGATACAGTTGGCTAGTGGGGACAGAAGGCTGTTAGAAGTTGGAGACCGACACTCATTTCCCCCCAACTATTTAATAACAGTTGTTAATTTCAATGTCCATAACATACCTAAGTCACTCATTTGAAGCCAAATAACCAAAACCACCAACAACAAAAAGAAGCTTTTATATCTTAGCATTATGCTACAGCAACCATCCCTCTGCAGTGTGGGCTTCAAGGTGGTTAATTCGCAACTTTCTGGTCAAAGCATCATTTTATTTGTCAAGCATGTATACAATTCTCCAAGTAAAGCATTTCATCTAAGCAAAGTTATCAACACACTCTCTCTCCCCTTTCAGGAGAACCAGATGCACGCTCCAACACCCTCAGCAAACATCACTTAACAGAACCAAGTCAGAGGTAACCCGCAAGCAGCTCTGTTTTTGCTTGTGCTGTGCTATGCTCAGCAGATGCCCAGCTATGAAAGAGTTAGCTTGCTTCCCTGTGTAACCCAACTCCCCAGTGCCACCGCTTGAGTGTTTCAGCTGTGAGTGTGCCTTAGCAGGAATGCTGCAGGACAGTGCTCCTGGCTGCTAAGCATAGTTTTGATGGTCATACATCTTCCTGCTCCCTGTGGGGACATGCATGACTAGCAGGCAGATACTTGGCTTTCCCACATAACCTCTCCTGATGCTGTTAACAAACCAAGCCTGGAGCAAGAACTGTATTTTTATTGATCCTGCATAGAGTAACTTACCAGGTTTGCTGTGGTGGAAGTCTGCACCAGAAAAAAAAAAAAAAAAAAAAAAAAAAAAAAACAAACAAAAAAAGCTCAACCAACAAACAAACAAAAAACCCCCACTTGTTATCATGGTTCAAATGAGGACAACTTNACACTATGGGGTGCTGCATATCTGTACATTCTACATTAGGGTGCAGGCCTGATGCTGATAGGGGCTGAGAAGACTAGGAGACCAGGACTCTTTGTACATCTGTGCTGTTCATTGCCAGGCACCTTCTGAGCTGCCTCTCAGTCAGGCTGGACTCCTGGACTCATCACTGGCTTACTCTGAGTTTAAAAGCAGTAGACCTGAATTTGTGCTGAATTAGTTTCTGCCTCCAGCATTCTTGTTTGACACCCACATTATAAAAGATTCATAAAACCATTACATTTGCTTAACTAGAATTAATTTCAGTTACAATACTTCTCCTGAAGTTTGAAGATAAGGTACCCATTTGCCAGTCTTAACAGCTAATGCCTATGCAACAGCAGGGAGCACCACCACAAGAGACCAGTCAAGTCCATCACATACTATCTATAAAGCTTATGTTAACACAAGCAGTTTCTGAATAAGCTGCCACATTAGTTATGTTATGAGGATCATTAGGTTACTCATCGTCCCCTACAGGTAACTGGTCCCTTAGTTTGGGTTGTTTTAAATTGTTTGCTTATTCATCGAGTCAGAAACAGGTGAGCACACTCTCCTCCCCTCTGGATTCCATCAGCATCTGAGTGCCATTCATTCTGTTCACCAATGGCCACCCACCAAAAGTTGCTCACTCTCAGCTTGAGGCCACAGGAGCACATGTCCTTGAGAGCTAGTGGAGAAGACAAAAACTTTACCTGCTGAGTTTATGAAATCTGGATGCATTGAACAGCTCAGAATTGTCAAGTAAGGAGTGGTAGTGCAAATACATCTACAATGGGCCCCCTAGATTTATTTTGGCAGTTTTATTTCATCTTTCCTTTTCCTCTGNCACGTCTACAATGGGCCTCCTAGATTTATGTGCATCCATACCTGATCCATGCTTGATAGTTATATGATGCACTCTATACAGCCCCTTATGAAATCTGTAGATAAAGCAGTTCTGACAATCTTAATTCCAAAGACATCCATCGTATTGTTTAAACTTACTCCTTTGGCAGTTGTATTTCATCTTTCCTTTTCCTCTGATTGAGGCCAAACAGATAATTTCCTTTATTGCTCCCCCTGGTCTTAGGTGTCACATTTGCTAGACCCCGTTGTGGATTTAACTGCAATGATCCAGAGGAGGAAGCAGCCTCCTCCTCCTCTGTAGTTTAACAGTCAGAGGAGTCAAGCAGCAAATCCCCCTGTGGAGTCAGTAATTTTTATCCTGTGACCTAGGAGACATCATTCATGTTGCAACTTGGATGATATTTCTGGAGCGAGACATGAATTAATTACTGGAGGCTGGGCCCATGGAAAGCATTGCTGTTTGTCCCTTACTCCCACCAAGAGCAATGGGGGCTTTATGCAAATGTCTAGGACACAGCCAAATTAGATTGGTCGAGTCCAAACTGACAATTGCATAGAGCATTAGACTTGCTTTTGTGCATCCTGCAGGCAGATGAGGGGCATCATCCAATAAAACCTAAGCTGCATGCAGTAGACAAATATGCCCTTGCATACTTTGTAGGTTAAGTATTAAGCTGTCATTTTTCAGGAAACTAAGTTTTCCTGCTGCTTAACGTTTCTGTGAAATTCTAATCAGTTAATTATCTGCTACAATACAGTCTGACTGTATTGCTCTAACCATCTAGGTTAGAATAAGTTTATTCTATTTCTATCTGACACACAATTATTTGTCCCCAAACTCAAAAAGAGTGAGGGCAAAAAGAAATTGACTCATTGGCCCCATTATCATGTCAGTCAGTCATCCTCAGACAATGAGGCTGGTATGCCAATTACAGCACACACATACAACCTCCCATCAGGGTTTAATGCACAACTTCTGTTTCCAGGGGTTTAAAGAAGTTTCGTCAGTCCTGTTACAGAAATACTTGGGCCCACTTGAGACCACCTTCAGTCCAGCACTCCACACAGAATAGTTGCAGTTAATAAAGGTACTTTTTCTAACCTAGGAATAGCTTTGGACCAGCTGCCTTCACTAAAATAAAGGCCAGAAAGACTTATTTTACCCTCTTCATCCCCAGCATATAGCTAAGTAACATGTTCTGGAGACTGAATATTTGAAATAAGAGATAGTAATTTGTCTTTATGGGCTGCATCAAATGGTGAATTTAAAACAGTTGGAAGTATACAGAGCAAGGGTAGGAATGAGGAAACTTGGTTTGCTTCCTTGGTAACAAAATCTACAGCACAGCAGGAGAACAGAGCATGATAATTAGGGAATTACAGCTGTTAGTCACAGAAAATATGCTGCAGTTGTAGGTCAGGGACCTGAGGTTGTGTCACAGGAAGGAAAACTGTAATTTAAAGTCTGCAAGGAACTCACTGCATGCATTAGACTTCTTGCTACTTATAGCATCTCTACACCTGTTTTCCAGGGCGGAAGTCGAACAGACAAGAACAGAGATCAGCAACAAGCCATCAAGGAAATAGAGTTTCTCTACAAGAGTGAAGACAAGAACTATTTTTATAATATTTTTAATAAGGAATGGATATTCCATCAACCTCTTGTTCATTCCCCCTCTTTCTCAAGTGGCAACTCTCTTTCTAAGTAGCACAATCAGAAGTGTAAAGTTTAAGATGAGGGAGATGACAACACTTGATCCAGATAGTTATTCTGGGAGTTAACAACTTCCTTAAGAAGCACCAGTTGTTACAAGGGATGTATAATGTGAGTCCCCCTGAAACAGGGCTTGGCTTGGAGGCTTTTGTGTATTAACCCAGGGCCCTGTATTAGTTTCCTGCAAAGCGTAGCTGTTCCTGAAGGAAACTGAAGGATACAAAGGGAAATACAAGCGTCAGGCTGAAGACAATACCATTTTATTTTCCTGGCCTTCATCTTAAAAATGCCAAACAGTAATTAAATGCACAAGAGCAAGCCCAACAGACATTCACAATAACATCGTTAAAGCCACCCTGATCATAGTTTGCCCATAAGCCATTAAAAAGAGAGGAGGTGCTGGTATAGTTTATAACCAAGACATTCACTGAGCACCTTGTGTGAAATGCCATGCCACCTCCTCTACTTCCAGTGGCAGCTGGTCCCACCCCTGAGCACCAGCCTCTGCTATAGCTACTGCACACCAAAAACATTTACCTGACTTCAGCTGTCCCCAAAACTAAGTGAGAGGCTGTCATGACCACATCCTCTCAGAAGTGGACATTTACCTGGACAGACATCTTACGGCGTTTTCCTCATCATACTCCAAGTGAAATTGTGTGCAAATAGTCTCCAAAGCAACCTGGAAACTGGATTCCCATTTTAGTTGAAAAGAGTGGTTTTCCCAGACCTTGAAAGGTGTATGTTTTGATGCTCTTTCAGGCAGTTAAGTAAATTCACAGAATATAGACACATTTGCACTGCATTGATATGCCTGACTCATGGAAAAGCTAATCTGTTACTCATGTGCTTTACTGTAAACTTCGATCCAGCTAAATCCCCATAAGAAATTCCTCATTGCTATTCCAGTCAAGACAATTTTTATTTGTTTATTTCACTAAATTTCCTCCACCCTTTGTTCCACATTTGTCATAGTTCAGTTTAGCTTTTAAATAATCCTCCTTTCCAAAAATTTTAGTGTGTGGAAAAACATCTTTCTTACTTCTGTCCTTAAATTAAGTTACTTCAGAAACAGAGAGCTGACTCGTACAGGTGAGAACTGGAGAAAAGGGAACTTGAGGGAACCCAAACTTCCTGAGGAACAGAAGAAACACCCACTACACCCTGAGGATCACTATGAGCTGGCACCCTCTTTTCTTCAGACCTGCACCTGTGCTGCCTGACCACACAGCTCAGATTCAGAGGCTGATACCAGGAGATCTCAGACCATGAGGCTCAAAGCTCTCCATTAAGCATAATGGGCTCATTCCAGTGTTAATAAACAAGATTTCCAGCACTTGCTTGCTGTACCAGTTTTGCATCGTATTTAAGTAAACTCATTCTTTCCATAGAAAAGCAGCTATTAATAACTTCCTACTGCCCAGTCCAGCCTGCTGACCAGTAGCCAGGCCTCCCCAGTTCTCTTTGAAGGCTGGCAGCGTGCCATGCAGATCAACTAATTCAAAGTATTTTGGACAGGAGGATATTTCAGTGTCCTAGACCCTCAAACTGTCCTAAGCTAGACTCTGTTTCAAGGTGATATCAAAAGAATTCACTCACTGCTCTCCCTTGAGTGAGGTGTCACAGCAAGAACTCAGAGGTGAGTAAAGCCCCTGGGCTCTGGCATAAAACCTTTGCCTCAGTACTCTACCACCTGTCTGGATGTAATGGTTTTCTGACCTTGTAAGCTCTGAGGACCAGTGGGAAGCGCTTACCCTCAACCAAAGGGATAAAACACTTTTATTCTTCCTGGTGAGCTGCCCAACCTAGAACCTGTGCCTCACCCAGAGCGTTAGCTGTCAGCCAGATGGTTTACCCACTTGGAGGCTGGGGCAGTCATGTCAAATGCAAAACCTTCCTTCTTGCCTTTGTTTCTGGTTATTAGCAGACTGGCAAAGGCAAGGTGGCTCCCAATCCCTACTCAGAAGACAACCTTATTGAGACACAACACCTCAAAGAAGAAGCATTGCTGCCATTTGGGACAGAATTTCTTTACATTAAGAAGAAATAGTAGCTGAAATGCAACTCAGTACTGTAACCTTTTCACCAGAGCCACTTAACCATAATAATGTGATATGTGGTTTTACAACCTTCCAGAGGAAGATTGTAATTTGCATTTTAGAGCCCCCTGCACTGACTTGCCCAAGATGTATCTCCACCCACTTGCTGGTATTTGTGCTGTCATTTCTATAGCAGAGACAAAGATTCACCAGGTCTTGGTGCAGTGCACCCAATTCATCTCAGTAAAGTTTTAAGTCCAGTCCTGATAGTGCTGAGTGCTTGATGCAATTTTTAGAAAGCCGAATAACTAAGTATTTAAGGACAGATCCTTCCCCAAATAGATGAGAAGAGCCAATCAGCAGCTGTTTCGCTGGAAAGATTTTACCAGCACTACAAATGCTCCATATAGAAGCAGAAAGACACTACTTCTAAGCATAAATGCATGTTAGATGACACTGCCACTAAATATATCAGGTGCCTGTTAGCACAATGGGTTTGATTCCAGTCTGGTTCCCCTCTGGTGTGGGCAGCAAGGGCATCTTAAATGAAACAGCCCCAAGATGAATTTAGTTTAATCACTGAATGTAAAGGGGGGCAGGGAAGAAGGCAAGATATTAAGTGTGGAAACTAATACAAAAAACTTCTGGGATATTAATAGTGTGCTGAAATAATAAGATGCAGTCAAAGCTATGAAGTTTCTGTAACACCACAGCAGCTGCTACTGTGAAGTAAGAGACTAGAGTGGATCTGCGTATTTACAGCAGCTATCTGAAAGCCTGGGCATGTAATTCCACTCAGAATCCTCACCAACACAAATACATTAAAAGCAGGCTGAAAAAGCTCCTGTAAACCCACTAAGCATAGTAGCTAAACTTCGCACAAGAAGTAATTCATAGCATTACAGTTATGCCCACGGAGATGGGCTAAAACCTTCTCTGGACTGAACACAGAGCAGAAACTCTTGTGAGAGCAGGCTATACTCTAGGAGCTCAAATACCCCTCTTGATTGCTTAAAAAGTCTCCCGGGACAGGAAACTGTAACATAAAGCCTGTCCCACAGAATTTGGGCTACACAGTGACTGTTTAAAAACCTTATATCCATATTGGGGTTGGTTTGTTTGGTGCTTGGTTGGGTTTTTTGTTTGGTTTTGGGTTTTTGTTTGCATGCACCCACAAAGCTGGTTTTTGTATTAAGAGATGAGATGAGACATCCATTTCCTTCAAGACCTTGACAACAGTCAAAGATAAATCCCCACGGAGCAAGGGCACCCACCACACCAGGTGGGAACTCCCTATGTGAGCTGCTAGATGGCAGCAACTTACAGCTCAGTAACAGCTCTGTGGTGCCTTCTGTACATAGTGCCACGGCCTGGCCGAAGGACACACGACCGAGAACGCACACAAAGCACGGGAAAGGTGATATTCAGTTAACCCTACAGAAGAGGGAGGGGCAACTCAACACCCCGTCCATGTGACACGTGCTAGGGACACACTAGGAAAAGCTGCAACCACAATAGCAGGACAAGCGCTGCTATTGCCCAGAAACACTACAGCTCTGGGTATGGACCAGAATCCCAATATGGAATGAGTAGGTAAGCACATAACATTGATTTACTACGGATTTAAGAGTAGATGAACATGGTCTCTACACAAGAAGACACTGCAGTCAAACAAACAGCATCAACATGAGCCCCCTTGGACTCCTCAAGATAAGCACTAGCCCTAGAGTATCTAAAGCTTTTGCTATAGTTAACTATTTGAGTCAGAGGTCTCTGAACACTGAACAGCAGCCTAATGTCAGATAGCAGGATATTAAGAGAGGAATAAATGCTATTTTGTTAAGGAAGTTAAGAGTTAGTTTTGAAGACTCATTTTAAGCTTTCATAGCTGGCAGGGAATGGGAGAAGTCAGGTTACTTAATTGCTGTTATGACAATTATCAAATAGAAGAGACCAGTGACTTGAGGAGAACATTGCAGTTCATAGCAAAATTCCACCATGCTTTTCATTAGGTGTGTCCAATTACTTTCAGTATAAATTAGCTAGACCGTTGAAAGCAAGTTTGCAGAAAATTAGTTTAATGCTATTATCAAATGAAAAAAAAAAAAGAAAACAAGGGAAGATTTGTTTCCCATGAAAGAGTCAGGAAAGTCTAAAGCTACTTTGGAGAGATCTCAGACCTTTCAAAATCTCTCAGACTTCTATCTACTTCACTAACAAGATCCAAGACTCCAAGACAACACTTGATGTTAACTTTGAGCAACTGTTCTAGGAATGAAAAGCAAGAACTTACTAGGGTCATCTCTAGTGGAGCTGACTTCAAAGTGTACTTTCAGGCTGCAGAGCAACTACAGCAGCAGGCAGATGGCTCATAACTATTCTACCAACTTACTCATACAAATTGTTGCTAAGAGAGTCATCCGAGCAATATTACAAACCCTCTTCCCAGTCCTGCTGGGCTCAATGACCATTCATGTTGCAGTCTAACAAGTCAGCTTCAGCATCCTCCATTAGAAGAGAAGACAAGTAGGGAAAATAAAACTGGAGTGATCTCATGCAACACTATCGTTGGTAGTGTGGGTTGCAGTTCTCTCTGAAAGTTTGGGCAGTTCTGCTGACTCAGACAAGTTTCTTCTAGAAAAATTCACATTTTTCTATTGTACTGACATGCAGAAAGAGAGTCTCATCCTATTTGTGATACCCCGCTCTAACAAAAGCAGAAAGTGCCCCCCTATTTGCAATAGGGACTTCGAGAGGAGAACACACCAAAACCTTGTTGAAAAGATGCTTTAACTGCTTATATGGCAACACATCAAAAGCCTATGCACTCAATCTGCAGTTGGAAACTGAGGTAGGGAGGGCTGCAAGCACTAATCTAAGGGCGGAAAGCTTGGAAAAAGTCTGGTAATCCCAGCACAGCTCCTCTATGGGGACTCCGAGGCTGAAAAGCACTCCCATCCAAGCCCAGTGCCTTCTCACCCCAGCCTTTCATCCCCTCATTGACTGGAAGGGGCCAGCCCTCACCGAGGCAGCTTTTGGGAGTGCTTAACAGGATTACATACACGAGGTAACAAAAGCAGCAGCTCTGCCTTGTAAGAGGACAGGCACACCACTGGCTTCAAGGCACATTGCTCTCCAGCAAGCTGCAAGTTTCCAAGTGGCAGATTATCCACTAAGGGTTGCCTGTGCTCCTAATTTGACTATTAGCTGCCTGAGCACCATGCAAGCAATTTAAGACTCTTGTCTAAAAGCAGATCAACTGGTCTCATTGAAACCAATGGTTTCATTGTCAGAAAGAGAAGGTGAGGGACCTGCGTGGAGGGCAAATGAGAGCTCAAAGCACACTATCCCTAGTTCCTCTGTTGCCTGCATCTTCTCCTTTCTGAGGGGGATTAAGTCTGGGAAAAGCTCGATTATTTGATACAGTGCTGTGACCTTATACTTTGCCTTTTGGCAGTTGGGTGGAACCAGACTGGGTGCACAGCAGTGCAGGGTGAGCCATGCATACATGACTGAGATAGGAAGAGACACTAATGAAACCTTCAGGGTTTTCTCAGACCATCCTGTCATTCAGTATAAAAATCACAAAGGAAACAGCTCCTCCTTACCTGAGCTGGGCATTGAAAATAGTCAAGCTGCAACATGAGCACACACTTGCTCAAGCACAAGTTGGTAGTACAGAAGTAGGGTAGGTGGCTTTTATATCAGCACCCAGTGGCAACTTGAAAACAGATGATCAAGAAGAGATAGTCATGTTTTACAGTGACCAAGACAGAGCTTAAGGATAATTTCACTATGGTACTCCTTTGTAGATACTCTCTAGGCAGAGTTTCAACTGAGAGGCATCAAAGACAGGTTTTTCATGACAGAAAGTTTGTTCTCCAAAGCAATATCTCCTTCCAGTTACAAAAGCCACAAGAATATTCTGAGCCCTTATTACAACATGCTCATAACACAGAGTTAAATGTTCTAATATGTAGAAAATTGGACATGGTAGTCCACAGCATTATCAGAAATATGAGTGCACAGGATGCCTGTATTGAAATTCATGGAAAACATGAAAAACATGGAAAACAGTTTTCAGTGATACTGTACTAATTATGAAGGAGCCAGGAGAGAACATTAAGATTTCATAGACTTTTCAAGAAATTGCTTTTCATATGCATTTAAGGAAGACCCCACTACTGCACACAATGCCAGGATACAGATGTAGCAGATCAAGGGTGTCTCAGCATTCCTAGGAAGAGCATTTCCACTGCTAATCTTTTCCACAGCAAACATCTCAGTGCCTTGTGCTCACACCTACTCAGCAAGGGCAGTGGAGGTTACCATCCTTTCATACAAGGCCTCCTAATGCAGCCTCTCCACCAGGCAGCTTTGTAGCCTAGTTGAAGTTCAGGCATATAGTTCTGGGCGATAAACATTTGTTTTACTCATCAAATCATTATTAATTTCATATATTTCCCTTCATTCACATGTAGATTTCAACATGGACAAAACCTGTAAACTTTTCCCATCCTGTGTCTGAACCAGCTACAGATTAATCATCAGAATCCAATTAGAGAAGGTCGTAAAGCTATGTAAGAAAAACAGGTCACGAATTTAAACTCTATATATGATAAACTTCAGTTGTGGGGTCATGAACTGAAATAGGTGCTGAAAGCACAAGTAAAATGAAAAAATGTTCACAAGGAAATGGACAGAATGATCAGGCAGGAGAAACTGAGACAAGCAGGTCAAAAAAGTGATATTTCCAGAATAATTTGCAATATTGGTACTTCACCTACAAACACTAAAACCAGAAATTTGACCACTCTACAGACAGGTCTGACACAGCATTTCCATTTACTTCCATCTAATCCCACAAGTACCAATTGGAGCTGGAATAGATGATCATTTTATGTTCCTTCCAAATGACACACTCTGTTCTAATTCTCTTGCACCATGATGATCTCCAGACAAGGAAAGCTGTTCAGTGCTACTAGACTGCACAACAGCAAGGGGCCATTTTCTTCCCTTCCAGCTACCTGTTTTTATGAGCATTTTGGCTTCCCATCAACCAGCAGGAGACTTCCAAGCTGTCACAACAGCCCCAATCTAGTAGAAACTTATTTTATTGCTTTAAGTTCTGCACAGTGTGGAAGTTGCATGAGCAGATTTGTGCATGGAAAAAAAAAGTCTTAGGAATAACAGATCTGAGCATTGCAGTTCACACAACAAACATTGGCTAAGAGACAAAGGTGACAGTAAGATGAAGTTCACTATTACACTCTCCTAGATCTGCATCCCTTGACTATACTCAGTGACAAGCAAGAGCAGCCATCAGGGTCTAGGAAGAACCATGACAGGGTCAGTGTTCACTGCACAACTGGAGGTCTACTCCAAGTGTTTTAAGGGTCTCAGACTGAAAGTACTTGGAAACTTGCTGAATTTATTATTCCAAACATATACAAACCGGAAGCAGAGCTCAAGAAAAGATGCAAATATACAAATACAGTAAACACTCCTAGGTTGCTGTACAGCAAGCTGACCATGATGGGACCCTAAAGGCTCTTATTACAAAGCCCTGCAGTTCAGTATTCAAATCTAACCCTTGGTCTCACCATCCTTAGATGGCCAGGATTTCTTGAATGATTTTATATTCCTCTAATTCTGTAAGTCTTTTCTAGACTTTCATTCTTTCCTTTTGATTCCTGTAGCATCTTTTGCTTGATCACCTAACAATTAATTAGAGAAAAAAATGAACTCACATCTCCCAAAAAAAATACCTACTGAAGAGCAAGCAGCAAGTTACTGGAACCAAGCTAAGCCCAAGCTGCAAAACCAAAGGACTTTTACTACAAAAATGGCCACACATTCCAGTCTTGCATACAGTCCTCCTTTCCGTGTTTTTGGGAAATGATTGCCAAGAGACACAGTTGCAAGGCAGATGTGAGGAGCACAAAAGCTCCATTTCCTTTTCCTGTGTACCAGGAGATTGCAGGCCTGGTGATCCTGCTTGGATTCATGAGGTTACTCTCAGGTCTCAGCTACAGCTTGTTATTGTCCCCGATCATTTTGCTCAAAATGATTTAATGTTTCATTGTTGTCTTGGGACTAATATGGCTACCTATCCACTGTACAGCCTCGAGTCTGCGATGGAAGGAGGTTGCTTGGGAGAAGGTGCTTTGCACATGAGATCAGTACCCCCAGTTCTGAGCAAGCACTCAGAATTTGGCAATTGGTTGTCCTCTGGCAGTGAAGGCAGCAAACATGTTTATTGCAGAAGCAGGTGACCACAGAGTGACAGTCTGCCCCTTTCCTCATGTCCCTTCCTCATCCCAGCTCTGAAGGGCTCACCCATCAAGACTTTACCACTTGTTCACTCTGCACATTTTTGCCAGTGAGGGAGAAGCGAGGAGACAGAGGGGCTGCTCGTTTGGCATTTTTGCTAGCTGCTTCCGTGGTGCAGTGATATCCTAAACAACGACAACCAAGCTCTACCAGATTTTTGGAAGTCTTAACGCAAGAGACCTTGCAACACCCCCGTGTGGTTAAAAAAAGGATATTGGCTCATGCCACCCACCACTGAAACAGACACCCCTAGGCTGGGATGAAGCAGCTGTATGACACCACGCAGCAACACTTCACAGCATTTTAGGGTAGAAAGCAATTAACCTTTGGCTGAATCCCCTTAGCTCCAAGCTACAAAAAGAGTGTTCTGTTTTCTTCTCTACCCCCCACCTCCCCCAAGTCTGCACAGCTCTGGTGTTCTCATTAGCTCACTGCCCAGGCTGCTCTCTGGACCCTGAAATGGAGAAGAACAGTTGTCATCAAATTAATGGGCTGTTTATTCAGATATTAATTTTGTTTTTTCTTGCTTCTGCTCCAGGGTAGTGGCAGCTGATTCCAATAAAATTCGGGTGAGGCTGTAGTGCATTGTTTCTGTTTGGACAGTAACTATACTAGAGCTGACATCTCCTTGAGGTCTCAGATGTACTTTAAAGCAAGTTCAGAGAGTTTGGGCAAGGTCCTCTTTACAAGTCTGAAGAGAGTAAGTACTCCAGCTGAGGGAAGACATCTTTCTGCCACTACTGTTTCTTTCTAAGTCTGCTTAAAATTTAACACTATTTTCTGTACTTACATAGAACCTTCACCCTCAGGTCCTGCCCCAAGACAGAGCTTCCCAGGATCCAGGTCTGCCATTGATATCACAAAAGCTTAGAAATCCCAGCAAAATCAGATGTCCCTTAGATTTTTAACACCTGAATTAACATCCTGTACAGCATAGGCAAAGAGTGAATGATTTCAAAAATCTAAAGGCAGTTAAATGAAGATTTGGGAATATAATTTGTGTCTGACCCTTCAGATCAGATTCCCCCATTTCACCTTGAGTACAGATTTGCAACTTCATCTGCCTCATATATGGGCAGAGAATGGGCTCATCTCAAAGGCTACCCTTAATTTAAGACAGGTCTGGTAAGTCTTGTCCTTGCAGGGCCCCTATCTCCATAATGCAGGCTCACTCTAGTCAACTCCCATGCCACACCAGCATGCATATGCACCTTTGTGCACTCAGCACAGCTCTCTGCTTCTGCTGAAGCAAAAATTCATTTTGTATTGTCTCAAAGCATGTATCGAACTCTGTATAGCTGCATGCCAGCTCTGCATTTAAGGCAAAGTAGTTCCCAGTCAACATCAAGGAGATACATTAAATGACCTTAGGGCTCACATTACATAGACAAAACCAGCATGTTAGCAGCTTTATCTTTCTAGGTGCTGCTTATCACCTTTATTTCTTTAGTCTTCCAAACTCTTCCATGAAAAAGCATGTTCCTAAACAGATATAGTCTGTAACTGCACCACTTCAAGCTGTTAAAGGACCACTCTGACACCTTCATTTTGGTGTATGCTTCTAATACGAAGCTTTCCCAGAGATGCTCTGCTCAGAGCCATCAGAAATGGGAATCTGTGGCAAAGGCTGTGGTCACCTGCAGGAGCACTGGGCAAGTACAGACAGACCAGCAACAGCCTATGAACAGCACAGGGATGGCACAAAGTCAGCCTAAACTAGGGGCAACATACTTGGTGCTCTGGAAAGCACCCTTAGGAGTGTCTTTCCAGCAACCTTCAGGCACCACTAAGACCTGTTTGACCATAGGACCTGCAAGGGCACACCTCTTCTAAATCGGTGGGAGGAGCAAGCCCATTGCAGCTCCTCAGCCCCAGCCCAAAACCTCTTCCGCTACCTTTTGTTTCTATCACCTGAATGACACAAGACCTGTCACCAGCCCTTCCCAGACAAGTGCTCTCAGCTAAGGAATGAGCCAGACTGGAGATACATAAAGCTACCTGGGTTTAACTGTCTCTTGTTTTGGCTTCAGGTAGTTATTCATGTGAGCCTGTCAATCCCCAAATCCAGTCACAGGCAGCAGGGGTCCCTGGGCCATGATGTACCTGGCCACTGCACCTCCTTTGGACTGCAAAACATCACGGGCTGTACCTGCATCATAGCAGGTGTGGTGCCCAGCAGCAGTGCCACTGCCGACAGTAGGTGCCACCTCTCCTCAGTGCTATGACAGCAACTTTGAGTATAACCTGACACCTTCCCACTCCTAGTGTGGGTCTGGTGTCATATTCAAACACGAGTGTTACATTCATCTTTGCCAATGCAAAGTCCCCTTTGCACTGGTTATCTACAGAAAAGGCTGCTGTAGGTGCTCCTTCTGCAGGGAAACAAGAAGGCAGAAAATAACATGAGGAGTCAAAACAAAGTAGTGCTTTCCCTAAGTCAGTCTCACTAGAGTGATGCAGCCAGGAAAAGAGAACCTGCATTAGCCCTGCTAGTGGGCTTAAAGGGGAAGGAATCCATAAAACCTCCAGGCATTCCAGCAGGCTGGGTACCCGGGATCACTTTCACAGTTTAGGAAACAGTTTCATCTCAACCCCCACAAACTGACCTTGGCAGAACATCGAAAGTTTGCACATAACAGCCATGTCTGTGCTATGAGTAATCCAGTCCTCTAAGCTAATGCTCCATTTTGTTGGTGGAACAAAATACCTTGTTATGATGTGAATGAGACATTAGAGGAAAAAAAAACGAAATCACATTAAAATTATATTTCTGAGAATTTCCTAAATCCATTTAACAAGATCCTTCCACCCATGGAATTTCATCGTTTTGTGCATCTTCATGTCTTTCCCATATAATTTTCAGTTTTACACGTATTGCATTTTTCCAATACACCAGAAGCAAAGTACACATGCTCAGGCTGAAGCAACAAGGTATGCTGGGCATTAAATGGGGGAGTATTTTCTTCAGAAATAACCCAATGTGAATCTTTCCATTACTCACAGATCTGTGAAAGAAGAGAAGGTGAGTGACTATATTTACAGACAACATATAGAACCTTATAGGAATATCTTCCCTTTGCTTTTCTGTTTGTTGTGCTTATTGCACATGCTCAGAGCTAATCCCACTGATTAGCAGTTCAGATTAGACACCCACTGTGGACTTGAACAGGACAGGACACTATTGCCTGCTGCTGGCCAGCAAGGGAAGGAACAACACACCGGGACAGCCAGAAGTGGGAAGTATTGCTTACATACCTGCTGTCTTATCCAGTCAGCTAGGTCTAAAAGTGAGAGCATTGCATTTAGAGGTTTGTAGTTAAATTGCATTTCTCTTTCTCGTTCCTTTTGTGTTTCCACTTAACTAGTTACAGCAACTCTTCAAAGGCATGAGCCTAAGCTTTCACATGCAAGGACAGAAAATTCAGAAGTCTCGCCTGTGTCCTATAAATGCTCCAAAATGGCACATCAATGTTCTGCAAGGCTTACTTTCATCTCTCTCAGAAGTGAAAGCAGCTTCAGCAAGTAATTTATGCCAATTACATGAAAATTAGGTCAGGTACCTTATCTATATTAGTCACCTTGTAATCAGTTCAAAAGCACTGAGATACAGCAGTTTCTGGAAATAAAAACTAATGAATGTGGCCAAATAAACAGTAACTTGGGGGGTGGGAGCAGTGTGAAATATTTCAAAGCTAGTGAGGAGTTTAAGTCCAGTGGAAGAGAGATTCCTGCTCTTCTAATGAGACAAGGTGCCTATTTCTAGCTCAGCTAGGCCAGGTAACATAACCTGTTATAATTTTCTTATATTTAAAAGCCTGAATCTAGAGCCAGTGAAAACCTAGCTTTGACACAGCAAGATGTTGAAGGAAGCAAAAGCATGAAGGACAGATTTAAGTTGTGGTATGTCTTTGAAGTTCTTGGGCCATTTGCCATCAGAAGGATCTACAGATAAAAGGAGAAATAATGCATTAAAGAGTGTGTGACAGCCAAGTTCATATAGCTTCTAGCTTTGCAGGCTCTCACAGAATTAAGCACATTCACATGCATTACAGGGTGAGTGTATAAATAGACCATACCTTTGGCTGCATTAGTACCATGCTGATTTGTAGTGGTAATAGTCATGGGCAACACTTTTCTCCTGCCTCTTTCATATCGACACTGTAATATACTGAACTATATTAAGCAGCTCATGGGTAAATGCTTCCAACAGAAGCTGAAGCTTTGATTTCCAAAACCTCATTCGCTGTGCTGTGAATTCAGAAGTGCAGGAGCACCTTGCAAAGGATGCATGCTCTGCCTGATAAGGAATTTGGAAGCAATGGGCATAAAGACAGAAGATGGTGTGGTGGTGAGGGAGTTAAAGGTGACTCATGTTTTGCCAACATCTGAAATATACCAGGTAAGGACAAGGTCACCAGTCCTCAGGCAGTGGACACAGCCTAAAACCGTAGCACAGTTTATTGCTGACCGATGCAGACAGATGAGCAGGTTGTGCTCAGAGGGCTGAGCTGCTGAACACACCACTCTTGCCACCATCTGAGGTTCTGTAGCTTTTAGGTTGACATCATGCAACTGCAGCTTTTCAGTACGGAAACAGGATGACTCCCTGTGGTTACTCATACCTCCATGGTCCAAGTCAATGCAAGGAAAAAAAAAATCCTCTATTCTAGTGGCCCTGTCCAGAAAGTGAGCGTAGGCATGGATACATTGCTGAAAGTCAGAGGCTGAAGAGCACCCCATCAGGACTTCACAGACAACTAGAACAACTACCACAGAGTGAAAATGAGCCACTCCACAGAAAGGGCTGTAGAGGCAACTAATTCCTCTCTAGCAGAAAGAAAAGGCACAGCTCTGAGCTGTCTGCACACAGGTTCTCCACAGACTGCTACCATAACAGTGCACCAGACACTATGCACTCACACACACAGAGGAGCTTTGAAGCAGCATTCTGTGAGATGGGGACGGAAGTTTATTCCCAGCTCCTATGCTTATGCTCACAGCTCCTTCCAGCCAGTGACTTCCATTGTGTCAGTCACATACACAGCACACATGCTTCCCCAGCTCTCCCCTTCCATGTACATACAGGCTTCTGCTGTTGCAGACAAAGAGAGAAGCAAACTCAGAAGAAATGCACTCAGCCCAGTGTTATCTGGCAATGCTGAGTGAGAGAACAAGTATTAAGCAACTAGTGCAAACCTACTGTGCAATAACTAACTGACAAGCTCCTGGAAGCTCTATAAAGTATCTTTTCATTCTTGCCTTCCCTCAGATGGGCAGGTGCAGGCAGTAAGGCAGGAGTGTAGAAAGAAAACTCTTAGCCTTCCAGACAGTATAGTCTCCAAAGCTGATATTATGGTCAAACAGCACAACCCATAAGCAGCCCTTCCCTGTCTGTCATCGTTCTTGCCTTATTGTCCTGGGCTTTGCTTTGTTCACTGGGAGCAGGCATGCTCCAGTTCTCAGCCACATGCCAGCAAACGTGCTGGCGTGCTGCCCACCCTAAGTACCGTGTAGGCAGGATGGCGCCTCCGATATTTAAAACAATATTTAATGTTTTACATCATTGTGGGCCTGTAGATTATTTTCTAAATCCATGAAGCAACAGTGGATCAGCATGTGGTGTGTTAATGCTGCACAAGGAAATAATGCATGAGGGGAAGAGATTAGTGGGGAACACTTGAAATTACAGTTGGCATTAGCTATAGGGTAATGCATAGCTTGGAATGACCTACTCTTCCCAGGCTCCACAGTGCATCTAACAGTGGACTCCAAGAAAGGCACATATGGAAGGAAGCCTGCCCTAGCAGCAGACATTTCACTTTTCAAGTTCTACCAACTCAAACCTTTGCAAAAAAAGCTTCTTTAGGAGAAATGCTTAGGGAATAGAAATGCTACATATCAGTACGGACATTGTTTTCAGAAGAAAGGACACAGGTCTAAAGTAAAAACCTCAAACAGAAGCCTCCTCCTCACATACAAGGAAAAAAGCAACATGACAGGGAATGACACACTCTAGTTGATGACATATACCACAAACCTTATACTTACAAAGCATCAATGGATTGTTCTTTCTGCCACTACTGTTAAAAGTCACCTTAAGGACCCGAGTAAACACCATACCATGGAAGTGATTAAGATAGTGGTATAAAATGCAAGAGTTCAAGAATGGTATCATAAAGAGAATATTTGACATTTGTTAATAGGAGAAGGTTGGCTCAAACCACATGAGGATATCTTAATGCTGTCTTCCTAGCTCTATTTGTTTGTTCAGTGATCAGCTTTGTTATGAAATTAATTTTGTAGGATTAGTGATAAGTCCTTTTTGGTTGCCTTATATTTATCACTCATGAGGAGAAAGCAAGGAGTATTAATTCATTTCCAGAACAGAAGCTTGACGATATAAAAAGAATTTGTCCATGATGAACGATGAGGTCCACTGACCTCAAAGTCAGGTGACACTTAAAGTTCAAATACTACAGTTCCAAAAGCCACCCATACATTTGCAAATTAACTCCTTAGTAGGTATTTAGAGCTGAGACTAAAACACAAAGATAAGGAGCTGACAAAAGGTGGGGTTAGCCACTTCAGCACACAAGCAGCCACCCCCAAATGCCAAATGTCTTGGTCCCACTCAGATCCTAATACAAGTACAAGCTGTTCTTGTCATGGTGACAATCCCTGTGCTTTTCAGTAGAGTTGCTTCAACAAGATGCTGAAGATTTAGCGCTGGCTATCGGGTTGCAGTTATTGACCAGAAGTGACCGAGTGCACCATGGACACGAAGATCCAGGAGAGCACAGCATACAGTCCTTCTTTGGAAGGGGACACTGACTGCAGAGCAGCCTATCTTTGTTTCAGTACCAAAAATCTTTAGGACCAGGCTTCAGACAAAGTGTAAGTATACTTAAATGCATTTCAATTCAACAGTTAGCATTTAATTACTTATCTGAACTGATCCTAAACTCAAGTAGTGTTGGGCAAGGTTTAACAACAAGAGCCTTTCCAGCTTATTTGGGGATTTCCATCCTGCCCCAAACACATTCCTCCCCCTCAGTGTAAGAAAAGAGAAATATTTTTAAGCTACATGTGCATGGGAAGTCAGGTACTGTTCAGTATGGTCATTCTTGTCAGCTTTTCCATTTCATGTCCTTCATTCAGTGGTCAGAACTATTTTTGGATATAGGAATTTGAATTCAAACCCTCTTTCTGCTCTACCACACTCATAGAAGAGTATCAGCAGCTTTGTAACATGAATGCTCACCCTACTGGCCATATGTGAAAATGTGTGAGATGCCCACACTCCCACAGGTATCTTGGAGCAATACATGACTTCTGAATTCTACCCTGTTAATTAAAAACAAAAACAAAAAAAACCAACCAACCAAACAAAAGCAAACAAACAAAATCCCCCCCTCGATTTCTTGCTGTTATTTAGGGGAAAAAAAAAGTTTAAAAATACCTGAAATTGAAGCAGTGTCTTGTTCTTGGAACACATTAATGCTTTCTTCATTCTCTAAAAAGTTTGTCTAGCCCCAAATCATTTTTCCTTCCCTGTACAACCACCAAACTGAAGAAAAATAACTGATTATTTGCACAACTCTGGTTTTCAGCAGGAGTCTGCTGACATAAAGCTTCCTCTCTTGCACTTCTCAACACTGTTCCTCCTCTGAGTATTGCAGTTGCTTTCCCTCCTTATTTACAGTATTGCAGCAAAAGTCATTTATGAAGTTACCTGTATCCTAATGTCATTACTTCACACGCAGTGCAACTGTTACTGTTTTTACAATGAACTATTTTACTTAATGCTATTTTCCTCTTATTTCTCTTTGGGACTTCGAACAGTTCCTGGATACAAAAAGGCATCTAAAACAGTTGGGCTACAGAAACATACGCCTCCCCTATGACTTCAAGATTATTTCCTCTAAAATTTGATAGGGAGATGTGTACTACTTTGTAGTATGATCCATTTCAACTGTATTCCAGCAAGGTAGGTAATCCTACACGGTCCCAGTTTTATAAGAATCCAGGCAATTTGAATTAATAGCATAAAAGTATAGCACTTGCCATAAACATGGAACAGTTGCTTTATTGCACTTGTCAAATGCATTCCTCTCTTTGGTCACAGTTATGGTTGAAGAATTTAACAAAAAATTAACAAGCCATTCACAATAAAAAGGAACTCAAAAAAAGTCAAAGCTGGAGAAAGCATCACATACCCTACATATTTGAACTCTTACGGCTTTTCCAGCCTGGTTCTCACTCTTAGTTCCACAAGTTTCTTATAAGCACCATCCCTTGTTCAATACAAATTCAAGAGGAAAGCACACCAGAGAGGTGTCAGCTCTGAGAAAAGTGAACGGATGCTGCACACAGGATAAAAATCTGCCCTATTTGCAAACTAGAAGCAGAAGCAGTAGCTGTGCACAGAACGGCTGACAGCATTGCCCAGGTCATTAACCCAGATGGCTCATCCTGTGCACAGCCATCTGCCCACAGCTTAGCTCTACATCCCAGGTATCCAAGGGGAGCCCGCAGGCTGCCATGCCCAGACACGGCATTGCTGGAGCAGACAAATCCTGCAGCACCCTCACCCTGATGCCAAGCCCTAGAAGCCTGACCACCAAGCAAACTCTTTAAAGCCTGAAAACTTATATTTTATAGCAGCAAAGAACAACAGTTCACAGAACGAAATCTCTAACATGATATTTACAATGCAAACGCCTTTATTTTTAAAGGGTTACAACTGACCCGAAAAATTCATATGTCTGGCTATGATAGAGGCAAATAGCTTGACAGACCCACTATAAAACAAGCAATTTACCATTTTGATGTGGCATGGTGGTAGTAGAAAGCATAATTTTATCTGCTTTTACTGCGCTGACCTCTGAACCTTTGCATTATAATTTGAGAAGCAGCTGTGTATTTAGAGTCACACCACGCTGCTCCATTCCTGTCTGCCGGGCACAGCGAATGTCACTCTTGGTGATTAGCACAGCCACCGAGGAGGCTGCCACAGGGGAAGACCCAGTGCCCCCTGCCCGAGACAGGTGCACACTCCTGTCACATCCCAAACATGTGTCCTTTGGGCTTGTTACCACTGCTGTCATCAAAGCAGACTATCATCAGCAAGTGCAACATCACACAAGAGACTCACAGCAGTTTGTATTTAACATTTTAGTGGTGCCCGTCAAAGGCTTATTTTCTTTCAGAAGTGTAGCAGGAAGAGTTTAAAGATAAGGTAGTGGGGTCAGGGCAAAAAGTGCTGGAGGAATCTTTTTTTGTTCTCAAACAGAAAAATAAAATATCCTCCTAAACAAAACTAATTTGAAGCCAGCAAATAGGGTTTCTTTTCAAGTTTGCCACAGGCCTAGTCGAGAACTATTCTTTGTATGCAAAGTATAAAAAGTCATAATAGAGCAACATCTCATGAAGTTTTTGCTGAAAATGAAAAGTTTAAGAACAAAGTATCCAATACTTGCCTGTTATGGGTGTATTTCAGTAATCCTGCAGGCCCAGGGGTCCACGAAGGTCCTGAACATTGCAGTTACTTGAGAAAGGGAACCTCCATCACATTAGCATTTTGGCCCTGATCCAAGAAAGCACTTAAGCACGTGCTTAACTTTAAGCACATGAGTGCTCCCACCCACATAAAAGGACCACTTATTCACTGAAAATTAAGCATCTGCAGAAATACTTTACTGTATCAGCTTCTTTGCTGCAGTATCTTACAGGATTACGCCCTATCAAGTGACTCTCTCTGTAAAAAAAACCCCACCACCTAAACAGAAGTTGACTTCAGGCAGGATTGCCGATTGCCAAGGGCTATCTAAGCACATGTGGCACTCGACTATGGAGGCCCTCGTCCTCCCTGGATCTCTCAACAGCTGCACAGCAGTGAGGAGCCTCTCCCGAGGGCAGTGCATGTTCAGANAGAACAGAATAAGAATTAATGTATACAGGCAGAGGGTATGGCAGTAAAAAACAATTCCAAGCAGGGGGTGGAAAAAGATTGTGTTCCTGTCTCCCACATGCATTTCTGGAAGGTCATCACAATCACAAATGCTAACTATGGTTCAGGCTCCCATTCCCATAGAGTAATATTCATCAATCATTATCATCAGTTACATTTAGAAAGAGACATTATTCCCAGCAATAGATTAGATATCCCTTAAGAGAAGTCCATGCTCAAACACCCTCAAG
>WEIV01021245.1:107568-123489 GCA_013390005.1 Calyptomena viridis
AACATTGCAGTTACTTGAGAAAGGGAACCTCCATCACATTAGCATTTTGGCCCTGATCCAAGAAAGCACTTAAGCACGTGCTTAACTTTAAGCACATGAGTGCTCCCACCCACATAAAAGGACCACTTATTCACTGAAAATTAAGCATCTGCAGAAATACTTTACTGTATCAGCTTCTTTGCTGCAGTATCTTACAGGATTACACCCTATCAAGTGACTCTCTCTGTTAAAAAAACCCCACCACCTAAACAGAAGTTGACTTCAGGCAGGATTGCCGATTGCCAAGGGCTATCTAAGCACATGTGGCACTCGACTATGGAGGCCCTCGTCCTCCCTGGATCTCTCAACAGCTGCACAGCAGTGAGGAGCCTCTCCCGAGGGCAGTGCATGTTCAGAGCTGCTGTCTCAGCCTTTGCCTCTGGTTCTAAAAAAAGTTATGTAGAAACTATCCCCTCAGAACAAAAGCTTGCCTGCTTCACTCAAGGCTGGGATATAAAAGCACAGAGGTGCCACAAGGCACTACCCTGCTTAGAGAGGCTAAGAGTAGCTGCCAGTTAACACCAGCAAGTTTTTAGGACGAAAACAGCAATTTACTACAGGCTGGTTGCTTTGAATCAGGCCCTAAAGACCTTCTACATATATATAAAGACCTTATATATATATNTAGAGTAATATTCATCAATCATTATCATCAGTTACATTTAGAAAGAGACATTATTCCCAGCAATAGATTAGATATCCCTTAAGAGAAGTCCATGCTCAAACACCCTCAAGCCCCTCTGGGTGAAGCTATTTATGCCTCCCTCTTGTAAGTTGGAACTCCCTCCTCGGGAAAGAAACACAGGTGCTAAAGGCTCAACCCCAGTATGAGCTATTGGGGAACTGCAGGCTCAGTTTTGTGTTTCACAAAAACCTCTGCCTTAACACTACAAAATTAAGCTTAAGGTTATCATGACTGTCATAGAGTGTAGAATTGAACTCACCCTGAAGTCAGAGAATAAGCAGTAGTCAGACCACTTTAATGGAACACAAATGTTTCTAATTCTGCACCAAGTTGTACAACAAGCTGCCCCCGAGCAGAGAATCTGAGTCATTTGTACTGCAGTCACAAGCTGGCCACCCACCACGCAGGTTTCCTACCTGCTGCTGCACACCAAGGCACACCCTGCTGCAGGACACCAGCACAGGCACCTGTCAGCCTGTGATTTGTGACCCATCTGACAAGGGCAGCCAGAGCCACTGTTTACAGCCCGGTGTCATTTTTGGCTGTGTGTGTTCCAGCTGCAGTTGTTGGGGGCATTTTCCTTACTGATTCAGATCAAAGGCTGCACCGACACAAACACAGGAGTTTTACAAGACAGTCAGCTGTGCACAGTAAGGAAGGTGTGCCTGGGATGCTCCTTAACATTTCTCTTACCGTGCCCAAAATTGGCATCAGCTTGTGTGAGGATTAAGATTAGGTAGACAGGAAATACTAGTCACAGTGTTGATACCAGATGACAAGGTGACTTTAAACAAGACTTAGTAAGTGGTTTTGAATGCACATACAAGACCAAGCCATAGTCTTACTCAGCTTTCTATAGCAAATCAAACGCACCCCAGATTCTTTTTACTACTTAATCAGATACACAGACTACTGCATATCTGATGTATGAGGCATGGGATAAAGTCACTGACCAGGCTGAAATGAATACAACAGAAGTCAAAGTACCCTGCATCATTATTTTCTTGTGGCTCCTAGCTTCCAAGTTCTACAAGGAACAAGACAAGCATTTCCACATCTGACTATTTCACTTTGAAAGAAATGTAAGCTAGGCTTAGCTATTTTCTTTCCATATGTGTCTGGTAGATATATTTATCATCAAGAGATTTTTCTCCTCCTCTTCCCCCCACTTAACAGCTCTTGACTTTGTGTGGCCCCTCTATACCAGCATATTGTTTGTGCTTTGTGCAAGACCCTCCTTTAAAGTATGACATGTTTATGTAAGAGACATTGATGGCTAACACAGGCTTCAGCTCAGTAGGGCATTTGGGATGGTGTCAGCGAGGAATGCTCTCCCCTGATTTATGAGCATGTTATAGTTATTCAGGTGGAGTGGCCGGACCTGGCAGTAAGCACCATCATACAGATCAAATGTGTTTTAAGTTCACAGATCAGGCTGAAGCGCTGCCAATCGCCACAGGGTTGTGACAGTGGAAACTAAGCCCTCTGTTTTTAAAAAGAAAGCAGTCTCTGAAGACAAGGCGCTGCCCTCCTCCTTTAAGCCTTACTAACCAAAATCTTGTGCTGTTCTTATGAACCCTGTACTGCAATTTGATGATGGCACATGTGCAGATTCAGAGACAGATGCTTACACTAGTCAACAAGTCTGACTTACTACACCATTCTTTTTGTAAACTAAGTCTGATTCACTTGGCTCTTTCTAGATACTTCTTTAACCAGTAGAGGAAAGCTCTGCAACTCTTTCCCTTTTAATCTGCTTTATTTAAAATACGTACAAGTTGAAGAGATGTTTTTGAGGCATGTGATTGAAGTTCTCATGTTTACAAGCCCATTCTACACTGCACGACCCTACAAAAAACTAGTTTTGGAGCACCACCTGATTCCCCAGCAGCCAAACCCAATCCTCAGTGTTTGCCTGCATCCTTTCTACACAAGATATTTATTTAACAGCTTTAGCTCTCAGTGATATAAGTTCCCCTCATTTCCTTCAGCATGAATAGCTTTGCAGTTTGCACCCTTAATGAAGAGGTGTTCAACTTCATTCTTCCCTTGTGCTGTTACACCTTCCTCTGATGTTGTCAATATGGCAACACAACTCCCTAAACCTGTTCTTAAAAAAAAAGCATATGCTAATAATACATTTCCCATGAAATAACAGGAGTGCAAGTCCTTCGGTTTTCTAAGTAAGAGGAGAAAAAGAGCAGAAAAACAAGTTCTCTTCAGCATTTCTCATACTAAAGAGATTTGACAGGTTGAGAGAGTTGAGGGGCTGTTCAGCCTGGAGAAGAGTAGGCTCCAAGGAGACCTTATAGCATCTTTAATAACTAAAGGGGTTTTACAAGAGAGCTGGAGAGGCACTTTTCACAAGCACATGTAGTGACAGGACAAGGGGTAATGGCTTCAAATTGAAAAAGGGAAGATTTAGTTTAAATACTAGGAAGAAATTCCTCACCGTGAGGTTGGTGAGGCACTGGAACAGGTTGCCTCCAGAAGCTGTGGCTGCCCTGTCTCTGAAAGTGTTCAAGGCCAGGTTGGATGGGGCTCTGAGCAAAGTGAAAGATATCCCTGCCCATGGCAGGGGAGTTGAAATGACATGATCTTTAAGGTCCCTTCCAACCCAGGCCATTCATTCTGTGGTACTAAAACTCCTAAAGTTGTTTAAGCGAAGCCATTTAGGATACTACTTTTGTCTAGGAGAAATATATGTATGGAGACTTTACTCCTAAAAGTCAGTTTAATAATTATGTGAACTTTTTGCTGCTGCTCTCACAACACCAGTGAATGTAGCTTGGCACACATTATTTCAAGTTAGGGAGTTACTTGTCTCTACAGTGACCACACAAGTGATATAACACGACAAGGAAGTCTTTGATAGTTTTTGCTCTCTTGACCAATTCAGAAGTCTGCTGTACCCCCCCACTGCTGTTTACCTTGGCTGCAGCAGACTTGCCCAAGTGTCCCCCACCCGGCTTGGCCAGAGTTGCACTCAAGTGCAGCTCTCTCCTACTGCAAAAACCACAATGTACAGAGCAGCTGTCTCACCTCTTTGCAAAGAGCATCCAGTCAAATTTCTATCCCCTCATCTGTCCATTCTCTTTTCCAGTTATAGTCCCAGACTGAGATATGAAACACTCAGTCAGGGACTGCCTGGTTTCCAGGTGGAGAAAGTTCAGGTGAACCTAATCTGGGAGAGGAAAATAAAGGAGTCATTTGCAGCGTGGTTAACTGTAAGAAACATCCCCTGCTATGGGACAGGACTGCACTAATTGACTGTTTCTGCTGCCTCATTTTTTGAAGCAATAAGCTCAGACTACGAGTGTCCTTTGACCTTGCTACTTTTTTGTGCCAGTACTACCTGTGGTACAACAGTTATTTGAATGATTAGGAAAAGGTAAAAGTGCAAAATACAAGTTTGACAGTTACCCCAAAATATTCTACTGGGAATGAGAGGTTAACTGTTAAAGGCAAATTCTCCTCTTTCCCTCCACCCCAAAAGAAAAATGTCAAGAAAGGCAAAACCTAGAAATATAAGGGTTGCAGGGGTTATCCTTCACTGATTGTGCTAGGAAGAGTGGAATCTTCCCTAGCTTCATTCTGCTTTTGTTTGATTTGCTGAGATTTGAAATGCAAATGAAAAGTCAAGCTTGAGTCCCTGCAGATCTTCTAAATATTATTTACCAACACAGTGAAAGAGTAATCAAATGTTAGAAGTTAATAAGAGTCTCTTTTCTTGAAGAAATACAGAATTACACTGTTACTTTCATTCTGAAGTTCTTCAAAATAGTCGTGTTTGGTTACACGTTTTTTCCTTGCAAATTTTTTGTAATAATTATAGAAGTCTGAGCTACTGGAAAGAACACCATCAACTGGGTTTCTTTTAGCTACCATTAAAGAAAATCCTTAAAACCAGACAAACAATTTAACTGCAGTTATGACACTGAAAATTTAAGACGGAAGATGCTTATAGCTGAAATAGGCTTAAACAAATGAAAGTATTGTTAACTACATATATTTACATTATTGGCACTGCAATTGTTTTTTCATTCTATTGTATGTCATGTCAACTGCTTACAAAGCAAGCTCCATTAGAAAGTTCTCCATTCACATGGAATTCAAAGCACTCTAGATTACATTGGAAAAAATGCTCTCTGCAAATAGTTTCATTTATCTTTTTAATTGAGACCTGTTGCCACAGTCAGTCAAATTCTGAGCATCTCCAAGGACAGAGATGCCACTGCTCTCTGAGGCCCTGTTCCAAAGCCTAGCATATTCTTTGGGAATATTTTTTCTAGAACTACCTCTGAATTACCCTTGCTCCAGCTTGGGCCTCTTGCCTCTCATGCTGTCCAAGACAAATGTGACTCTACCTCCCCTGCAGTCTCCCAGCAGGTATATGTTGACAGAGAGAGCAAGCACCTCTCCAGGCTGAACAAGCCCAGTTCTCTACTGGTGTATCATAGGACATCTCCTCTCACCTTAGTGGCCCATTCCAGCATGCCAATGTCTTTCTTGTACAAGGGAAACCAAAACTATATATGGTGCTTCATTACTGTCTCTCACAATGCTGTGGAGGGGGGGAACAACCACAACCCTGGACCTGCTGTTCCGGCTAGTTATGCTTAGACCAGAAACTATTTGTATGGGCAACTCTGTAAAAGTGACCAGAGAAAACAAAGCCTGTACAAATCATTGTGTTTGAATATTAGGCTACATATTTGGAGAGTATGTGCACAATATTCCATGGATTTTCCATTTATTTCTAACAACTAATGAGTGTGCAAAATTAATGGTTATTCAAATGAAATTGTGTCCGCAAGCCTGAGGTTCATGGAATTGAACACTCATCTTCCCTTTTAGAAAACATAAGTAGTGATATACTGGTTTTTTCTTAGTGTGAAAGAGAATACAATAGTCTGTGTGGCACACCAGACAGCAGTCATCATCAGAATGTCCCTGGGCCATCAGGCATTTCTTGGCTAAACATTCTCAGTGTATTATTAAGGTTACATTACACCAGCATTTAAAGAGATATAGAAGCTGAACTGGTGAGCCAGTTTCTCCTGCAGGATTCTGTGTGTTCTGCTTACATTCACCAGTGGATGATTGTGTGGTACAGCCTGGCTGGCAATCCCATTTTGGGTCTAGGCTGTGGGAAAGAAAATCAAAGTTTTCTTTTTTGATCTACTGAAATGCTTTTAGCTCATTTCAGATTTGTCATAACAACAATACACTTAAGGAATAATCTAATGCAGGCTATGTTCAGTATGGACTGCTAAAAATGCCTTTCTCAATTTGATATGCTACACTGATGTATTGCACTTTTCTGTATCTGTTTCACTCCCTTATGGTGGATAAAATTCAAAGGTATTACACAAAGTAATAGCTAGCCCCAAATGAGGCATCCAAACCCACAAATCTGGATGTACAATGAATATGATGTAGTCAGAGGTAATTAATTGCTCCATATCCATCATCATTCTGCCATTACAAAGTTCCTTTCCCTTCCTCTCAAGGGCTTATCCTCTTCTCTCTATACTATTTCTGACTACTTTCCACTGTACAAGCTCGAAGTCTCTCTTACATGACCCTAGGTTTCTTCCCCTGGCCTACTGGCATCATTTACATGCATGTTTGTCTCAATTTCTTGCTGTTTTCTTCCAAAGGACATGTATTCAGTCCTGACGATCTGAACTGAACCAAAGTCTTCAGTACCTCCTGGATGTGGGGCTCTGTAGACACCTGCTGCTTCTGCTTCAATCTCTGAGTCCTATTCTGAAATCAGAAGATACGGGAGCAGGAGCTGCAACTACCTTCTCTCAGTATCCTCTCCTGTTTCAGTGGAGAGAGCAGACTTGAACCTTCCTCACACCCCTCTCCTTTCTGAGCAGAGGCCCCGGCACACCCGCAGAGGCACCACACTAACTGGCAGCTGGCACTGTCTGTTTCCCAGCAGCAGGGCATTAATAACCATTAACAAAATGCTATACAGTTCCAACATGATGTCAGCGGTATTAACCTCTGTCATTCCTGTATCAGCACTCGTGAATGACTATTTTGCTTTCTTTTTCCTTTAAAACTTATCTTTGAAATACTCCATAGTGTTAAAACCAACAGTGACTACTTAGAATAGCTCTTACTTTCCAATTTTGAAAACGAGCTCTCAGTTATCAGTAGTGACTATGTTAAGCAACAGCTGAAGTTCTCTCATTCATACATTTTTACAAAAAATAAACCAAAGAAAAGCTTTCATACCCTACAGACTTGTGAGCATTTTTGAGAGGTACTAAGGATTTGCCACCTATTAGAGAAAATAGATGTAAGAGATTTGGGAGTTTTCTGGAATGGATAGTTTATGAGCAGATTATTCTGAACTGGTGTATTACAGCAAATCTGCTACTGCTTTCAGGAGTGTGAATTATAAGTATCTTTTCTCAATTCAAACTAGTAGCCAGAGCAGAAGCAATTATTTTTAAATGCTATATTCATAAAGTCTCTTACAACTTTACAGTATCAAGGTATGCATTAGTTCTTAGCTCAATGCAAATAAATGCCAACACTACAAACACAGGAGATAAAGTCTATAGGAAGAGAGAGTTGGTATAATTTATTAAAGTAATAAAGACAACTGGAACAAGATACAGTTTTCCATGTATTCAACCACATCTATATTCCTCGATCACTAACAGGAACACCCCTGCTGAATTTCCCTGTGATGATTCAGGATCAATATGCCTTAAAATGATCTGAAAGAGCAATAGATCTTCAAGACTGTCCTTTTCTTTTTACAGATTAAGAAGGACGTATTTCCATTGCTCATATACTTTGCTGTTTACTGGCATACTCCAAGATATGAGAATGCCTAACACAAACTCAGTTTAAATGAACTTACATCCCCCTATCTCCACCAATGATTCAAGATGTCCACTTTGTCACAGTGAAACCTTTGGTTCTAGCAAATAGGATGAGGCCACCAGATAACTGTTTGCATGGCAAACTAGTCCTGCTCATCTCCATGTCTACACTCATGCCTAACAGCTATTAATAGGCACAGGGAGTGGATGTGCAAGACCAGAGTGGGAATGCTTTGTACTCCCATGCACTGTATCAGTCACACGATGCAGCTGTTTCTCCAACTTGGGTTCAAGGTGTGAGTTTTGATTTTTTTTTTGGTAGGTTTTGGTTTTTTTCATTTTAGGTTGTTTTTTGTTTGTGGCTTTGTTTTTTAGTTGTTTTTGTTTCTAAAAAATAAAAAAGCTTTACCTCTCAAAAAACCCCAAGAAGTTCATGTGATGTAGATCTTCAACTGAAAATTGACAGAAGATATAGAATATTTGTCACTTTTGGTTCCTGTGTGCAGAGCAGCTGGTCCCAGTGGAATAAAGACAAGGATAAAGCCATCTTCTCTATAAATGACACAGCAACAAATGATGCTGCCACCAAAAATAAAGTCTGCTCTGGAGCAGCTGAGTACAAACCATCACAAGGAGCATTTCAGGATGAGTGAGCTGAGAGCACAGCACAGGCACTGCAGTCATGTGGAAGCAGATGACAGGACGGAAAGGATGTAACATTTGCAGTTCTCCAGCCCTGCTGCAGACCTCCTGAGAAAGTGCTTCAGGTTAAATCAGGTCTTAGAGACACCCTATACCAGGCAGTGAACCAGCCAGCAGTACCTCAGAGAGGCAAATCCGCATCCCTGTGGAAAAGGCAGAAGACTCATTAATTTAATCTCATGCTCTTCCTAAGAAAAGGTAGTAAGAGATAGTGAGGAGCAAAATTTCTACAAATGTACTAGTGTCTCCTTCCTTCTTTGGCAGAGAAAAGGAGGAGCAGATTCCACGTGTCCTCCCCTCCCCTGATCACAGCAGTTAGTAGAAGGGGGAGAAGGGGTTTTCTGCAAAGCCTGTGCCTTTGAGGCAGCAGAAGGGCAAGAGTTCAGTTTTACGACTCTTGGCCCCAACACAATTTACCATTTACAAACTAATCCTCCTCCGCTGGAGAGCACAAGGCCTGCTAAAGCTCTCATGTTCACTTCTCTGATTCTCCATTGTCCACACTGACAGGGAGAAGCCGAAGACCTAATCGGTGTGTAATTCAATCGCTGTCCAGGCTGTGTCACAGCACAATGCTCTGCTTGTAGTGCCACGGGGTAAGTCAGCCAGCTACTGTTATGCACCACAGCAGGTGTGAAGAATGTCACTGGGTCTGACTGTGTGCTGCCCCTCTGTCAAGGTCCAGTTCTGACACTATGTTCACTCAAGCTAATTGTCAGCTCCATGGTAAAAGGGCACTTCCAGTATTTTTGACCCTGAATTGGGAATTCCTGCACAGCAAAACATGGGCCTCATACAAAGTGAGCTCCTCTGCTCTCCAGATTTTCAAAACATGGAGGCCTGCTTTATTTCCTTAGTCTTAATCCAGCAATTAATAAATTCAAACTTACTACTCTCAAACTGCTTCACTCTGTTGCTCCTCACCAGACATGACACTGGACATACCTTTTGGGAATGATTTAAATCCTAAAGCTCCTTGGTACCTAATTACATTTTAATCAGCAAGAGACAGATGCTTCAAAAAATTCTTATCCACCTGTAGGTGATTAAAAATATCTGGAGAGCCAAAATAAATGTGATGTCACACTTAGATAGCATTTGGTTCATTTTTTTAACAAAAATTTACTACTCTGCGAAGAGTAGAAAGTTACACTTTCATTATTCTTGAGTTATACCACAGTGCAAGGAAGATGAGGAAGAGAAGTGCAGAGGAAAGTGGCAGGGCAACATCTGCCACTTCATCACCAGTGAAGCAGCAGTGGGTGTGGGTATCACCCAGCCACACTACTGGGCAGATAAGGAGACAGCGGGGAACTATTGCTGATACACCCACAAGTGAACTGTAACTTAGTCAAAGTGGGAAAAATGTAGGGACAGTAACCAGAAGCACATCAGAGGATGTCTCCCCCTTGCACAGAGATACATAACACACTTCTAACAATCATGTGGGATATTTCTTTGCACGCAAAACAGTGACTTTCTTGTGAGAACAGAAAGAGTACAAAACCACCCTATTTATAATAAATCTATCTCCCTAACAGCCTTGAGTATTTCATCCATTTAGAGTTTTGGTGCTATTTCTCCAATTCCTTAATTTCATGTAGAAGCAAAACAAACAGCAGGAATACCTGATGGAAGAGCTATACTGGGACAGAAATTGTACAGGCATGTACCAGCAGTAGTTTTTCATCCAAAAGAATGAACAACTGAAGGTAGCTGAATAATCTGACCAATCCAAGAAGTGGATAAACCAAAATGGAAACAATTTCTCTGCCACCACATAAATGATCTTAAGTCAATATATTGGACTGTCTAGAGTATTTCTATGTAATTCTATACAAGAGTTATGGTTACCAATCTTACCTAATCCTGTAAAGGGATGAAATACTTCGTCACACTTTCAAATTCTGTGAAGGCAGTGAGCAGATGAAGAAAGATGATCCAGCTTCTTACCAATTGCTACAGAAAAGTTCATAATATTCATTATTCAAAATATGAATTGGACATCTGTATTTAGAATGTTTAACAAGTCTTGCTTAGTGCTGAAGCCAAGCTGCTCATTTCACCCATACTCGTCTACTGTCATCATCGACGGCTGATTTCCAAACATGGCCAGGCACCAGTTTTCATGGCAGGGGTCATGAGACATTCTTGCATCCTGAATCAGGATTCAGCAATGCCATGTGCCAAGCCTTAGAAGCATGCAGAGCATTTGCAACTGAGCACCTGCGGAAATCCCATTTCCTGACAAAGACAGGCCTCCAATATTCATGCTTTTCTCCTGCTCTTAGGCTATGCTGTAATGAAATACAGCCTGAATAATCCTTTTATAGCTATACAGGGAAATGTCCTTGCTTAGCATTTACCCCTCCTTACAAAGGTTCAGTGGAAACTTGGTTGAGCAACCAGCAAAGACACAACAGAAGGAAAAGTCTGGCTGGTGGGATATGACCAAACCCATGTACAGAGTAGGGATACAAAGTGGATATGCAGGTTATCAGAGAAACTGGAAGGACTCTGGTAACTTTAATGAATATAGGTAAGAGGACAGAACCCTAAGGAGTCACATTAAGTTCGGTGTTAATGCTGACAGTGACATATGCAGACACAACCATAGAGTGCACACTTATGGGAAGGGAGGCCAGGAGTGGTGTTGCCAGTAGCAGATGAATAATCACAGACTGCAGGACTGCACAGGAACCACTGCTGAGTCAGTGACAGCAGTCAAAAGGGAGTAAATTGAAGGCATGCTGGAAGGGGCTGGTCGTGATGCCAGCAATGGAAATGACTTTGAACAGCTTCTAGTGTGAGACCCCCTGCTCTGCAAGGCATTTTCCCACTACTGCTTGCTGCAGGTCTGAGTTGCCCTTACTCTAAACTGCCTTTGTCCCTTGAAAGGCAGTGATCCTGCATCCTTCTCCTGTCCCCTTCACTCTAATCCTGGGTTGCTGGTGCTTTACCTCTGACATGAGCTATCTGTGCCCCCTCCTCAGATTCCAGCTGCTACCTCCCAACCATCACATCTCTATGCCCTCAGGTCATCCTCTCACCCTCCATTTCCCTGGCACTGTCTCCTGTAGCTGCTTCATACCCCAGATTATCTCTGGTTTCGTTTCCTTCCCTCTGGCAGTGTGAGTGTGAATCCCAAGCTGTTACATGTAGCAGACCATTAGCCTGTACACTGTTTTGTGCCCAATCTCACTTTTGCTGAGCCACTCATTGAAGCTTTCAACCAGCGACTACAAACACTGAACAAGTGTGAAACACAACCAGCCTGCAAAATCTCTCACACACCATCACACACCTGTATCATAGCTTCAACTGACAATAGAGGTTTGGCAGTTTAGAGATCAATCATTTGTTATGGCCCCTTAGTGGTCCCTTAGCCTCATTTTGGGAACCATAATCCATCATGGTACTGGGCAGGCTCAGTGGATGCAGAGTAACAATCACTTGTCCCTATGTCCACAAGGAAATGCTAGAACAACTTTTGTCTGCTGGGTATAAAAATGAGGTCTCCATGGCACACTCTCTTTCCGTGCCTTCCTGCTGATCAGTCTTTCTTCTGGGTACTTCAGGGGACCCACCCCCTCCTCTTGGCCATGACAGTGTACATTCAAACAGCTGCTAGGGCTGGATGAAGCACCTGCTCTGGGCAACAGCAGCTGGAGTTCATTTTGGGTCCAAAGGGCCGAGGCCAAGCAGGCTGACTGCATGTGCATTAATCCAGTATCATCACCAACTCCACCAACAACAGGTGCCTCTTTGAAGAGGGAGGGAAAAACTATTTGGGGAGGAATCAGAGCTTTATAAAGGACATTATGGGCCAAGTCCTCAGCTGGTACATACACAGTTAAAGCATGTACTCTCTTGAAGTTATACGAGTAATGCTCACACATACAAGTAAAATATTTGGCGCACTTTCAGTGCTCTTTTTCTTTTTAGTTTTCCTAAGGATTTTTCTTCTCCGCTCTTTGCTCTGCACTGATCTTCCATCAATAAAGAAAAGAAACTTTCCTGTCCCTTGCTTCAGAACAAACAGCTGAAAGTCAGAAGCTACCAGATTTCAACATCATCCTCTGCATAGGTAATACAATCTTACCATTGCCTGACAAGATGAGTCTTGGGGCCCAGACCATGAGCACACGTCAACAGGAACAAGAGTGATCCCATTCTGGAACAAATCAAACCAAACCCCATTAAGGTCCATTAAGAGAAGCCTTTCAGCACAGGCATGCACTTGCTCAGGCCAGTGGTCCCAATAGGCCAGTAGATAACTTCAATGTATACCCACTACACAATGACATGGGAAGAGGGAAAAAAAACCCTGTCAGAAACAGCTTTGGCCAAACTGGCTCCAAGGAACGTTTTGTCCTTATCTCATTTTGCTGGATATCTGTTTGCCACTCAATACATACAAATCTCTTTTTTTTTAAGTCCCTCAGTGCACTTCTGATAAACACCTGTATTAATTAAGGAAAGTCTCTATGTTTTTTCTTTTCTGAGTTCTGCCATTCTGAGCTCCAAAGGTCAGTTCTGTAAATCCGGTCTCACTCCTTGCAGTTACTCTTGTGCCTGTTCGTAGAGAACCTGGAAGTATTCTGGAGCCCGAGAATGGAGATAGGTTCACAAAGGTGGCATCGCAGAGCTCTGCCAAAAGCAACATGAATAAAGGCAGCCTTTCCAAACTCCTGTTGATGCCCTATTAGAGGAAAATATGACCTAACTGCAAGTTGCTGACATGAACCAGTCACAAACTTCATAGCTTTGTATTCCAAAATTTATTTTCCTGAACTGTGTATCTTTTCATTCATGACTTTCCAAGATTCAGATGTAAGACACTTTCCCCTTGGGACCACATCTCAGCTGGGTTATATTACAAAAAGAAGCCAATTGGAGACAGTTGGATGGACAAAGCTGGTGGTGAGAACAGCACAGGCAGAAAAAACAGTCACCAATCCATAACAGTTCCTGGTATCTCATCCACAAGAACACACAAGTGTAAATTGTACTGTATTGACTTGACTGTTTAAATAAGTCTCCAAGAATTTGCCCTGAGAACACCGCTGTGCAGTCTGGACAACACCATCTCCTCACCAGTGATGGGACAGACACACAACCACACAGGAATGTCCAGTGCAAGAAACATATTCTCAGCTGCTGCAGACTCACGGAATCCCTTTGAGGATTCAACCACAGTTCCAAAGTCAGAAAACACCAAAGCAAGTACAAACATACACAGAAGGCAATATTGCACACTTGTGCATCAGTTTTGTCCACATATGTGCCTGAGGGAACCACAGGGCAATCACTGCACACTTAATATGGAGCAGTCAGAATACCTACACGTTACTGCCCTTCCCAGCCCAAGCAATAAAACACTGCTAGCATGTGACAGCACAGAGCTCTCTCTAACCCTCGGAATCCTCGCTGTGGTTGCTGTCACTGGGCACATTTCACGCAGGCCAGCTGCACAGGATTTATTCAACCAGTTTTGGAGTATCAAAGCTAACTTTTTTTTTTTTGTCTTTGCCCCAGGCAGGCACTTGGTATGCAGGATTTAAATCAGAGAACAAAATGTTCTGTGAAATTTGTAAATACTCAGCACAGTAATGTCTAAATTCTAAAAAAAGATATAGCAATTGGAGTGGTTTAAAAATCAAAAAGTTAAGCATTTCACTACATCACTGTGAGTAATGACACTGTGTTCTATAGATCAGCACAAGTAACTTCCCAAGATTACCAATTAATGCTGACCACCTTAAGTGATAAGAGCCAAACATGCTCTGAGTTCTACCTTATAATTCCAGTGAAATCAGGAGAATACCCAATTCAGCAAGTGCTCTGCATAAAGATACTGAGACTGAAAAAAAGATATGTTTGATACCTGCAAGTTTGCACTAAACAATATGGGACATACTGCCACAGATTAGAATCTAACACCTACCATTATAAGATTTTTATAACGTATTTAAAGCCATTAAAATGGAATTAGGCAGAAAACAATAGGGAAAGAGATACCCTAGGGAATCACAACACTTACACAATGAAGATGGCCTGAAAGAGGTGCTTTGAGCAGAAAGCAGCAATAAGGAGTAATTTGTGAATGGAACTAGAATGAATTTGTTGGAATTGCCTTTAAAGTCTATGATGTCTGAGTGAAATTATCCACTTCTGCTTTGCCTGATACACCACCACTGACTATATTAATACAAAATTTAAAGCAAACATTTAGCTGATGAATGTTCACACTAGAGTCTCAAACAAAGAACCTCTTGATATTTTTTTCTCAAGCAGTTTCCCTTAAACTTTGAAGGGATTCTTTTTCCAACAGAAATTGTGAAAAGGGTTCATTCATTATTTTTTGGTGACTACGAAACCCAAAGCATTTAGAATCGTTTCCTCTTCACATGCAAACATTGCACACTCCTCTTACCACATCTGTGGCTTTAATTTCTTCTCTCTCAAGCCAAGTAGCAAGTGGCATCAGTCAAACCAGTTAAATCCCAGGAGTACCTGAACTTCAGAAGCAGGTGCTCTTGGTACTAGCAGAGACTCTCTGAACATTGATTATCAGCAGCATACAGCAGCAAGACAATAAATGGTTTCTGGATCTTCATCCCTTGACCACAGTTTATTTCACAGAATATTCTGGGTTGAAAAGGACCTGCAAGGATCATCAAGTCCAACTCTTAAGAGAATGGTTCATACAGGGATTGAACCCACAACCTTGGTGTAATTAGCACCATGCTCTAACCAACTGAGCTAATATTTTTACTTCTGCTAGCCCAGATATCTGAGTATGTAAAAAGTGCATCAGCTCATGCTCACCTCAAAGAGGTAGGTCTGATGCTCCCTCAAGGGCCACCTGGAGCAGAGACTGCACCTAGTGGAGTTTACACTGCCTGGAAGGCATTACCTGCGGTCACTGATTTCAGATGGCACACAAGCTGCACCAAAAAAAAAATTTAAAAAAAAGGCACTGCCTTTTTCACCACGTCAAGTCTTATTTTCTCATTTATCCAAGAGTAAGTACAGATTCTTACCCACAGCTGTGGAAACTAAGGTAGAATAGAAGGGCAAGGTATACAAATTATGACAGACTTCAGGCAGTTTAGTGTTGCACAACTCCCTTATGCAACACATTGCCTGAGGCAAGCCACATGTTTTCAGAAATTCCACAGAACCCCTTAAATATGCTCCAGTGCTGAGGTCCAGTGGCTTCAACCTGCAGGAAGTTACTAGACTTACGATATACACACTGCATGGATGAGCCTTCATCTTGTCGGCCAATGCTTTTTTAAATGTGACTTGAAATAACAGTTGCAAAATCTCAGAGGCAGATGAACATATTTATTTGAACTTACTCCCAAGCATAGCCTCTTTATAAAATCCAAAGGGGTAATATTAGCCAGTACCACTTCAAATTAATAGTCCACTTACAGCTTAAGTGTATTTATAGGAGCAGGAATGGAGGTTGAAGTGTCAATGCTGCTGGCCAGGCTGAAGCCTACTCAGCCAGGCTGCCAGTCCTCTGCAGCCACCGGGCTGGGAACACAGAGAGCCCCCAGATCTCCCTGCTGCCTCTGCCCAAACCAAACTATGGGCTTCCTGCATTCTGGCAGAGGCTGGGCTCCTAAAGAG
>WEIV01021245.1:140112-161315 GCA_013390005.1 Calyptomena viridis
CCCCGTCCCGACCCGCCGCGCTGGGGGGCTCAGCCATAAATACGGCCTCGAGTGGCGCTCCCGGACCGGCGCGGCTGGGGAGGGGGTCGGGGCAGCAGCCAGCGCTGGTGGCCTCGCCTGAGAGAGGCTGCGAGGCTCTCTGCTCCGCGCACCCTCCCAGTCAAAGCCCCTCCCTTCTGATCCCCTCGTTCTCCCCTCTGGTTCAGCCGTTGTCCCCTCCGCCGCTCCCATGGACTTACTGGGCCCCATGGAGATGACGGAGGGCTCCCTCTGCTCCTTCACAACTGCTGACGATTTCTATGATGACCCGTGCTTCAACACGTCGGACATGCACTTCTTCGAAGACCTGGACCCCCGGCTGGTGCACGTGGGGGGTCTGCTGAAGCCCGAGGAGCACCCACACCACCATGGGCATCACCACGGGCATGAGGAGGAGCACGTCCGGGCGCCCAGCGGGCACCACCAGGCCGGCCGCTGCCTGCTCTGGGCATGCAAGGCTTGCAAGAGGAAGACCACCAACGCCGACCGCCGTAAAGCCGCCACCATGAGGGAGCGGCGGCGGCTCAGCAAGGTCAACGAGGCCTTCGAGACCCTCAAGCGCTGCACCTCCACCAACCCCAACCAGCGCCTGCCCAAGGTGGAGATCCTGCGCAACGCCATCCGCTACATCGAGAGCCTGCAGGCCCTGCTGCGGGAGCAGGAGGACACTTATTACCCTGTGCTGGAGCACTACAGCGGGGAATCGGACGCCTCCAGCCCCCGCTCCAACTGCTCCGACGGCATGGTGAGTGCCCCAGGGAGGACTCCCTGCCACCAAGGTGCCCTGGACACTGTTGGTCCAAACCTGAGCAGGGCGGGTCAGCTCTTCCTGCCTTTCCTATAGCAGTTGCCTTCTGTATCTCCCCAAGCAGAAGACAAAAGTCCTTTCTCGTGCCTTGAACTCCCGCAGCAAAGGGAGGTGGGGTTTCCACATTTTAGGATCTCAGGGAAAGAAGAAAAATCTCTTACACAATTTTTTTTCCTGGGATGAGAACTTAAGCAGGTCCCCCTGTGTCCTGGGACTTTGGGATGAACTTTGGGAAGCTGCCTGGGATGGGTACCTGAGGGCATGGTGAGGTCTGAGCCCTCCCTGGGCTTCTGTAGCTCCTGAGGCATCTCTTTCCATCTTTTGTTGTATCATCACCTTTGAATCCTTTAAGGATTCGATGCAGAGAGGAAGGACCCTCTTTAACATAATAGTTACACGAGAATTTTGTTTTCTGCCATTCTTCATGGTAACAGGAGGAGGGTCTAAGCAACAGGAGTTGTTTTTCTTGACCCTTTAGAAAAATGCTCTCTAGTTCTCTTCTTGCTCATTTCATCCCCTCCGTAGACATTTCAATAAGAAGGAGAATCCACATTTTTAGTGCCGTTTGTAAATTATAGGGGTGTGGGAAGAAGGGTGGGGGCCAGAGAGGGTATCTCATCACCACATCTTTTGACTGGGACTATAAGTTCAAACTGTGGTCTGACTCTGGGGTGTGGGATATGGTGACCAGAGTGCAGGACAACTGTCCAGATGGGAGATCAACAGCTTTTTAAAACGAGATTCTTTTCTGTGCTCTGGTGGAAATAAATCATTATTGAGTTGAATATCTGTCATTATGAGATCGTTGACAGATTGGACAAAAGATTTACACAAATGATCCCTCCTCAAAATACAGCCTCTTTTAATGGAAAAAGTAATTTCATTGTGGATTAAAGTATTGGAAATAAACATATTGGTCAACGTTTTGGAGCTTTTTCTGTACAAAATGTAAATAAGAAAAGAAGCTGACGAAATAAAGGGACGTAGGTAGACAGAGGCTTTTTAAGAGGAACTTGTGTTTTGAAAAAACTTCAAAAGAAGTTACAAGAAACTCCCTCTTCTTATATATAAGAAAACCCCTCATTCCTCTTTCAGTCTCCCTGTTGTAAACTGAAAATACATGGAGGGCTGTATCTGATCAGAGTGCTGGAAACCCTCATATCATCTGTAAAGCTGCAGTGCTTGATTCAATAGTGGTAATTTTCCTGTGGAACAGCTGTGCCACATAAAATACTCTGAGGTGGATCTAGCCAAGTTATGTTCTTCCTCATTTGAAGCAACTACAACTTGATGGCATTTTAGCCAGGACTGGAATCATGGCACAGACCAGGGATTGAAATATGAAATTAGATGGTTACTGGGATTTCTGTAGGTGCAATGACCTCACTCAGACTTCTCTCCCTTCCAGATGGAGTACAGCGGGCCTCCTTGCAGCTCTCGCCGAAGAAACAGCTATGACAGCAGCTACTACACAGAGTCACCAAATGGTGAGTACGTGCCGGAACGGCCGTGTTTGCAAAGCACGGAGACAGGCAGGCAGTGCAGCAAACTGCCCTGTGCCTGCTCTGTCTCCAGCTGGGCTGAAAGAGGAACCTGCCTTTCCAGCCAGCAAGCTGTTGCTGCTAGTACAGGCATTGAATTTTGTCTACATGTATTTGCAAATATGGGGATATGTTATAGCTGGATTTCCTATTTTGCAGCTATAACATTTGGCTAATACTATATTCCTCTCTGCAACTAAGTTTCAGTGTTTAACCATGTTTTGCATGAAGACTCTTCTTACTCTATCTGAGTAAATTGCCGATTTGATCTCAAATCTTGTCTTGCCTTTCTGTGGACTAAGTGAAGCCCTGGATTCTCCCTGCCTCCAGAGCAGCACATGTGGTTGGGCCTCTCTTCCATTTCGCAATTACAATTTCTGGTTTCTGATAATTGGCGTCCTTCACCAGTATTAATTTCCTGTGAATCTTCACATGCTCACAAATGTCAAGATGTTTCACCTACCTGCCTACTGATAATCTGAGCACCTTTTTGTCTGTTTTTTAGATCCAAAGCATGGGAAGAATTCTGTTGTTTCCAGTCTTGATTGCCTCTCAAGCATTGTAGAGAGGATTTCCACAGATAATTCCACATGTCCTATACTGCCTCCAGTGGAAACTGTTGCTGAAGGGAGTCCCTGTTCCCCCCCAGAAGGAGCAAGTCTGAATGATAGTGGGGCCCAAATTCCTTCCCCCACCAACTGCACCCCACTTCCCCAGGATAACAGCAGCAGCAACCCCATCTACCAAGTGCTGTAAGGGCCAGTCCAGCTGGACTGAAAACAATTTGCTCCATCTGGCCATGCTCGAGACCTGCCTTCTAAGATTGAAAAGACTTCTTAAGACTTGTTCCAGTTTTAAAATATCACTCAAAATTCCTTCAAATATATAACTTTTCAAACCTGTATCACTTCAAAATACACATAGCTATTTATTTGTTGTTAAACTAAAGTTATTTAATATGTCGAGAGATAAAATCGTATACCATGACATGGCCAATGTTTAATCTGGGCTGTGGGGAATAGGAACCTGGCACTTGAATGAGGAGGAAAATAGAAATCTACAACAGTAATGGCATGACAGATTCTTCCTATTACTCCTGTTCTGGCCAAAATAAGGTTGTGGACCATTTTTTTAAAAACTTTTTGTATAATTGTAAATAAGAGTTGCTTTGCAAAAAAAAAAAAAAAAAACACCAAAAAAAAAAAAAAAAAGAGAAAAAAGAGGAAAAGAAAGAAAAAAGAAACAAAAGCAAAAATTAAAACAAAAAGGGGAAAAATTTAAAAATATTTAATATTGCTTGGTTTGTTGTGTCAAACTTTTAACTTTATATATTTATACAATGTGGTTGCCAAGAATGTTTTCAACAGTATTCTAAATAAAGACCCTTATTTATAAAATCTACGGTGTTATCTTGACTTTCATTAGGGCTTCTAGAATTACTAGTACATTTATGAGTGGCATTAGATCGCTGCCTTGGCAGGAAGAAGATACAGGCTCTGATTCAGCAAAGAAATCAAGAACATGCTTCAGTTACACTACTTTCAACTAGTTTGCATAAATATATTGCTGAAAAGGGATCTACTTTCTCCATATTCTATCTTGGTGATTTCTAAACTAAGACCTAAGCATCACAGGTCATTATTAAAGGGATCAGTAAATAAGCATATTTCTCCTCCTTGCCCAAAAATTTACAATTATATTATAGGATTTGATCTTTACAAAGATGTGTTGAAACCAGGGATCACAAAAAATTGGACTCTTCAAATTCCAGTGCAGCTATTTAAAACTTAAAATTGTACAACAGATTAATTACTATCTTTCTGGACAAATGTTCACATTTTTCATTTAAGTTCTAATTTTCAAGTGTTTGTATCACATTCATCTATTCTCAGGTATTAAGAACTTATTGCAAACGATTTTTTGTCATGAAGTTCAAGTTATAGATCACAGTTTTCCTCAAGTTCAAGTTGGAATTTAGGCCAAAGATAGGAGGTTTTAATTTGGATTTGAACTTTATGCATCTCTGGCAGCACTACTCCCGGGATTTACTTCTTGTTTAGAGCCTCTCTAAAAATAACCAGTGGGCTATGTTTCATTCAGTATATATATGTAACCTTGAAAGCTTTCCATGCAATTGAAAAATGTTAAGCCCTGAGCAGGTTGTCATTGGAAAGTAGCCATCAGGGCATTTCTGTGCATCTGGATAAGAATATCCAGCAGCCACAACCGATGTGAAACAACCTGGTTTTTATCCCTATGATATGTGGCTTTTGTATAAATGTAACAGTAAAATAAAAAGAAAAAACACACTGAAAACCAATCCAGATATCATCAGCAGCTCTAAATACTTTGATGACAGATTAGTCACTGTATTCTCTGTTAGGTGACTATTAAAGAGGGAATTTGTGCAGCTCCTACCTCTTAAGCAGGAAAAAGAAAGAGGGAACAGAGCTAATGCCAGGGAATGTCTCTCACTCCTTCAATCATGTATGGCCTTGAAGATCAATGTTCAGTGGAGGGGAGAGAAGTAAGCTGACCTGTGTTGAGCAGAGCAGCACAGTTGCTTCTCCTTCTTCATGGGGCCGAGTCGTGCTCCAAGCTTGCTGATTTATCCAAAGCCAGAGGGGCAGGGAAAGTAGCAACCATGGGGATTCCTTCCTCATCCAGGTGCTCCTGATCACCGTGGATGATAAACCAGTGTCGAGGTGTAGGATGATTCTGTGGGACCAGGCAGGCTCCCATGGATTGGAGAGGATTCCAAGGCAGGAATGTCCAACTTTGTAAAGGTCTCCCATTGATTTCACTGTGGGCAAAAAGAGTCTAACCCATAAAGACTGAGCTTACCCCTTTTGTTTTTCCATTAAAAATAAAAATCAAATTAATTTCAGAATGTGCTTATTCATACTAGCATGAAAGAGGAGGGTCTCCACTAAGGTCAGAAAAGCAGTCAAGATCAGTTGGAAGCCTCTATCACTAACTTACAAACACTAAAGAGAGACAGTTGCCTCACAAATCAGGACCTCACACATCACCAATGACATTTTCATTGCCTTCAGCAAACACTTGATCAGGCCCACAATGCAAAGGACCAAAAAATACTTTTGTGAAATATTAAAGAGCTTGTTATTCCCCCATAATTTGAGGCTGGTAAAGGTATCAATTTTACTGTCATTAAATGGCAACTAAAAAATAATTTGCCTGCTCAAGAACTATAGGGGTTCTACATCTACTGGCAGCACACAGTTCATGCCTGCCTTGCCACAGCACCCCACTTTTGCAGGACACAACAGGGTGTAAAGCTGGCACAGCAGAGCAGGCACAGAGCTTGTGCTCAACAATGTACACGCAGTTCCATGTGAAGTCATGTATATTGCATTTCACTGATTTATTTTAGCCACCCAAGTTTCCACACACTGATGTTAATGTTACAACAGAGAGCAGGCATTTAGCACATCCCAGAATAGATGGATGGATGATGAAGAAAAAACTACTCATATATTTCCTATGCAGAGCCTACCTTTCTCCCATTGATGTCAGTGAGAAAAGTCCACTGGAGAAAGGCCAAAGGGCATCAGTTCTAATAAATACATTTTTAGGCTACAGATATATTTATTTTTGGACTTAAACAAGAAAAATTATTCCCTGTGCAATTTCTTTCTGTTTATTTCTGAGGCAATATATTTAAAACAACTGCCTGGAGCTTCTCTACTCCCCTGTGAATGTTACTGACAGAAGTATATCCCAGTCTATGAGTAAATATATTGAAACTAGTAATATTTGATTCAGAGCTTTAGTTTATTTCTGCCAGAGCTGAGGAGCAGGTGCAAGACTGATCCACCATTTAAAAACTTTGTTTTTTTAAATTTGGCTCCTAAAAATGTATTTAGACATTTAGGGCTGATCCTACAAGCCAAAGTGTAGCCTTACCTCGGTCTAGAAAAACACCCCAGCTAGAGCTAGAAACACACAGTGATAATCTGAAATGCTCAGTTAATACCACACAGGTTCCAGTTCAATATTCTGCATGACAGAGAACCTAAAGAAAGACCATCTGATTTTAAAAAATCGGAATCCCACAGATTGCACGGACATGTAAAGCCTGGGAGAAACTGGAGCTGACAGCAAACAAGACCATTCCTCACCCAAGCTGCCTTGGCAGGACAGTATAGAGCCCGCCTGAACAGGGGGTTGGAGCTCTTCACTAAAGATACCACAATTATCTGATGTTTCCTATGGAACACTACCTCCAAAGGAAAGTCATCCAGATACAAATCGTTAAAGGAAAGTAGCTGTCTTTGAACATAATGGTAAGTGTGTATTTTAGGAATGTTTGATTTGATTTGGTAACTTAAGAAGGTGCTGCATGACAAACCCAGTATTACTCGTTTATCTTATTCAAACTATTGCTATGGGAAAAGTGAAGGGAATAAATTTATACCTCGCTTATATATGCTAAGTGCTCTAATTTTAGATTTTATCAGGTCATTTGCAAATATAAGAATGAAGAGGATCCTTTTTCTACTTTGAATATTTCACAACGAAGTGAAATAAAGTTGCTGGGTTTTCAAATAACAGTGTTAAACACCATATCCCATATTACCATTGAAGCTGCTTATGGCAATTTTTCACACGCTGAACATTCAATTTTAGGTAAAAGATACATGAACTATTCCTGATATATTTTTTCCTTTTAAAATATTTTATCATCTCTATCAAAAAATATTAAAGAAATATTAAGTTGGTGGTTGTTTTGCTGCCCTTCTAAAATGACTTGTCATTTTCAGCTCAAGATAAAGACCTTACAAAACACCCCAAATGTGGAAGGAAAGTTTTCATTTTACATCTTGTATTTTGCAGAGATATTTGAAATGTTCAAGTTGTGCAAAGGGCAAAAACTGCTCATTTTACTCATAAAAATAGTATTATCATCTTCAGAAGAACTACATCCAAAACAGACAAGGAAACATTTGTACCTCATACTTCATGAATTTTAATAAGAAGAAATTAATATTTTCTCTTTGTTCAAAAGTTTTTAATTCTTTCCTTGAAATCAGGGACAAAACTTCCAACTTGAGTTGGAATTGTTTCAAAGTACTGCACATACACTCTGGGATAGTGTTCACATAGCAGTGCAAAGCCATGACAAACTCCTTGCTGTGCCCTTTTGCTCGTGCTCCGGTCACTGACCCGTCTATACCACAATGCCTTCAGACATGCAGTCTGCCCCTCTGAACCAGCTGCCAGGTGTTAGTGCTCACCTGGTCTTGAAAATACAAATCAGAATCTATCTCCATACTTGTACTAAAAGCCTACAACAGTTCCAAAAGGCCTGCCTGTGACAGCAGGAGATGGTATGAAGGTCACTGTGCATAACTTGCACGTGGCTTCACAAGCAGTAGGTAAAATGGTCTTTGTACAGTCAGTGCAAATCTCTGACATGTCCTAGAGATCCTCTTGTGAGGCATATCCACAGTACCTCATTTAGCACTATTTACTAATGCTTCTCAGCTCACCCTCTCTCAGCCTTTCAAATCACTTGTTTTCCAGCAAAACTGTTGAGCAGTCGTGAGGTCTCTCCTTGATCAATGCAGCATGTTCTCTTCTCAACAGGTTTGTTGCACAACTGGGAATGTCATTAGTGGAAACCTTTCAGTATTTGAGATTTCAGGGCTAATGAGGGAAAGAATGGTCCCTAGCATAATACAGAAGAGCCTCCAGATAGTCCTTTCCCTCCCAGATCCCACCGAGAATTAGGAACATGTCTGGCATAGAGACGCTTCAGCCAGTATATCGAACTGTATAAGAAATTCCCCTGTGGACTCAGAAATCTACCAATTGCACACACAGATATTTCTGAATAAAGACCTTAACGTTGTAACTTAATGGTGAAAAACTGGCCTATCCTGTAATCACGAGGTGATAGAAAACCTAAGGGTTTTCCCAGTTAGCATGGCACCAAACTCACATTTTCTTTCTAAAACATCAATAATTTTTATCTTTGACAGGCATCTTAACAACATCAAGTGTACTATTTTATGTAATAATCAATAACCCCACATTTATCAATAGGAAGGCACATACTGTATAAAAAATTTATAAAAAATTTACTAAAAATTCTGACAGATGATAACCCACTTAATCAGAAGATTGAGGGAGGTCGTGATTTAGGTTGGGGTGTTGGTGTTTTTTTTTGTTTTGAGTCAGACTCACTCAGAGGTCTGTGTCTCAGCACAGATGCTTAGTGTTGCATGTGCATGGCAGTAAAAGGGGGTTTCTCAGTCTCCACTGTCCTCCCTAATACACCTGAACTGACCTCGAGCCTTTTTTTGTCCAACAGCCACATCTGCTGGGCAAGACATAAACTGCATTTCTCCCTGGAACCGTCACTTGGTGAATTCCATGTTCTATCATCTTTCTATAATGGAAAATTTGTTGGTGCAGAAACAGCAAAAATATTCAGTGTCTTTAGTCAGCACCTGGAGCCTCATACACTAGGGACATCAGGAAAAATATACTGGAAAAGCCAAGCTCTTCCCTACCAAGAACTTTCTATAAAAACAAAGAACAAAAAAGTAGGAATAGTATAGTTTGTTAAAGCACTTGGTGGTGTAGAGTACTTCTTATTATTATCAAAGTCCAGTACCAGATAAAGGAATGAAACTCGCAGCTTCTCTGTTTTTCTTGCTGTTTATTGAGCTTTATCACAACTTCAGCATGTCACCCAAACCTGGGTTTAACATACCAGAGCGTGTGCTGCGAAAAGCGTTTGCTGCAAAGCGTGGAATCACAAAGCGAGAGGGAGTAGGGTATGGAATGCCTTGGAATGCTGAAATGGCGACTGCATCTAAGTTTTTAAGGACACTAATGACCAATTAACAGATAGCACGTCCTCTGTTTAGAATTCTGTACCAATAATCCTAACTTTTTACTAACGCGTCTTCTCTACCTCGAATCTATTCTACCAATCTGCAAGTGCCAGCTCTAACTGCAGTGCAAAGGGCAAGAAGAAGAAAGAACTCAAGGCAACACCCAAAATCCTCCATCTTGTCTTCTTTTATATCTACACTACAAAACCTAAAACTACAAGCTTCACTTCTATGACAAACTAAACTATGATCCAAATTATTTTTTTGCTGCTCTTGCTTCCTCCATCAATGTTGGAAGCCCTTTCCAGGGACACAGATTGAAAACTGTATCCTCCTGGGGTCTCTGCAAGGGTCCCAGACCCTCCAGGGCAATTTGAGGTGTACTCTCATCATCCTGGACTCCAATATCAGTTGGACTTTCTTTTTTTTTTTTAATACTGCCCAAATTCAGGGGTGTCACTGTATTCCATTTTGTTTTAAGTAAAAAAGAAAGACAAAAGGAGAGAGAAAATGGAAGGTCTTCAAAGGCATTGTATGGCCTGTGCTGTGAGCAATGGTCCTGGGGGAGACAGGTTGCTTACCAGAAGGCAGGTGGGGCAAATGCACAGGAAGAGGAGATGACAGGAGGCCCACGATGTGATTCTCTGGTGACCAAGTCCCTCAACAGGGCACAAATTGTGGCCAGTAGATTGAGGGAGGTGATGCTCCCCCTCTACTCTGCTCTGGTGAGACAACACCTGGAGTGCTGCGTCCAGCTCTGGGGTCCCCAGCACAGGAAAGACATTGACCTGTTGGACGAAGTCCAGAGGAGAGTCACCAAGTTGAATAAAGGGATGGAACACCTCTCCTATGAGGAGAGGCTGAGAGAATTGGGATTGTTCAGCCTGGAGAAGAGAAGGCTCCAGGGTGACCTAATTGCGGCCTTCCAGTACCCGGAGGGGGTTTACAAGAAAGATGGAGAGAGACTATTTACAAGGGTATGTAGTGACAGAATAATGTCGAAAGGCTTCAAACTGAAAGAGAGTAGGTTTAGATTGGATATTAGGAAAAAATTCTCTGCTTGAGGGTGGTGAGACATTGGAACAGGCTGCCCAGAGAAGCTGTGGCCTCCCCATCCCTGGAAGTGTTCGAGACCAGGTTGGATGGGGCTCAGAGCAACCTGGTGTAGGGAAAAGTGTCCCTGCTCACAGCAGAGGGTTGAAACTAGAAGATCTTTAAGGTCCCTTCCAACCCCAACCATTCTATGATTCATTTTATGTTTCTATGAAATCACCTTGGCGTGCACAGTAACCCCCAGCCAGCATACAGGTATAGAACAGCACGCACTGAGAAACAGTCTTGCCCATCTGGGAAGATCATTTGAAGCCATGCAAGGGAAAGGTAAACAAGCATAGAGGGGGAAATACCTAAAGATCACCTATCTCATACTCTGGCCATACAACATTCCTTTCTTTCACACTGATACTTTACTTCTGAATGCTAAATCAAATAAAGCAATACCTTCTTGCTATTAATATCTTTACTTGTGGGTAACCTGTGGGTTTCTCGAGGCTGGAGCCTACACAATCCATGTGCTTGTGGTACTAAGAGGTACTTCTGATTGCTGCTGCTTGCTGCAGTGCAAAAGGAAAGTACATTATGAACAAGCAGCGTGTAGGCTTTTCTCCAGACCACCGGAGGGCAGCATTTCCATGAAAAAGAGGACTTGGACCTCTTTAGTGCATATATTTTTATTTTTCCTAAACTTTCATAACTAACTCTTCCTCAGCTCAGATACAACCTATCATTTCACACCAAGACAACTGAAATTAATGAGCCGAGTTCCTACCTAGTGTAAATTCATCAGTCTTATTGGCAGTTGACACAGTATTGATACCCTTATCTGTTGGAATTATCACAGCAAGTACGAATTCATGGTTTGACTTCAGTTGGTCAAATTTGCATTTTTGTGTCTATATTGCAAGGTATCCCTCTGTGTTGCCTAAAGGTGATTGGGATGAAGACCATCATAAAGCAAAGCATTTATACAACAGTTTGTAAAGGGAGACCTGTTCTTCAAACACAGCACGTAATGCTCTCATTACAGATCCATACCATAGAAATACAAATGCATGTGGGGAGGTACATGTGTCACATATGTTCCTTTGTATGGAACAGGCCATACTTCCATCCCTTTGTTCTTTTTGGAAAGGAAGCGTGGCATGTGCTAGGCACACATGCTCCATGCTCTCAAAGGCTATCCTCTACACAACTACACACTTAAACAGCTTGCAGTTGAAAGCCAGCTGCACAAAATGTAGTCCCAAACATGCCTTTCAAAAGCTTCACAAATGCCAATTACATCAAGCGATATGAAAAAAAGCAACAAAGTAATGTGCCTAATTAACAAAGCTAGAGATGGAGCCAGCCATTTGGTTTGAAGTACTTCCAAGAGAGATGTTAAATGCAATGGTCAGGGCAACTCTGGAAGAAATAAATTAACATGCTGGGTTAATATTTCAGGCTCTGTGGGAGTAAAAAGTGTGTGTGGTGAGGGGAAACAAAGGTAAAAATATCACAGGGTGCTATTTTGTTTGTTTGTTTGCCAAGGACACCTAGGCTTTTGCCATTTATTATTCTTCATGGTATGCTAGAAATTATGCAAGAAGACATAAAAGTATCAGCATTGCGTCACTGGATTTCCTGGATTTTTTTATCTTTTCCCCACTTGTTAAGTCTTAGCTCAAGGTCAAGAGAAACAACCATTTTGAGTGAAGGAATTGTGAGACAAGACAGATTCACAAAAACCACCTTAGTGGTGTTCTTTTATCTTTAGTAATATCCGCAACCACAGCTTAAAAGATTCCTCTCACCATAAGACTTCTCTGAGTAATAAGTTCCAGTGGCTTGTTCAGAGTACCCTGTACATGTATTTAGTTCCACAATAGTGGTTTTTTTCTGGTCCTCGTATCTTACAACTGACTGATTCTAAATCTTAGATACCTGGCATTGGCTAAGCTCAAGCCATCACAAATTCTCAAGTTCCAGCAAATAGCATGGCTTGAATCTGTTCCAGTACTCATCTGTTGGCAGCTGTTTCCATCTGCTCTTTCTTGAACCCTTCTGTTCAGTCCCTAGGGAAGTGCAGAAAGATTGTCACGCAATGAACTTGCTTGTTGTGAGTTGGCTGCTCATGTTTTACCCGAATCTGTCATTTCACCTCGTCTGCTCTCTGGCCTTTTTTTGCCATAAGAATTCTGAGTTCTGCTGTGCATCAAAGGAAAAAAAAAAAAGTTATTCCCCAAATGTGGATGAAAAACCAGTATTCCTTCTTTTAAGTACAAATAATTATTGTTAAAAAGAGATACAGGAAAGATTAAACAGACCACTTAATTCTCACAGCTGCTAGGTATGTAGTGATTCCTGCATGTAGGTTTTGTAGCTAAACATGCCTGACATATCTTCACTTTATGACGAGGGAAGACACACCCTTCAAGCACTTCATGACCATTACCCATGGACTTTTTTTGCTTGTTTCTGTGGTAAAAGAGATAATGTAGAAAGAGATTACAACCAAGAACAACAACAAAAAAATTTTCTATTTTAGACACCAGTTGTTATGTTCCCAAACTTGCAGATGAGCCTTTAGGAACTTTGGTTGACTGAGCAAATGTCTATGCACATAAGGCTCCTCTATTAATTTATCCCATTGCTATTTACCTACTTGTTAACTTGATATCTACAGACTAACATTAATTGGCCAGAGTGAAGCAAAATATTTTACTTTTTCTTAACCAAGAGAAATAGTTTTATATGTTCATTTCTGAAATTTTTAATTTATATTTTTATATACCATCTCTAGCCTGATTTCTAACTGGACAAAACCCCCCTCAAATCTCTTGGGCCTTCAAACAGGTGTTCTTGAAAATGCAAATTTTTGTACAAAAAAGTCTTTTTTTTTCCTTCTAAAGTACCTGAAAGTACATCCCTAAATATAAGCAGCATTCTGCAGATCTTACCTAGTCTTAGATTGAGAGGGGAGAAACAGTCAATAATATAAGCAGTACAACATAACATGGAAACAAAGCTGAAGAAGATTCTATTAGTAACCCAAATGCAATCATCTGGATTTTGCCCTAACCAGAATCATACATATTTGTATGTATATGGGTGAAAACATCTAAGGGCTGTATAAGCATACACTCAGGACAACCAGCAGTAATTTCATTGACTTCCCACATCACCTTTTCTGTGGTGCACTGTCCTTTGGGGCATACATCTCTCTGCTTGGATTAGGCAGTGCTCAAACTGGGCCACAGAAGCACCACTGTAGTACTTCTGCATGAAGACTTTTCCATGTAATGAAGGGCTCTTAAGGGGTCTGGCATGATAGGGCAAATAAGAAGCACCTTTGCCCACATCCTGAATTACTGCTGCATAGCAATCTTTTTCTCCACTTTTTAACAGGCAGGATGCCTATAAGCTGGAGAAAAATTTTAAAAGAATCTGTAGAAATCTGCAATAAAAAATAAAATAGTCTGAAAAATTCCAAAGGAAAAATAGGCCTTTATTATGGATTTGAGAACTGGACACCACTTTTGTCTCATTCCTTCATAGGAAAGCCAATAAACATGCTACTGTAGGCTCTCTTATGGCGTGAAAATTCATCCTAGAATAACAGAAAGATCCAATTTTGCATGAGAACAGAGCACAACTGAAGGAACACCCACTTCTGATTTCTTATGGGCCAAACTCTGTACATTGTGTCCCATTGTGATCCTTCTCTGCTCCCTCGTTATTCTCCAACCACTTCTACTGCTGGACTACCTAGAGGCAAAGACTATAACTGCAAAACCTGGCAGAATCACAGATGAATCAGACTGAATCAGTAAACAATGACTAAAATGCAGTGTCATAGGAAGAAGAATATCACTGTGTTTCTTAAGTTAGACCATTTAAATACAAACCTGCTGCAAATCTTGTATGTACCAGGAATCCCAGCTGCTATCCAGAGGGTGGGTACAACACTTTTGAGATTCCCACAGAAGGCTTTCCCAGGTCCTGGAAGCATCTTTCTGCTTTCTGGAGCACAGAGACCACGCATTATAGTATATCCCAGAAAATGAAGGCTGAGGACAAGCTATCCCTTCACTATTTGCTTTGATCTAGATCTCAACAACTCATTTAACTGGAACAAAAGGCTGCTCTTAATGCTGAGCCTCAGGCCCAGGCACAAGACAGGATCAGGAAATCTGCATTCCCAGCAGCTGGCCCAAGATTTGCAACAGAAGGTGGATTTTGCTTTCTATTCACTCACACTTATATTGTATAAATCCTGATTATTGACTAAAGAAATGCAGCAGGTTTCATCCTTAGTGCCAATTATTTAACTAGCATCACTGGAACTATTATACTTTATATCTTTTTGTATGCAGCATACAAATAATTACTTCAACAGGATTAAATGTCACATTTCATGGGACTGGCTGTGTAAATATTTACAAAGCTAAAGAACAGCAAAGACATCTCAGAGTTATTGATTCATGTCAAATATTGAGAAGCTGGGTTAATCAAGGGATTTAAGCAATGCTTTAAACCTTTGAGTCAGCATTGTTGAGATTTATTTAAACTACTCTTACCTTTCAACATCTAAAGTTTTACAAATCGTTTATAACAATGAAGATTTGCAGGCCATTTTCCCATCTGCTTGTCTGAGAACATTTAATTTACTATTGTGAACTCAGAGTAGGCTGAAGAAATAATAACAGCTGTGAAAAGTGAATCATTCAACAAAAATAAAGTTCCTATTTCAGTTAAAAAAGAAAAACAGGAGAAATACATGTTCTAATTATTTGAATGTATTAGAGAAACAGTCAGCTGATGGGCAAGCACATATATTGTATAAAATGGAGCATGCTCTATAGTCCTTGGTCAAAAACAGACCCTAATTTTTTTTTTGGTTAAATGAAAAAGATATATTTGCAGCACTGAGAACTGCATGCCTTTTTCAAGAAAAGACTAGCACCTCCTGTTCTGTATTCTGTATATAGTAGATGTGAAGTACATATGTCTGTATCTATGTGTTTGTGTCTGTTGCTATGTTCATGCACCTGCAAATTGGCTGAGATTTTAAAAACAGTGACAACATTAGTAGAGTTTTGTTTTCAGAAAAAGCTGCCTAGGCCAGTCTAAAAAAGTCAAGGACCTTTTAGGACTGCCGAAAACAAATCATCTAATAAAACAAAGCCAAAGCCCTAGCCCTTTCTGAAACTCTAGTTATAGTTTGTGGTAGGAGTTAAATAGCTCAGACCTGTGTGTGCTCTTCTAGAAATGTAGATTCCGAGCCCTTGGAATGCCTGCACTCAGTAACACACCTATATCAGCTTCTGTAAGCATGTTTTTGTTATGTGCTGACGTGAAACTTCCAACTGTGTAAGCTGAATTTTCCTCATCACCAGCTGCTTTTTTTTTTGCTGGGTCACACCTAGATCAACAAAAAGAAGAGAGGCAAATCTATACCCTTCCTATAACTCCGCATGGCAACAAAGTGCTGCTTTAGCCAAGCTGTATGCTTAATTTCAGACACTTAAAGTAGATTTTGCTGTGATTTAGCCCCATGATTTCCTGGGGAACAATTATTCCTGTTTTGAGCAATGCCGCATCAAAGACAAATCCTGACACTTTTACTACAGCCTTGATTAGAGGATGTGGACCAAGAGAAGCACGGTGCCTGGCACATTCCAGCTACATGTTGGATTCAACCCGGTGCTGGGAGTCGAGACAGAAAACTCAACGTTTGCAGTGCTTACTGTCCTTTTTTTTTCAGAAAAGAGCAATATTCTCTTTCCCTACAGGGAAAACAGTTTGGGAACCCCCCCCTAGTTCTTTAGCAAGCAGCAGAACACTCCTTCCAACACCTCGCCTTGCTTGTGTGCACCATCCCCATTATCATATCTGCTCTTTTCCATCTCCCATAAATTTTCAGGTAGACCAAATGGATTCAGGTGGGAGTTTCTCTTAGTTAATAGAATGAGTGAAGACCAATGGTGACCTCTAACAAATCACAATATTACTTCCATTTTCTTCCAGAGCAACTTCAGGTTAATTGCTAAGTTACTTCCATTTATCTCACAATTTCATATGCACTTCATGAAGGATCCCAAAGGAATTCGCAAATCAAGAACCTTCAGCCACAAATGTCAGCCCAGTAAACATGGATGAAAAACAAGTGCAACTCAGCAGGCAAAGCACAGCAAATGCTTCTCAGCTCAAAGCAAAGCCATGCAACAGTTGACGAACATAGATGAAAGTCATATTCAAGCAAAGCTGAAGTAATTAAGAATGAAAATTCTAGCTATTAAAATACAGGAACCAGCATTTATCCGTAACTTCCACTCTCTGATTACTCTCATGAAAAGTATCATGACTTCTTTGCATTAGGCTTTGGGCTCCACAGCTCTTCAGACAAGCAGCATCTCTATAACTCCCTCAGTCAACATCAAGCATCAACCCACAATTTTCTCCTCCATTGTCATTCTTTCCATGAAAGCCTTCCATCCAATTAATGACAATTTGAAGGGGTAAATCTAACCTTTTAGAAAAGTAATATCATCTATGCAATTGCAGTTGCTTTATTTTTAAATGATTTTCAAGGACAAAGCGAGCACATTGCATGCTGAAGAGCATCACAGCTTTTCATTTGAAGACCTCAAACCAAATGATTTACAATGATCAATGCTAATTAGAGCAATTCACAGCATGATGTAATCTAAAACTGATAAAGAACTGCACTGAAATACTGTTGAGTTGTCATGAATTTAATGCAAGAGAGCACAGACTGAATTATAGCATTCAAGCATTGCAAAACTGGTGTTCCAGCCCTGGCTGCCTTTTGTTTTGAAATTATAATCCTTAAAAATAATTCCCTCTCAGCTTCCTCCAGCTTAAAACATTTTGAATGTGCTCTCCAGTTGCATTCATAGTTGTGCACAAAGTCACAGGTTTTCTCAACACCCCTTTTCCCTCTTCAAAGAAAAAGGTTGAACAATTGTAACAATATGAAGATAAACTGACTGATGAACTCAGAGCTAAACTTGAATTTCATAAGTGAGAGCTTCATTAGCTGTCACTATTGTTGGTATCCTCACCAGGAACCTTGGTGAAGGAAGAGGCTAAAAAGCTGTGCAGAATCAGGTATTCCTGATATACTAATAAAGCAGCAAAGCACACAGCAAAGCTTCTATATGTGCACTTCTGTGCCTATACAACATTTGGATTTTGATCTGTCAATCCAGCAAGTGTCAATCCAGTAAGAGGTAAAATTTCTTCATACAAAAATAAAAATAGCAAAATTTAAAAAATTAAAATTTTACTTCAAATGTATTAATTACTAAGTTTTGGAATATTAGGGAATATATGCTCAGTCATCTCTCACATTCAGACTTCTGTCTGAAGGACAACCTATCTTTCATTGTATGTGATTACCCTGGGGATTCTGAAGTATAGGGCAACAAAGGTGATCCCAGTACACCAGATACAAAGGTGAAAGAAGGACTTACTCTTCCTGTGTCATCAGAACACAGGAGACAGTGAGGTGACCTAACACGAAATCTCTTTTTCTGATACACGGAAGTTTAAAAACTAAAACACATCTATGGCTTATTCTTCCACTGTCACCATTAAAAGTGATGATTTAGAAGAACAGCTAAGGTTATAAGTTATAAGTAATCAAATGACTAACAGGACTGCTCAAAGTGCATATATACTCTCCTGGGCACTAGCTGTGCAACTCCAGCCCCTCAGAAGGCTCCCAAAAGGGATGCCTTCAGACAGACATTTCTAAACTGTACAGCTTATTTTCCCCACTTACACCAGATTTTGGTCAGCCAATGTAGACGATCATCAAAATCTCTCACCAGTTATTAGAATCACTCATGAAACAAAATGTAATTCCAAGGCTAATGACTTTTAATGCATTTTAGAAATTTCTGATGACTCCACCTGCTGCTGCTATACCAGAATCCTTTTCTAAACACACTGTAAACTATTTGGATAACCTGCTAACTCTGTGCCTCCTACAGAGGTCTCCCAGCACTATTAAAGCTGTTTTAGTTCTTTTTATCATGTAAAAAGGTTAATTGCTAAGTTAACTTCAAATTACAAGCAGTATCACAGAAAAACTAGATAATTCCTGGACTTACACATCCACCTGAAGTCCTCCTTAAAGATGTCAAATATAAACAAGAATAAAAAGCAGTTATAATATTGTTATTTTTCAGTGGGACTAGGAGGACAGAAGTGCCACTCTACAGTTTGGGATTAACCAAACTTTCATAGAAATTTTCTGTCTGCAAATTAGACCTTGGTAAATTAGCTGAGTTGGTTTGACTACCATAGTCCAAACATTTCTAAATACGGAAAATTATTTTTTAAAATTAAACTAGAATTTTATATCACTATATGGCAAGCTTAAAGCAAAACTTTGCTTGTACACAGCACCTGCTAGAGTGTCTTAAAACTTTCATTTCATGCAAACCACCAGCCACCTATCTGATGGTATCAACTACCACTCATTAAACAAATGCAAATCATGCTATAATCTACCATGCAAAGTAAACTCTTTGCACCTTAATATGCAGTTGTTTTGTGCCATGATTGCTATTATATATTATTTTCTAATACTCTCTATCTCAAGCTTCAATATAAGCTTTAAACAAGATGTTATCTTTCATTTTCCACATCAAAATAATGCACAAACTTGATGTTCCAATTTATATTTCTAAAAGACCTCCATTTCAGCAGCTATCTCACTCCAGATCTCACAAGCTCCTGCTTGCCCATTAATCTCTGATTTGGGACCCTCTCACATGTCTTTTGAAATACCCAACTCTTCTGTCTCTACCAATGCTCCTTTTTCAACTACAGCTTTAGTATCTTCAAAGAAACCTTGCTGGTCACTTAAGAGTGGCTTCCCCATCTGCAACCATAAAAACTACCTTTAAACAAGCTTTCTAGTTTTTAACATATACTTCCAGATGACTTCTGAGGTCCTGTACCACCCTCCTTCAGTTCTGCAGACAAGAAGGGAAACCCAAGCAACAGAAGCTGTAAGATATCTCTTTCATCCCAACAGTCACCTTAGATCCCAACACTGAAATTCCTAGAGGAATCATTCAGGAAGGTAAGGTAACGTGGAAGGCAGAAGCCAATGCACTGGGAAAGAGCTGCTAGAGTTGGGGATGTGACCAGAAGGACCCACTAGCCTTGGATTCACAGGCCCTTAACCTCTCTCCTGGCTCACCTGCCTTCCTTAGCCTTCATAACTCTCAGAACCTACTCTATGGTGCTTTCGCATTGATCCCCAGATCTAGTATTATCAAAAGTAGTGACTTACTACAATTACAAAATAATTTTCACGTGTATTATTTCTGCCAGTGAGTGAACATCCTCTTTTCCTTTCTTAATGCCAGGCTTGTGTTCACAGACCTGCCCTCTTCCCTCTGTTTTGCCCTCTGGCTGGCAATTTTCAAGGACTTTAGAAAGCATTTCTGTACTTGTGATTCTCATATTCTCCCTCTGTCATCAACCTTTCTGCCTCTGTTCAGTCCCAGTGCCCAAGTGGCTGTCTGGCATTGCTCCCTGGAGATTTCATCATCAGTTTTTGCCAGCTGAAATGCAGAGTTGCCTTGATTTAGCCTCACTTTCCCTTTTCTCTTTCGCTGCTGACACCAGTAACATACTCCCATTGCTACTGTCTTGTGTCCCTTTTCCCAAGAGTCACACACAAATAGCACCAGGTCCCAGGCCTTCCTTCTACCCCAGCAGCTTCAAGACCAATCTGTTACAGATTAATCTGCTGGTTAGATCACTCTGGAATATCCTACTGCAGCTACTGCAAAGTTTTCTTCTCTGCATCCCAAACAGGCAACGCTCCTTTGCAACCCCAAAAAAAGCTGTGGGTGGCCAAATGCCTTCTCCCACAAACCTGACCACATCACTTGCTCCTTAATATCCTCACCTGCTGTTCCCGCACATCTGAATCTCTGTACTACTTCAAAGCTCAACGTAACTGCATTCCCTTAGTCTACACTCCTCTGTTAAGCATCATATTTTTCCTACCTTTTCTACACTCCAGCAACATTCCCTAACCACGTACCCTTCAATCGTATGTTCCTCCACCCTATCCATTCATCATGACGTGATTTCCCATGATCAGTCCATAATGGCTGAGCTCCCCAGGCTCTCCCATAAGCCCATTCCTCCTGAGATGCTGGCAGCAAATAAAAGAACATACAGAATGTGTCTACATACCTCTGTTACTTCCCTTCCACATAATCATCTTCCCGCTGTTCTTCAAGCTCTTCACAAGGCAGGAACTGTTTTGTTTTGTTGTTTTGGTTTTTTTCAAAACTTCACTTGGCACTTATTGTGAATTAATGAGAACAAAGAAGAATAAACAACACGATCCCAAACTGCAACTTCCTACCAACACAGGTGCTAAGAAAGAAAGAAGTGAACAATAGGAAAAACAGAAGAAAAGATGGACAAGTGGAGCAGGTGTGTGAGACGTGATAGAAAATGTAGAAGTGTAAAGAATGTAAGATGTAAAAGCGCGACGTGATAGGGAATGACAACCCCGGGCACCCCAGCTCGCGATGTGAGAAATTTATGCTGGGGGAGATCTTGAATGTTGCCCTTCAGCGAGTCCAGTTCAGGCAGCACGAGCCCAGCCGTGACTCACTTCAGTGGTGCTTGGGAGGGTCACTCGGAGCCGAGCGCCAGGCAGCGCCGGACACCCATCGCTTCCCGCAGGGGACCCCGCGGAGGGAACCTCCCGCTGCAGGAAGGAGGCTGCGGTTCGGGAGGCGAGCGCGGGGAGAGGGCGCTCTCCCTCCAGCCCCGGGTACCGGAGCAGCCATCCTTGTCCCGACGTCGGTGGGGAAACGCGGCGGCCGGGGGGCGGCGGGGCCG
>WEIV01021245.1:161495-209763 GCA_013390005.1 Calyptomena viridis
CGCCCCCGCGGGCCCGGAGCGGGGCTCGGGTTAGGCACCGGCTGCCGCCGAGCAGCCGTCCCCTTACGGGCTTGCTGCCTGCCGTGCTTGCTTGGATGAGTCTGCGACATGCCTAATAAGAGACGAGATGGGCCAGGGCGACGAGAGCGACCGCATTGTGATCAACGTGGGAGGGACTAGGCACCAGACTTACCGCAGCACCCTGCGCACCCTGCCCGGCACGCGGCTGGCCTGGATCGCTGAGCCCGATGCCCACAGCCACTTCGACTATGACCCCCGCACGGATGAGTTTTTCTTTGACCGGCACCCGGGCGTCTTCGCCCACATCCTGAATTACTACCGCACTGGCAAGCTGCACTGCCCCGCGGACGTGTGCGGGCCCCTGTATGAGGAGGAGCTGGCCTTCTGGGGCATCGATGAGACCGATGTGGAGCCCTGCTGTTGGATGACCTACCGGCAGCACCGCGACGCCGAAGAGGCTCTGGACAGCTTTGGGGGGGCGCCCCTGGATAGCAGCGCTGAGGACGGAGACATAGATGGCACCGGAGACTCTGGTGATGGTGAAGATGAGCTGGAGATGACAAAACGCCTAGCACTTAGTGACTCCCCAGATGGCAGGTCTGGGGGCTTCTGGAGACGGTGGCAGCCCCGCATCTGGGCACTCTTTGAGGATCCCTACTCCTCGAGATATGCAAGGGTAAGCTATGCAATGAACACCCTCGTCAAAACACTTGAACCTCCCTGCAGTCCCCCTTCCTCCCAGCATCACCAGGGTTATCCCCACTGTCAGAGCAGAGCATCCATCCCTGTGTTTGGCCATACAAAAATCATGCAAGGGCTACGGGGATGTAACTCATGCTCTCAAGCAGGCCTCATGCATGGGCACGAGTGGACACCAAGGCATGAGTTTGTGTACTCATATGTGGGTTTCCAGAGACCCTTATTTTCTAACAGGCTCCTAAAACTCCACAGCTTGGGGCAGGGTCCCTTTCATAGGCCAGGGAGATCTCCATTATACCAAGTAGTTTCCCTCTATGCATAGATTTTTAGTCAATCATGCCTCAGTAAAGAGAGACACCTTGTCCAGCCCTCTTATGGACTAATGGCTCTCTCCCCTTTACGAGATGGAGAAATGACTGTGGGAGCAGGCAGTCCCTGGGATTTGGAGAGTTTCTCAGCCTGGTCTGGAAAGGAAGTCTGTTCCTTTCTCTTTCCTCATACATACCAACTTAAATATTTATGATCATGCTTCTCTGAGAATGGGTAATGCAGTTGCCCATTTACCTCCTTACTCTTTTTCCCTTCTGGGAAATGAAAAGCATTAATCAGAAGAGAGGGTTTCATTGATGTTGAAGGGACACTGTGCTTGACAGGTTTCTTGCTTGGTACTGAAGGGCAACTCCTCCCCTCATGGTGCCTGCAGTTGTTTTGGAAAGGGAGTGCACACTGGTGCAGTTCACAGCATAGCTGTGGATAGAGGTGGTCTGTAACAGTCACCCGACTCCTTTAAGTAGGCACCTTTCATGCTATCTGAGGTTAATTACATCAATTAAGGCCTGTTTCTGCTCTTGAAATCAAAAGTAATAAAAACATTTACTTCAGGGACAGCAGCAGGATTAAACCCTAAGATACCCATATTAGTAAGCAGCAAAACAGAGGAAGAATAGTACCTTCACAAAGAAATTGGTTTGCATAGGTTTTACTACTCTCTCAAATGTACCTTTGTTACAGCTTAATTGTTGCCAGCCCTTGGTAGGGATGAGTGGTACTTTGGTGGGGGAGGATGATCAGTATTCTTGAGGAGAATCAAAGAAGTGAGATGAGATTAGGGAGAAAATTGGGTGGAGGGAGGAAGGGATGGATGGATGGATGGATGGATGGATGGATGGAAGAGAAGTGGAAATGCAGGGAGAGGGGAGCTGGTCATGTATGGAAGGGTGATGGAATTGGCAGCTGCTGAAGACTTTCAGTCTAAGCAGAAATCTCCAGCAGGGAGACGCCAGGTCTGCAAACTGAATGAATGGGGAGAGCTGGAGCAGAGCCTGGAGTTACTGCATATCGAAAGATTCTTATTTCCATACCCTTTGGAGACTTCCTCTCTGAACAAAGGAGTTTGTATTTTAAATGAATTCCTTTAAACAGTATGGGGGATAAAGGAATAATAAAATATTTACCATAAGATGAAAAGATGATATTGCTCTATTGCAGCTTTCAGATCCCTGATTTCTGCCAAGGGAACATGGAAACAGAGAGGGAAGGCTGGCGGGTATCCTTCAAAATGCTTGTTTCCATTAATAAGCCCAGAGGTAGCAGGCGTTGATTTGAACAGCAGATCTCTCTGGTACCCAGGAATCTGTTGGTAAAACACATTTCAAGTCAAAGCAATGTGCTTGTCCAAGATTTTGTGAAGTGGTTCAAAAGCCAAAGAGATAATGTTGTCCCAATGAAAAGGATACAGAGGTTAAAACACCCTTTTTGCTTGGAGGCATGATATTTTAGGTGGAAGGACAAAAATCTGTAATCAATATTAAGCATCTTTGTGATGCACAAGCTGGAATTCTAGGGGGAGATAAATTCCATTTTCTAATTCTCTAAGGATATTTTCATTTAGTAATAGGTGTTTTATAAAGTGATTTGGTTTTGTTTGTTTGGGGGTTTTGTTGCAGTGGATTATGTAGCATTTATTCACAATCACACGTGCATACCTGTTAGAATTCAACCCTTGATTTACCTCTAGCTTGTTGTTTTCTTTGAGGATTGTTAAACTAGATAAATATGAATTCTGGGCAAAGTGTATAGTAAATATTTCGTGGGTTAAATATGATTCTTTAACTTGTATCTATGGAGACGTAGGCCATATGCACTAATATTTTGTATGAAGGAAGATGGCTTTCATCATCAACACATGCAGATATTGTCCATTAAGAAGACATTATAAGGCACTTAACATTTTCTAATAAAAGCCATATATTATGGTTATGGATGTAAAAAGAGATGGGAGTTTGATTTATGCTCCTGTAACCTTACACATACATTGCAAAAAGACCTCAAGCTCACAATAGCTAATTTACAGTAAAATAATTGATAGTGTCATTAACAAGTGAATGGTATATTAAAGCATTCATTATTAAAGTAGAGTCAAGCAACAAATCCATTGTTACCTCACTTTTGTGTACACTACTTTCAATTACAAACTGTAGTTCAGTTATGCAAAAATCTAAATTCACATTGCCATTTTGTCAAAAAAAAGAAAATCACAAAGATTTCTCTTCCGAAACAGAGTTGAGACCTTTACTAAGGGTGGTTATTATATGTTTGGTGTTTACATATGGCACCAAAATGCATGTCAAAATAACATCCTAATGTAAGCATCAGTTTATATAACCATTATACTGTTACACCTGGGCAAGAAAAAGGAATGCAGTCTATGAATATTAAGATTAAATGAAAACCTGCATATCTGTATAAACCAAGATTTCTCTGGACTCTATCTGGTACGCTAATTCAGTGAATGTTTAGGATCTGTCTATGAAAAGCTCAGCATTTACTCAAATCTAGCCATTCTTAGAGGATTTTGATGGACACTGCTTGCAAATACAAGTACATTTGACTGTTTTGCTTCACCCGCACCTGACTCATACTAAATTACATCTGATCTCATTGTAGACAGGCAGGGAAGACTGGAAGTGCACTTGTGTATGTCAGGCAAAATCAGCTAACTCTGCAAATTTTGCTGATTTCTAAACTTACTTTGATAAAGCAAAGCTCACACTCACTAGTCTTTTGTCTTTAGGTGCAACATAGTCAACAGTTTTTTGTTAAAATGGTAATGTCTAATTTTAATTAAATTCTAGTTTTTGACACACTAATTTCTTAAATAATGTAGTTCTTTCTAAAAAGATGAAACACTTCCAAAAAATTACATCATCTCCTGTATCTGTAATAAGAAAAGGTAGCTTGTTCCAAATCACAGATTTCCTTAGACACCTATCTTAATAAGATACACAGGTGTTGCACTTCTCCTAAACTTAATGAATCCACAGTTGGTACCAGAGGCAAAGTCTAGTACCTGGAGGTCTCAAGAGAGTGAAGGTTTGATACTGGGTGTGTATGTAAATAGACAGGCATCCAGAAGGATTGTCAAAAACATCTGATCAGGCAGCTAAATATTACTGCATGTCAATGGATGTTGTGCACCTAAACTGGCAAGATGTTTCTTTAATGCTCAAAAGAACTGTCTTTTTTGCATCAGCAGGCAACTCTGTAAATTTATATTTCATAAGTAGGTGCAAAGGGGGAAACAGTGTCACACAGAAAGCTACAGAGATACTTGAAAGCACTGTATCTCAGAGTTATATTGTAGTAGAGTTCCTGCTCTCTGTACTTACTAGACTTATAGGTCCCTCAGTACACAAATGTGTGAAAAATACTTTCTTGGCATCCTCTCTCCTTTATATTTGTGTCTGGTCATGGTGTTCTTCCACTAGCGAAGCTCCCACTGACTTCTTGGGGAGTTTGGCCTGCAGGTATCTAATATATTTTTCCCCTTCCTCCTCCTCCTGCCCAGCAGGATAAGGTTGTGTTTGTGTTAGTTCACATTCCTTGGCTTATTTAGTGTTTGGGAATGAGGAGCTTTCAGCTGATATTCTGTGCTAGTGCTCAGGTTCAAATTGGATGATTAAACTTCATTAATGAACCCTCAGGAAAGCTTTTGTAATCCTTCTAAATAAACGTTTTTGCTGTTTTTAATAAAAGCTGGTTGGGGTCCTACGGAAAGTCCTCAACAGCTTGATTTGCTATCCTGGCATATGCTATACCACTTTGATCTGTAAGAGGAAAAGCAAAACTCTCACTCACCCTTTCCTCATGTTTTCCCTTCACATCCTGCACAAGAATCTGCTTTCCTCAATGGGTAAGTTTTGAAGGACGAGTTTCTAACACTGAGAGGGAGGCAGGAAAAAGGACAGTGGTAAAGAGATGAGAAAACGGTATTTCCCAGGGATTTCTTCCAGCTTTCTTTTGTACATTCAAGAACATTTCAGCCTTGCTATGTTCATTTAAACTGATTTTTTTTCTCTATAAACTACAACCCGTAGGTATGAGAAGGTTTATGAGATCCTAGTTCCTGAATAACCATACTGTCCTGAGGATTAGGGGCTGGGGCGATTCTGTTCATTAGTTACCCTTGCCCAGTATGGTTAAGCTCAGCAACTGAGGCAAGTACCAGGGAATGGGAATAGATACTCACCATCCTTCACAAGGGGAGCTTATTCCACAGCTGTCTGATGCAGGACACACTTTGCTCAGGAGTGCTCCACAGACAGTGGTCTGGGGGCTCCCACCAAGTGTGAGCAGATAGGGGGAGAAAGGACGAGACCTGCCCTTTCCCCTACCCACGGGACCCCTCTCCTCAGGGACAGATTGCATCAAAGGCGCCCTGATGGAGCTGCTCTCCCACCTTGGGTCTTTCTGGAAGGTCTGTCCTGCAGAGGCATATCTAATCCTGCACTTGAAGCTGGCTGCAGGAATTCTCACAATATTCTTAGACGATTAACAAGACAGCCTAATTTTAACTGCACGCTGCATTACAGCTCTGGAAAAATGAGAATCTTTCCACATTAAATGAGGTTTCCCTTGTACTTGTAGTATAATAGAATTACAGACATCTATTAACTACCATTCTATCATTCATTATTAATACAGTTCCTAAAATTCCATTTTATTCCTATTTTCTCCCATCAAGGAACACGTTACTGCAAATCCTTATATAAAACATTAGTGAGCATGTTAGTCTCTGCATCCTGACCAATGTCAGCTAGAAAGTGCTCACTGCTCCCACCAAGTCCCACACTCAGTCCCTATCAAATTGGTCAAGGTGGGAGCATGTACACAATAATTCCCGAGAATTGTCCCTCTGACTTTAGAAGTAACACATTTTTAAACCGAAACACACACACAAAAATTTAAAAATATCAGAGCAGTCATGCAGAATCATGACTTCAACAGTTTGAGTTAATCAGCCACACATAGGAAGATATGATGTCTGCCCAGAACATCTTACAATCTCTTTGAAGTCACAGTCTCACAGGGAGATGAGAGGATGATGTTATCCACCTGACAAATCCATGGCTGCCTAGAACAGACTTAGCAGCTTTAATTCAAGGACTTTTTTTTAAATCCATTTGCCTATTTCCAATTTTATTTCTATTATTCTAAAACCTTAAAAAAGAACAGCATCTGTTGCCATTTTAATTTATTTTTTAAAATCTTACTTAATTTTAATGTTTCTAGGTTACAAAATTTACTTGATTTAGCCAAGGCTGTGATTGTATGGATCATACCATCATATGCATACACATATATATGCCTTCCTATCACTGCCACCTCCTACGATGCTGAGTGGGATTTCCATATGAGGAAGGACTTCAAAATTAAACCATCCCAAAATATTTCTGCAAATGTAACCGTGGTGCCACTGAAATCGATATGAATTTAGTGACTGGGTTCAGAATGATACTTGGTTCCTTCTGTCTTTATTTAATCCATCCCTATGTGCCTTCAGTTATTTTCTTTGCCCTTCTCCTGACATTTGCTATTTTGGTTTTGGTTAGGGCAAAAAAAAGGCGACAAAATACTGGTATTCTCTGTTGCTATATCATGAGACAAAGGATATAAACATCTGTGGATCAATTATAATACTTCTATTGTAGAACTGCTTACAAAAACGTGATATATTAGACTATACCTAGGAAAAATATTTTTCCATCTTGTTTTTCCCTTCTGTTGTGCAGTCTAGTATTCAACACTATTCATTGTTCTTATTTGTAAAAATATGTGACTGATCTGTGTATATTTATGGTAGCTTAGTAAAGTCTATACATACTGGCTTTCCTTTAACATAAGGAGAGATGTTAGCAAATCAGCAACAGAGGGCCCAGCCTTACTGTTACTGAAATTCAGTGCCAAAATTACTAGCAACTTCAAGGACAGAAATGAATTTTCCTGCAATATGGTTCAGGATAACAAACTAGTTGCAGTATACTGCTTTTGTAATAGATGTATTGCATATTTCCATTCTAAAACATTGAAGTGCAATACATCTTAGCTATTTATTAGGCACATACATATTAAAATATGTATTTTCATAATCTTTTAAAGACATGAGCATCTTTAGCACACTGCATCAAAACACAGAACTCTTATACTGACAAAGCTCATGATCTTACTGGCATTTTTTACTGCAAAGGGCTATAGAATACATCCCATCAAACTACATGACTTCAATTAATGTTCAACTAAATCATATCCAAGTGCTGTGTTTCATAATAAAAAGGGCAAGCAGGGGTATTCAGATTGAAAAATTTGGCCTTAATTGATAATCAAGTGCATAATTCTTTCTTGTGCAAATACAGATTGCAAAACTGAGTTTCCATTTTGTATAAGCTTGATTTTATGAAATTTCAGTGCATTCTTGGGGGATAAGACTAATAAAACAGCCATTTTGGGATCTGTGCAATTGTCTTACAATTAGCTTCTCAGTTACTATATGCCGAATTTGATCTGAGGAAAGAACAGTTTAGAAGGCTGACTTGGCTTTCTCTGCTGAATATTGCATTACATAAATATGTGATTCACTCCAAATGGTACACAGAAGTGTTAGGATCAGATGAAATCAGAGAAATCTATGAATCTATGGAGAACCGCCCCCTCCCCCTGGAATATAAACCAAATGCTGTCATTTCTAGAATAATTTTTACATCTCTTTCCTGTGCTCTGTAAGTACCCAGATTTTGCTATCTTTACTCCTACTCCTGTAGTGATAGCTTACTCCAGGAATATCCCCATTTCCTTCAGGCTGAGAACAAGGTACCACCCAACAAGAGTAAAGGTGAAAGGACCAGGCCCTAACTGGTTTTCATTTCTCTCAGATAAGATTTATAAGATATAACGGGAGCACTAATAAATCACGCTATAAAAATTATGAATAAATCTCAGTCCAGGGCTTTTTGCAGTGATTGCTTATGATGTAAGACCCTTTAATGACAGTAAGTTAAAATTGCATTGTAATAGCCTTTTGTAAATGCAATAAATCTCGGGTTTCAGTGCACTGCAGACAGCCAGCAATGTGTGTGCTGCACATGAGCTTCCAACACAGGCACACGCTGCTGCCACACACTTACGTAATTATGTTGATACTTCAGGAGCAGCAGTAAATTTCAGCACTGCTAGATTTGAGAAAACCTTGGGTCAAGACCACTGTGGTGTTGTGACTACATGAAATGGCTTAAAATATCACACTGACTTGAAAACCTGGGAAAGGATGTCTTTTTTAAGAAGCAGTAAGATGGATTATTTGGTTTTAAATAACAAAGGCAAACCCTACTGCAACTGAGTCTTATAATTTTCAGAGACAAATAAAAGTTAGAACATATGTTTTTGTGCAGAATCAAACCAAATCCATCTATTTTAAAAAATTAAAAATGTAAACAGAAATACACCACCAGCATAATAGCTACTCGTTTCGACTGAGCAGAATTCCTGTTCCAGTGCTATTCTTTGCCCTCAAAAAACACATCCTCAAATACAAAAAGATATAGTCAGTTCAGGTTGCTTATCTTTTGACATGCTTCAGAAATTTAGCTGCAGATTTCACTTTGAAAATTCATTCCAATAACCCTGTTCTATTTTTCAGTTTGGATTCTTGCAGTCTTCATTACACTGGATCAACTGACAGGTCTACATGGTAGAGGCCAGTTTTGTGATTTATCCAGTTATTAATTAAATGAAAACTTCAGTCAGAATGCTTCAAAATTGATAACAGACTTCAAAACCAAATGAATAGGGAGATATCTCTAAAATGCTGAGCACCTACAACCTCCAGTGGAAGGGAGGTCATGTCTTATAGCAGAAAAAAACACGGGCAAGAAGTTATGAGACCATCAGTAAAATCCCACCCCACTTTGTAGTGCCACTTTCCCAGCTATCAATGATTTTAGTGGGATCTGGCCAGAGACTCAGGCAGACCTATTTCAGGTACAATTTTTCAGGACAAGGACAATTGTGTAATTGCCACAACACGCAATGCAAAAGAGCTTGCCTTCACAGCAGCCTTTGATCCCTACTCTAAAAACATGACAACATGATATCAGCCACATTGTGCTATTCCTATTTCTTTTTTTAGCATGGATCTCCCCATCACTTCTAGTGTAGAGTTCTGCAGGAAATCTAGTGACAGCACATCTTGGCACTTCTTGGGAATGTGTCCCGCATAACGCAGAACTGAATTTAACTTGGGGTTTTTCAGTAAAGCATTTGTAAGGACAAACCAAGAACAACCTAACCGTGCTGTGGTAGCTCAACCAATACCTGAGGCAATCACTGTGGGGTGGTGGTTGGTTTTCTGCTTTTGGGGCAGTAGCAGATCAACTTAGATGTGAATTTTGCTTAAGCAATGTTGAAATTTAGTGTTCCGTTGTTTAGTGTTCAGTTGAAAGGAGTTCACTGTCTATCCTACCAAGAAGTCCCTAAGGTGCTAGTGATTTTATTAAAAGACCTAATGTAAATTTCAAAACTGTATAGATTACTTGAAATGTTAGTTATGTCTAAACAGCAGGAAATCAATAGTGCAAAAGTGCATTCACTGTTCTAAAGAAAGCATCTTTTGGAGAACCTGCTCTGCTAAGCAAAGAAGCTCAGTTTTCATTGTGTCAGTGGCATGGACTAAAGGCAAATAAGTTTGAAATTCAGTGACGATTCTGTAGTGTCTTCAACTCCAAACCACAAATTCATCTCATACTACCATCAGCTATAGCAGCTCCTAAAACTGTGCGTCTACTGTTTCCAAAGGAGAGGCTGACTAGGACAGCAGAGTAGCCTTTGTTCTTACTAGATGATTTTTAACATTCATTTCGAACAGTCCACATATGCCCTCAGACATATACACAGACCTACATGGTGAGAATTTACTAGAAAGCAAACAACAAAACCCTAAAAAAGTTGTCACAACTCGGATTTGGACAAAAGATGGCAAGCAACTGAGTTATTGCAGTTTATCAAGTGAGCACTTGTTAGCAGACCTGACAAAAGTTATTATTTGTGCATTCTGCTTGCTTGCCTGTTAGCTTTGAAGAATCCTCTCAGGGGAAGCATCAACAGCATGCCAGTAGTAAGAAGGCATGTAGTAGAGCTCAGCAAATGAACATTTGCAATGGCACACGAACGCCACATTATATTAGCTCAGTATGCCACATGATTTGGGGATGCTTCAGTCTTTTTCATTTTCTATGAATTTTGGTGTGCATCAAATCATAGAAGACATTTAATCATAGCACGTAGTTTTCAAAAAAGGAAAACCTTTCTCAGGTTACTTGCTTTGCATTTTTTCCTCTCTCCCTTACTGTATGTTCTTTACAGTAACTAGCACAAGAGGGTTATAATTTCTGTGACACCTCTAAATGCTATTACTATAAATGCACCAGGTTGACAGCATAGAAGGGAAGACTTTATACTACACTCAGATAGAGTGTTTCCCAAACCAACCCGGACTGGGCGAGGTCACCCAAAGCTATGATTTTTCAAAAGGTGCAATATGTGTAGGAGCTATGATGTCCAGTGCACAGACAGCAGGGCTTCTCTATCAGCATCTTCTCTACCGCTCCTGCATCATGGAAATCTTGCAGTCACTTCCTATATCTTCACTTCTGAGGGCAGACTCATTAAAGGATTTTGCCATGTGAGTTCAAACTTGCAATTCCCAAAACTCTAACCCTGAAGATGTAATTTTTTTAAATGCATATTAAAATTTCCCAGTGCCTACAGTATTGTTTCTGCCTGTGTCCAGAACTGCTTTAGTACTGTTGGCAACTACCTTATGCCACAGCCTTGTTAATGTCAATAATTTTTCTTCTCTCACAAGAAAAATCCTTGAAATGTACTTGCCGAATACACACTGAATATAAGCTGCTTTCAAAAACATGCTCAAATGAAAACAGGAGATATTTGTAGTGTGAAATGGTCCCCTGGATGCTATAATACAGTGGCTACAGTTTTTTGCTTAGAACGGGAAATTTCAAGTTTAATGTTTTCTTCCAACTACAGTATTTCAAATTTTCATCTGTCTCTGCTCAAGAGACCTCCCTACTTCAGAGAGCTGCATATTCCAGGCAGTTACTGAAGCTGATCCAGTTTGCACAGCATGAAGAATTCACAAACCAATATGTTAGGTACATGGCAAAGCAGAATTTCCCAATAATGTCAGAGTAACTGTGGTCATTCTGGGCTACTGAATTCAGCAAGATTAATAGCAGAAAACAGATATACGTACTGACATATCATGAAAAAACCGTATGTCACCCTCATGTGGTTGAGTCCAGGGTGAGACACATACAATGATTCAGGGATCTCTGTGCAGCCCCTATGGAGAAGGAAAGGACAAAATGCACAGAAAAGTATGAGCTGATATGCAGAGGCAGATGATATGCAGAATTAGAACTTTTTCACCCTGGAGTGTAAGCAGATCTGCCATCCTGCAAAGCGAGCTCCCAAGTCAGTGTAAGGACACATCACATAATTTGTTTTGAAAAGACCTACATTTCCCAGGGCTATCAATCTGTCACCTTTCAGTCGTGCCATGCAAATACAAGAACTCTTAAAATCTCTGAAGGCTGCCTTTTCATCAATATTTTAACTTAAATGTTCTTTTAATTTAAATGGAAATTGATCACTTACAATTTATTACTTTTTAATAAAAATGCATTATCACCATTAGAGGAAAGTGATCTCAATTAAACTACTGCCAGGATAAATTTAACTTGGTAAAGCACTAGAACAAGTCTTTGCTAAATCAGAGCCTTTTACAGCCTGTATACCTTAGTTCTGGTATTAACAACCAACACAGAAGTGATCAATAGACATTCTAGCTATTACATACACTGCCTTCACTATACACATAAAACTAGTTCAAAATCTTACTAGAAACTGTGAAGGATATATTGTTAAATATCCCTCTTTGCTGTAATTTACCTTCTATAGGAGACTTGCCAGGGGCTCTAATGAAGCAGAGACAGTTTTGCAGTTTTACCATCTGTTATCAAATCTACTCCTGCTGTAACAGAAACACAATTGTATTAGAATTTAGAAGTGACAAACGCCGAAAAAAATATTTTCTTTCATTGTTTAAATAACTTTACTGTGTAGTCCAAAGAACAAAACATTTGGATAATAAATATTTCAAGACTGATTTAGTTAAAAAATGAGACCTAGCAAAAGAATAATGATAGAGTTGATCTACCCAACCCAGTGCAACAGAGGTATAAAGAAGAAATCATGTTATTCCACAACCTTCAGATTTAGACTTTAATTCAGGATAGCATGTCCTATTTTTATATCCTACAGAAGAAAAAAAATCAGCAAAACCCCCACATTTAAAATGTGAATGTTATTGAAAATTTAAAAAATGCTCTATCTATGCTATCTAATAGATGACCATAGGATCGAATTGTAGAGTATTTAGGAACTGAATCCTCCTAACCCTCTTTCCATCCTAAGTAAGGACCTTCAGGGTAAAAATGCCAAAGAACACTACAGTTTAGCCTCACTTGTGTGCAATGGACTAAAAATGAATACTTAATATTTATGTGAATCATTGTCAGTGTCAAGTAAGATGAAGCTTATAAAAATAGATCCAAATCAGGGAATGAGTTTTAAGACTCAGTGGGTAAATGCCTCTTTATGTACAGTATTATTTATAGATATTTTTTAATCTGTTCTGTCATCTTGTCTCTTAAATTATTAGAAAGGAAGAAAAAAGGAACTACACCAAATGTTGATAAAAGAGAAATCTAACTGGGAACTGTGGCAGGAATATGAGCAAAAACCAGGAAACTTACAGCTTGTGTTCCTAGGCCCCTTGCTTCCTGTATGTCCTGCACAAAAACAGTTCCATCTTATTTTGCAATTAAATATGTACTTTTTTTTTTAACTAACTATGCTGTTGCAACAGGAGAAATGGTGGTTTTAGGACTTTGTGTTTGGCATCCAAAAGACCTGGTACCACATCTGAAAACAAGCTAATCACAGGCCAGTTTCAGTCTTGTCTCTGTGGTCCCACAAAGCCTTGGACAGCCTGCAGTAGCCAAAATCCCCTTTAGATATAAATTTTGAGCTAATCAGAAATTTCAGCATCGGATCCCAATTTTCACACCTTTATAAGCACCAACACGAAGTACCTTTTGTACTCTATCTATCCAGGTAGGATTTCAAAGTAGCTGTATGTCTGCTGAGAACCACACAGAGCTGCTCTTTGATTTGAAGGCCTTTCTTGCAAATATAAGCTTTTCTTGCTCTTGATTTCAGCAGCAAGGCCTAATTGAGACCAGTGAGAAATTACATCTCATATTTTTGTCCTGATTGTCCTAAGTCTGCTTTAGAAGTGAAATTTACATGTTTGCAGGTGTAAGAATTGTGGTAAATTTAAGCAGAAATCCTAGACATGAATGTTAGGAACAATAGCTTTTTTTTATTACTGCCACGAGGATATCTGAGCATATTGTTCATCCCAGTAGTCAACCAGGTTTTATTTAGCAATGTCAGTCTAACAGATGCAATTTCCACTTATGATAACTGTGGGCACATCTTTAATTTTAGCAACTGCAAAACTCATAGTAGAAATACTTTTCTGTGACATCCCTTGCTCCTCACTTTGACAACTGCAGGGGAAAAAAAAAGAGATTTCTACTATGAGCTTGCACATGACTGTCCAGATACAACAGTAGTTTAGTCTAGAGACCTTCTTACAAGAGCAGTAATGTACACAGATAGCAAACGGCTCAGAAATCAGAAACATCCAGAAATTATGTGTGGAAACTACATTCACAAGCCTCACACTGTGTTTATTAAGTGACCAGAAGCTGCATTTTGAGAGGAATATCAATAAAGACTCAGATGCAAATGAAAAAAAATACCTTCTCGATTACTACCTGCACTGCAAATGGTACTAGCTGTAATCAAGAAAAATTTCAGGATGACATGAAGCTCTCAAGCTGCATAATTCCTGCTAGCACTCACTGCAGTCCTGCTATTAAAATGTCCACAGCAAAAATGTTCTCAAGCCAACTCACTAGTCCAAATTATGAATTCTTCTAGTTAACAAAACTCACCACAGGCTCAGCAGCTTAGGGTAGAATACATTTTTTTTTTAAATACACCTGCCTTTATCAAAATGTTAAGTGGTCGCTCATGGTTTTCAACCTCCCACTATGCTGGGGCAATGATTTTGTATTCTTAAACACACACATGAGCCAAAAGTAATGTCACCATGCATGTCACCAGCCCCTCTAACATTTATTGAACAAGCTCATTTGTCTCTCGCAAATCCAGATACTCATGAAGATGGCAAAGAAGGGAAAAGATCAATTAATCGATCTTTATGGGAGCTTGTGTTTTTGGAAGTTTTACAAGTGATGTTTAGGAAGCCTTCTCACAATACACAGACTTTTTGGCTACGAAACAGGTTTTCGAGTATCAACAGCTTTGTATGCATTCAATAGTTTCAGATCTAGAGGTGAACTAATAAATGTAGACACATTTTGGCAAGAAAAGCCTTTTTCCTCCTATTTCTCCCCCTCCTCTCAAGTAACATTTATTCAAAGTTTGTCCCTTTTCTCCATGAGAAAAATCCCAGAGTTTTCCCCCTGACCAGTATTAGTTTCTTTTTCTCCCCTAACACTGACTTAATAAAAAAGTGAAAATTAAAATGGTAGTCAGAAAGAAAGAACAAACCAGCAAACTTTAAGAGGGAATGACCAGGAAATAACTTTCTGCACAACACGTTGCTAAAATCTTCAGCTACTGAAAAGACTTGCCAGTTGGAAGTCTGAAGGACAAATATGACAAATTTTGTTGAATGTTTTCAAAGAAAAAAGGATCTCTCTTTTTTCCAAATTTTTTAATCATTTCCATTGAGTTATTTACAAAAACACATCATCTGTTTGCAGTCCTTTAACTTGTGTGAGGTGAGGGGGTTTTGTTTGGTTTTAAATTATTTGAGAATACAAATAATTCCACATAGGTCAGGAAAAAAAAGAGTAATGATTCTCAACCTGGCACTGTGTTTTTCTAGCCCTTTCTGGACGTGAAATCACTCTCTCTTTCAGAAGCATCAAGACCTTCTTGTCCTTCTGAAAGTACTTCTTTCACCCAGAGCTTGTGTCACTAATTCTGGTTTTTAAATGAAGTTTTAATTTTTGTTTAATAACTGCTCTCCTGCTCAGAGAGCATGGAATGCTGTACAGTGGAGGAACCACAGTCATCACCAGACATGAGAAGGACACTCTCCTGAAGCAGAACTGCAGAAAACAGTGGTTGCAATGTAAGTGAATGCATTTCCTAGAAATAGGAGATGGAAGGAGGCTTCAGAACTAGAAAAACTAACCACCGTTGGGAGAGGGAAGTCTCACCCCTCAATGTTCACTGGACAATGAGGAACAGACAGAGTTAAGACCCTGGAAAGGGAACACAGGATGACAAATCACCAGCTTACTAGACTGTCAAAAGCTTGAAATCTCAGACTGTGGCCACTTACAGAAAATCCTTTTCCAGCAAGGTGAGAACTACCTAATCAGAATAATTCAAATGAGTTTGCAATATGCACTACATTCTGGACGAGAGCCCAAGAAGAAGGGAATTTGCAGTAAGAGCCTTTGTGGTCAAAAGAGCACATTTTGCTGTTGTGAGCTTGCCAAAGAATTAAAATAGGGTTAGGCTCCACGGTGAAAAGCTTCAAGTATTGTTACCAGTGCTAACACTGGAAAAGCCTTAGCTGTAAGGACACATAAGATTTTGGACAGAGTGTTCTGACGCACTTATTTTTTTTCTGTGAAGGTCAAACACCTTGATGGCTGGCACAAGATACAGGCAGGAAAAAAAAAGAGGCCAACTTCATCTCTTGAAGAGCTCTAGAGCAGATATTTCAACCTTCGAACCTAGCCAAACCAACTTCTCATCTTAGTAGTCCTGCACTAGAATTATGCTCTTCACCACACACAGAGACTCTTTTCAGCTGTGATCTAAGGCTAATGGAACTTCAGGAGAAAACGACTGGCTTAAATATATAGGGCACTTGTGGAAGTGAGAGCATGCCACAGGCTCTTGCTCTGTCAGACTAAAAGATGCTGTGCTAATTTCAGTAGCAGTCCACATAGGTATTTTTCCAGAGGTAATTCTCACTCATCCCTTTGCCCTTTTTTGATCACATTAATTAAAAAAAAAAAAAAGAAAGAAAGAGGTCTAGAATAAATGAGCAATCTTTAATTGAGACTATTTGCTGTCTAATGAAAAGATGTGGCTTGTTAACACCTTCTGTTCACTAAGGACTCCAATGTGAGTATGTGTGTAAAATGCAATGGCAGATACAGTGATGGAGCTGAAGTAACAAGGAGATAAGGGAGTAGGCAGAAGTGTTATGATCTTATGTGGGAAGCCCAGAAATGCACTAACTCTTCTGACTTCAAATGTGACCTCTGGAAAGCCACAACTTGTGATTTACACCTATAATCAGGATAATAGAACATTATTTATCTACTTCTTCTGGGTATTGTGGAGACTAACAGTTGCACAGAAATTTGGAGATAAATTGGAGATACTAGATGAATTTCCAGTATCACATGTGCTCTAAGCAGGTGAAGTGAGGACACCTTTTTGACACAGAAAGAACTAAAGTTTTCTCAAAATAAATCAGAGAGATCAGAAGGCAATTTTATCTTTGCTTCATTCTGATTATTCAGCATTCCTCAAGATTGGCAAGAAATAAGAAAACAAAGCTTTCATGGATCAGGAAGGTAAAATCTAGTAAAATGTAACACTGCATCTACAAAATAACAGTTAAAAATTCAGAAAATTTTTTTTTTCTCTTTCAGATGAAAAATTAACACAAGACACTCACCAGAATGTGCCTAAAAGATTATCTATAGATCTAATTTTAATTAAATAATTACAAAATTTAAACATATATCTCCTCAAATAGAAATTTTAAAACAAAAACGTATAAAATTAAAACAGACTTAACTATAACCTACATTTTAACTGGCCCTAGTTTGCAACAACCTCATAAAGACGGACAATAGTTTAAGTGATTTAATGCATTGTCCCATAATCTGTGTATTCTGACTAGAGGTTTTGAATTGAAGGAGCAAGTTGATGATAAAAAAGTTGCACATCTGCTTTGTAGATGCCAGTGTCTCTGAAAATACCCTTTGACTAGGATGCAGACCACAGATGTGTTGGAGATACATGAACAGCACAAGATTCACTCACTGGTGCCTCTTTCCACTGTAATAGTCTGGTAATTCTTGCTCTAGATAAATGGTTAGATGCCTTGGGCATTGCTCATTGTGTTCCTCAAAAAAGGTGTACTGCTTTTGAAGGATTAATTCTAGCTCATATTATCATGGATTTTTTTCTTTATGGAATACAGGGCTGGCCTGAAATTGCTTATATCCTCATTGTCTAATTCAAGAGATCCTAAGTGTCAAATCTCACCTCCCTGTTTTTTTTTCCTTGAGTATTCCTGAAGGGACCAGGAATTATTCCTCTTTCAAATTGAAGAACAAGGGAAAACTGCTAGAATTTTACAAAAAAAAAAAAAACCAACCCAAAAAAGCCCCCACCAAACAAAAAAATACCCAAACCCGTCACTTTCTTCCTCAGTGTTCACTGATTATAATTAATGTGAAGTTAATCAAAACTCACAGCAAAATTAAAAAAAGGTCAAAAGCAATTATATTAGAAATATGTTCCCCAGTCAGTTGCTCACTTCTCAGGCTTTAGCAGTGTTAGAATTTCATTACTTATGCAACCACCATAGAATTTTCTGGGTCTGAATTTTACCTCAGAGGCAGAAACTTCTCACCAACCAAGCCCTTCAGGTCGAAGCCCAAGAACTTTTTTCTCATGGAGGTGGGGCGGGGGGGAAGGAATGAGCTTCCTTCACACTCTCAGCCTCCTCAGATGCCACCACTGCATCACAGAAGAAACTATCACACACCTTCCTGCTTACTGCAGATCGAGTCAAGGACACTTGGAATCGTGCGGGAGACGCTGCCTCACAGCCCATAGCAGCCTTTGCAGAAAGAAACCCTCCAGGGAAATCAGTTTATGTCAGATTTCATATCGTGCCAGGTTAATAGCATATGTATCCCCATCCTTTTAGCACAGGCTGGAAGAAACAGTATTTGCTAAAGCTGCATAGCCAAAAAGCTTACTTTACAAACACACACTGTAGTCAGATGTCTGTAACATTTATGACTCGGCAGATTGACTTGCACATCAGGCACACATTTGATGGTTAATTTTGAGCCCTAATGCAGCAGAGCAGTCTTCTACCTGGCTGGTGTCTATCCTTTTCAAAAGGCAAAGGAGTGCATAAATTATGTTTAAAAAAAGGTAAGCATTTTCTACCCACAGTGTGGAGTCACTGTAGGTGGATTATTATCCAGGAATACTGAAGAGGCAAGAAGTCTGTGATTTAACCCATTCTTTGTATTCTCCTTGACTGCTACTGTTTTTACTGCCAACAGTCTGAAATTGTCCATATGATAGAATTTTTTAGGTAGGTGAGCAGCACAGCAGCTGCATTTCAGACAGTCAGCAGGAGTTAAAGCCCTAAAGCAAGGATTTTATTCTGAAATAATACCAGGTAAGCCCTGAAGTAACATCCAGTTGTCTCTGTTGATGTCAGCAACTATGAGGTTGTTCCAGTGTACTCCCTCATCAGGCCCTGCACTACAATTGTTATATATTAGCAGAACAGGACGATCTCTAAACCCAGGTGACCTGCAGGATTTTCAAACCTATTTCTTCTGTAGTATCTTTACTACTGGGAAAATAGAAAGCAATAGCTTTCACACTACAAACTGAGACATTTGTTCGTCAGGATACAGGCCTGACCTTTACCTAATACAAATAGGCATAGAGATGCTCAGCTGAACACAGCTATCTGCACTTACTCCAACTGAGAACCTGGTCTTCAACACGGAGCTTAAGGAAAGGATTGTGAATTGCAATGAAGAAAAATAATCAGCATAAGGGCTGAGCATCCCTAAATTCTGGTGATTTGTCTATAAATTGCTGACAGTATCTTCAGAAATAGGACCTATAAGAATAGCCAAAAAAGAGGAGGATTTATAAATGTATAAAATGAGGTTTAGATTATTTTACGTATCCCTGCTCTACATTTAGTATTTATGCAAAGAGAATAATATTTTGCTTGTCCATAATATAATTTCCAGAAATTGAAAATACTTCACAAAAATTACTTAATCCTGTCATTACTTGTAGTGAGATATGCAAGTATTCTTTCAATTTTCTCACAAAATCTGTGATTTGGGGCACACGGAGATACCACTTTTTTCTTAAGTTACTCAAATCATTAACAAAAATCAGAAAGGAATCCTGTCTCCCACTGCTTAAAAAGAACTTTCACCAGACTCACCATTGTAAATAGGTCTAAACAGGTCAAAAGCACTACTACTAAATCCAGGAGTATCTCTGCTGTGTTTAATTCCAATGGATGCTGCTCTAAAACCTAGAGATTCTTCTCCCTGAGAAGCATAGCAAAGGCTCAGTATTTTCTGGGCAGACTGGCATCTCTTACATTATCTCGGTCTTTTTCCCTGCATACCTATCTTTGTTCTCTAGTAAATGCAAATGTCTTGGACTCACTGAGTGCTTCTAAGGTGCAGGCAGGGACATGGAGGCCAAGAGCTGCTGGCCAGCGCAGCCTCCAAGAGAAAGAGACCAGGCAAGGTGAGCCAGATCCACCTTTTGGGGAGAGGGGCTGGGGGATACTTGCAATGAAAAGAAAAGCTGTACCATGTCAGTCAACAAAGCTGTTCATGCCTGAGGACATAAATGAGGGAGGAATCCCTCAAGAAGGAAGAGTACAGGAACACTTCTCTCCTTGGCAGCAACATGACACCTGCCCTTCCCACCTTCCTCCTTGCCATCCTCTGCAGATACTTCCCTTAGTGACTTGGCCATAGTGGCTTGCAAGTGCTCAGTTTAAAACTATTGGCAATAGACTGAAATTCTTATTTCTGTTCTGCACCACAGGGGCATTGGTAACAATTTAGTCAGATATCTTGTGTACAAAGAATAATAAAATTCACCTTCTTTCAGCATCCTGTGCATGGGACCTAAGGGTCCCATTTCACATCCCAAATATGTGGGATCCCTTCACACTCCCATGTTTTCTTATAGCAGTACTTCAGTTAATTAGTTGAGCTCAGCCATCATACATAGAGTGTTAAAGTTCAGGCTCCTCACTAAACAGAAACCTGGGCAATGATTTTCTGACTACCTTAAACTCCTGAGGCAGGTCTCTTAAATAAAGCACTACTCAGCTCTTCTCTTGGAGTTCTTAAGTAGATGTATTTTGTTTGATAGTTGACCCCTCTACTGGCTGGTATAGCTGAGCTGAAATTCTTATCTGTGATCTTGTCAGAGACGAAATTTTAATTTTGCAATTATTTCCACTTTCCACCCACCCAGAAAAAAAAAAAAAAGTGAATACAAAGAAAAAGAAAATTTTATTTTCCCAATCTTTTGTAACACTAATTGCGGGGAATGATTTTAAGATAACATATGAATTAAGGGCACCATCAGCATAAATCTAAATTCTGTGTCAAGACTGCGAAATGCTGCTGCTCAGGAATAGATGTAGAGATTTCCAAAAATAACATTTCTACCATGAAAAATTCACACAAAATTCCCACAAAAAAAAACAAAATTATTTTGAAAGCATACTACAGCCTTTATTACTTTGTTGTCCTGAACGTTACTTAGTATTTTCTTGGAGGAACACTCAGAGGGCCCCAGTATAGAACAAAGCCATGCTATGATAGCTCATTTAAATAGGGAGACTGAGATTGCTTTGAGTGACAATTAACATGAGCAAAAGAACCTTAATTTATACAGATACATACATCCACATATATATTTAAACTCCGAGAAACATTTTTTCTTTATTACGTACATGAAGCCTAGCTGGAGACTAAAAAAGACATCTTTCTACAGAAAGAAGAGGAGATCCTCTCCTAGAATTAACCTCCGGGATCTCAAGTCATTACATTTTTAAATCTAGAAAAGTTGCTGTGATTTTTTTTAATGTTTTCATACTTTTCTTGATCACTGAAAATATGAATTGATAGCAGTCTGTTTCTATAGGTATGACTTATGAATAATTAAATAATCCCTACACATTTATGAATATTTCTAAAGCATTCATAAAATCATTTCTATCGTACTCCACAGAGAGCCATATGCAAGAAGGCTTTTGGCCTCCTATATCAGAGTCCACAAATCAACCCAGTTTTCCCTTTACATATTTCTAAGGTTGTGCCCCTCTGTAAGAAAAGGATAACACCAGTGGAAACAGGAATTTAAATGCTATCTCTCAATATCTGTAGCTTTTTCTCAGCAGAATAATTTCCTACCATAAGAAGACAGAAACTAAGGCATTATGTTAACACCCATGCATCCAATTTTAAATCCCATGCTACTCCAACACATTAAAATCAGTTTTCCCAAGGAGAAGGATACTTTCCCCAAGGATGGCTGTCATCTTGGATCTCATGAGCTTTCACGTCTCTTAGCTGACCATTTTTCTAATGATACTCTAATTATTACTTTTTCAAGTCATCTTTGGTCAAGGACCACCCTAAGGAAAAAGAGATTGAGAAGTTACTGATTAAGGAAACTGAAACAGAGGGGATTAGAACTTGCTAAGGCATCTGATGAATTCAGGCACATCCTACAACACACTACACTATTTGTACAGAAGAATTAGATGTCACATTGTTTATACACTGCACACAGATACTATGACTTTCTTGGGAGTCTGACTTTACACATCCTCGTTCATGCATCCTCTGTTAAGGGAAGGGAATGAGAAAGCACAGCTTTAGGTTTTATCTGACCGGAGCAGGACACATTGGTGACCGGAGTACTGGGAGATCCAGTGCTGCAGCCTGGATGTTATCCCTCTAATTTCAGTATCTAATCTCTCTAGACACTTACAATCTGACACTCACTGGTGTGCTCCATCTTAGCCGATAGTGAAATCATTTAATACAAGTGGGTAGTAAGGTAGGTGACAAGTGGATTGATGACAATATCTTCATTTAAAGCTGTACAACACCACCAGACAGAGGTCTACAGCAGCTCAGGAGTAGAGTTCTTCTTAAATTTGTTAGTATCCATGCAAATCTATCATGCCAAAGTGTGGTTTATACAACCTACTAAATCATTTTCCCAAAAAGAATTTAAGCTGCCTCAAGCCCATTTTTTAAAGCAAGGAATATCAGCATCTCACAGGATACTCAACAATGATATCAACATTTCTCCCTCCTGCCAGTGAGAATCTGCTTTTCCACTACCTTACAGTAACCAAAAGGAATACTGGCTCCTTGATGCTACCTCTATTTCAACAGGGACTTCTAATGCCCCAGCAGCAGAGCTGGTGCTGACAACAAGCACATACACACACCAACACGGCTCATGTTCAGGGTGGACTCTGTCCTGCACAGAGTGCACTCTGTCCTGCACACTCACATTCCTGTGAGTGGGAATTAGACAGATCCTTTGAGGCAAATTCAGTGACCATCATTTGCTGCAAATGGATGAGGGAAGCCAGCAAGCACCAAGAGCACAGATGAAAATACGGAGAGGCTCCTGCCAATGGAGAGTGGTTCCTGCATATTAATAAACATAATTAAAGCATGGAAAAGCCTTTGTTCCTGTATTTCTTCATTGAACTCCTGCTCAGAAAGTCCAGAAGGGCAGACTGGATCTTACAAGGAATGCCATAAAAAGTCCATTCTTGGTGAACCTCCAGTCAAAGCCTAAAAGCAGGGTCATGTAAAGGAAAAAGGGGAGGTACTGAGTTTATGGAGCAGGAAGGACTGTTCCTTTCCCTTCTTAAGGGCCTTGAGCACATTGGGTTAATAATCTATGCCTACTTCTATCCATTTCTTAAGCCCAGCTGCTTCTAGGGAAAGCAATGGCAGGAGAGTCCCTGTCCACCCATGTATTACCGTGGATACACAACCTGACTACAACCTTCGCAGCCACAAATTCCCTCCAATCCAATGGGATTTTAGTCTGTAGACAACATTTTGTTCTGCCTTAAGGATAAATATAAGGGCAAATTAGGTTTATTTTGACCTCCACCAGCATTCTCATGGAAACTGAGTCCAGACACTCTCAAACTCACTGTTCAGACCTGCACAAGAGTTTCTGAATGCATTTTTATGTAGTTCTTGAGGAAAAAAAATACATTCCTCTTAATTCATTAAAGAATTCTAGAAGGAATGGTTAATTCTATCTAAATTCTTCCGTGCTGCATTCAAGTACTACATTGTGGGGCCATTTCCAATCCAACAGCAGCACAAAGAAAAGCTTTCAGTAAAACCTGCATTGTCCAAGGTGTTAAAATGGGCATAACTAACAGCATTTTCCTACAAAAGGCTGAATTTAAATTATTTGCGATGAGACTGTGGCATACCAGCTTTTTACACCCTTTGAACAGCAGGGATAAGATGAAGAGAATTTTTATGCTAGTGATTGTCTTTCTTAATGAAGAAGCTTTAGTCTCTCCCAGTGCCATGTGTTGTTGCAGTTTCTGTGGCAACAACTGATTTCATAGAGAAAGACGTGGCAGCACAGAAATCAGTGTAAATTGCTGGCATGTAAACAACAGCTACTTTGGGGGTCTGTTTTACATGTATACTTGTTCTGACTTGGTTTACGATCAATTTGTGTAAGGTGATTGTTAATGTCTACAATATCTATTACTTGTATTTTGGAAGCCATCGAGTGAATGTCCTATATGCCGTATTTGATATGCCATACTTTGCCAATATGTAAATGCAACTTCTAATTTAGGATAAAACCCATTTGATTTTTGTCCACATAGACAAAATTCATTCTGCAGCCCACCAGCAAAATCAGATGTGAACTCTCTTAATGAAAATCACAAAATAGAAAACAAAATTATAGAGTATAAACTATATACATATATATGAGCAAACCAAAGCAAACAGAAGATGACATGATGTGAAAGTTAAAGCAGGTAAAGCTTTTTTCTACTCCGTTTTCATGGAAGAAGTTGTTGTGTGTTAATCTCATGAAACAAAGGATTTCAAGTGATTGAAATGAAGCAACAAAGAGGTCCAGGCTTAATAGTTTTCATTTTAAAAGGCAGTTCATTTTCAGAGTTAAGGTTTCAGTAACCATACGTAAAACCTTTAAAATAACTCAGGAAATGCCTTCAGAAATCAAGACTGCAATGGTTGGTGCCATTTCTTTCACTACCCACATCTACTCACACCCTACTTCTCCAGAAACATTCTCAAAATGGAAGCAGCTTCTCAAGCACCAAGTTGTGTTTCTGGTTTACTGAATTCCCACAGAGTACTGAAGTTTCATTGAGTAGAAACTAAGGCATCCAGACAAATTTGTTTAGTCATGAAAGTAACAGAAGAATGGAAGACAAACAAGTTGCAAGAATGGAAACTCCTGAACTAGTTTTCTACCAGCATTTCACAATCCACATATGTTTTATGAAATGTGTTTGTGTTGACTAGGATACAGGACTAGCTCCTTAAAAAGAAATGGGGCACAGTCATTTGTTTGTCTCAGTCCAGCTCTGAAGAATGCTCTTTAACACAGAGGTTTCAGGCTACCATAATCACATCCTCATCTAAATTACTTTCTCACCTGAAGGGTAAAAGCAATACCAAATACTTTGTAGAAATATACCAACAGATATATACCAATCACTTTGCAGCCCAAATCCTACTCCAGTCAATAACAGATTTATACTAGCAGAAGGAAGATGGAGCTGTTTCTGGAAGTTGCTTGATATATTGGTTACATGGCTGAAAATAAACAGCCCCAGAACCATATATTGTGCTTGAAAACCCCAGTTGTTGTGCTGTTAGATCTGACCATGGCAAAGCTGTCTTTGCTTGGCTGTGGCACCCATGAACCAGGGAAATGGAGGTTTCCAGCTCATCCTGGAGCACTCCGACTCAGCAGTGGTACAGCTGCTTTTCCAGCTGTTACAGCACATTCTTTAATATTACATTACTTCAGTTTCTGAGTGGAGGAAGTGGACCTCAAGTTGCTCCCCACAGGGGAGTTCTCTTGGGCAGTGCTGCTCTTTGGCTTTTAGAATTTACTTTCGTAACAGGCAAGAGCTATTCCCGTCACCTCTTGTCATTGCTCTCCCACATCATAAGAGGCTGTCACCCCAGGACAGCCACAGAGCTGCAGGCATATTGAGTCAGCACGGCTGGGAAGGCAGGCAGCTGCTCAGATGGGGACAGCCTCGAGTCACCCAGAGCTGCTCTCACACTAGAGGCTCCAAGGCTGCCCAGTACAATGCCATAGGCAAGAAGGAAAAAGCCAAATCCCAAAGGCCACACTAAATATGTCCCCCGTGGATTAGCTTTGTTTTAATCAGTTAAAATGACACATCTGCCGTGTGTCAACAGAGCCTTCATTTCTCCTCACTGTAGCCTCTCTATCTCTCAGTACTATTACATGATCTCCTTCGGTCAGTTCAGATGGTCAGATCTGGATCCACTCCACTTTCAGTTTGAGCCTGCTCCTACCCAGGATTTTTGGATAACCCCATATTGGAAGGCAGCTAAGATCCAATCCATGTCCTTGGAAAAGCACGGTCAGCATCATGTCTATCCAGACACTCTGATTCTGAATGAAGAATTCAGTGTGCTCAGTTCAAGCACCCATTTCCACAAAACATTATTGTCTGGTGGATGCTGAAAGGCACCTGATGGGTACTGAAGGAGAGTTTTAGACCATCCTGAAAGTACTGTGACCTTAAGTTTCCCAAACTTAAGTAATAAAGAATTATTTCAAGAGGATTGGTACCTAAATTAACAAATTTCATTACAGATTTTTCTTTTTGAGAAAGGATCCACTGGTTAATTATTTAATTGCAATGCAACATCACAAGTTCATATTTGCTAAACAAAGGAGAGATATGAACATTCATTCTTGTAGAAACGGCTATCTCTGATTCTACTGAAATTAACAGCTTTTTAAAAAAGAAATCAGTGCAATTTGCAGGTTAACTACAAATTTGCTAATTATTTAGCCAGAATTTCACTATGTCAGGAGAAACACCTCTCCCTGTTCTTAACCAGTGACAAGGGAAATATATCTCATTGCTTGAGTACACAAACCATCACCTACCCTTTGCTTTAGGAGATAAATGTTTTTAAATTATGATGGGCTAATATTTATCTTAGAATTAAAACAGTGATAATATCTATTCCATTCCGCAGACTTAAATAAGACCACTAGCCCAATGCAAGCGGAAAGGAGAAGCAACGTATGTGCAAAACAATCAGACATTTCAAAATACTAATTAATACTTCAAGATGCCATGGGTTTAAAAATTTCCCCAGATGTTAATTACAGTGCCCTTGGAGATCAGCAAGCATTTCGTTATTGACTGCAATGGGAAAGAACCTCACCTGTATTCTGTCCTCCATAGTTAACCAAACAATTCATCTGGTATTGACAGATGTCTGAGACAGCAGGACTTTTATGCTGCACTGATGCTAAATACAGCAACTGGCAGCATTGTCTCTGGCCAAGTGAATTTAGGCCATCAGAGAAAGTGCTTCTGTAACTACTCCTGACAGGAAGATTTAATTTTTTTATTATTTTCTCAGGATTTTAAAACCAGTATTAATAATTTGTGTCATTCTAAACCAAACGATAAATTGTTGTCAATGTTTACTTATGGGCTTGTAAGAATCCCTTAGCAGTCTAACTGCCTTAAAACATAGATGTTCTTCACAGTTTCCTATGATTTATGAAGATTACAACATGTCATCTTCATAACATCCCCAAAGCCTTCCAGCTGGTCTCCGCTCCTTCATATGATCAGAGTGCTATAAGAAAGGAAAGGTCCTTGGACCAGTGCTGCCTCAACTACCACAACCTACCTACCTGACCATCCATTTCTCATGTGCTCAGAAAGGCACCCCTAGAAAAGGAGATTGCTGCAGGCTGCTGCTGACCACGCTCCATCATGGAGCAACGTCAGGGCACACAGGGACACCCCACGTTCTTATGGGCAGGTCAATAATAAACACACCTCAGGTGTTCTAAAGACATTTAATCTACCTTTTCTGCCCATGTGGGTGGACACTGATCACAGCACAGTCTCACCCTGTGCTTCTGGCTTAGGCAACTCTATTTCTGAGAACAAAGACGTTCAGTAGAACAGTACATGAATGACCAATGTTTTGCGTTTCTGTTTATCTGGGAGGGTTCTGGCTACAAACAAGCCTCGGATGCCAAGAGATCTATATAAAGAACATGTCCTTAGTGATTAGGTCCTAGGATGTGGCATGCAAACNTATAATATGAACTACCTCACACAATTGTTTTTGCCTTCACCCTGATTTATCTTTCCTTAGCAGATTTTACCAGAACTGCTTAAATAATAATTTGATGAGCTACATGCAGATTTTCCTGTCTACCCTGCACCCTACCCTCACATGCACACAACCCAGCATAGGGATCCACCATGCAGTTTCTCTACCTAAAAGATGTTGTTTTACTTTCAGACAGAGAGGTTTGACTTTCTTGAATGTCATCCAGAGACACAAGAAATTAAGGGGAAAAAAAATACATTACCACTATGATGCTTAAAGACAATTGTCTCCTTAGGGATACTCCACACTCCCCTTTCATATTCTCTGCTTCATCTGCATGCAGAGCTTTCAGAGACACCAGAAAGAGAGCCAGACAGAGGGAACAAAACTGAGAAATGAAAAACTGGTAAACAAAGTTTTTTGCATTTTGAGCGCGTTGTCCAGCTAAGAAAAGAAAATACTTTTCACAGACTGTTTTGTTACTATTTTTTAAAATAGTTTGCACTGTTTGAANTCTCACCCTGTGCTTCTGGCTTAGGCAACTCTATTTCAGAGAACAAAGACGTTCAGTAGAACAGTACATGAATGACCAATGTTTTGCGTTTCTGTTTATCTGGGAGGGTTCTGGCTACAAACAAGCCTCGGATGCCAAGAGATCTATATAAAGAACATGTCCTTAGTGATTAGGTCCTAGGATGTGGCATGCAAAACAAAACCAAACAAACAAGCAAGAAACAAAGACATAGATTTATGATCCAAACCAAGAAGCCAAGAGCACTTGTGGAGATTCCCACAGCAAAGGAAGAGGAATGAGTGAGAACACGAAGTACTACAAAAACTGTCAGTTATTTAAAGCAGAAATGGTAAAAATGAATTGGAAAGTTTCCAAAGATGCTTTTTTTGCTTTATTATTTATAATGACAACTGTTATATTTATAATGTTATATTATAATGTTATATTTATAATGTTATATATATAACNCATAGGGATCCACCATGCAGTTTCCCTACCTAAAAGATGTTGTTTTACTTTCAGACACAGAGGTTTGACTTTCTTGAATGTCATCCAGAGACACAAGAAATTAAGGGGAAAAAAAATACATTACCACTATGATGCTTAAAGACAATTGTCTCCTTAGGGATACTCCACACTCCCCTTTCATATTCTCTGCTTCATCTGCATGCAGAGCTTTCAGAGACACCAGAAAGAGAGCCAGACAGAGGGAACAAAACTGAGAAATGAAAAACTGGTAAACAAAGTTTTTTGCATTTTGAGCGCGTTGTCCAGCTAAGAAAAGAAAATACTTTTCACGGGCTGTTTTGTTACTATTTTTTAAAATAGTTTGCACTGTTTGAAAAATATTAAAAACCAAAGAGATTGAGAAGGAATACAAAGATATAATAAATTCGTTTGAAATATTAGTTCAAAATCAATTTGGAGTCAGAAATCAGAAAAGTAAATACACAGAAGAGGATACAAATGACAGGAGCTGCAGAAGCTGATAGCAACGAACGGTGTAGAACAGCTGAGACTTAAGTCCATTTTAGGACAACAAGAACATAGACTTTGCTGGCCAGGTTGGAGTAAGACATGAGACAATCTGCAATGTGCCAGATATAAGAAAAGAACATAGCTGAATTAGTTTGTAATTTTGCTGCAGTTGACAGTAATAGGAAACCACAAGCTTGTTCTTTTCAACAAGAGTGGGCACAAAAGGGCATGCCTAAATGTTACATGCAATTTTTGCAGTTGTGTGTTCAAGTCACACATGCTTGCTCCCCCAATTAACTGAATTAAATTGGTTAGTTGGGGTTTTAATTTGCCTAGAGAATAACACCCAGTCTAGGCATGTGATTTTGGCATAATTTTTTTGATTTGGTTTTGGTTTTTTTTCCTAATACACACTGAATTCAGATTTTCTAGGATGGAAGGCAATAAAAGATGCCAGATCTTGATGTGGTGTTAACTCGAGTAGGACAATAATGGTGCTTTTGTATATACTACCTGTCAACTAAAGTCACCCAAACTTATGGCAAAGAGTTAGTAGCTTGGCAGTTAACTTGTGTGTTGCTTTACCACAGAAAGCTTTCTTCCCTGTGTCCCCTCTGTGAAGCCATGACCTGCAGACACTTGTAAAGCTCACTCAGCCAAAGGGTAAGGGCTTTAAGTATACTGGAGACTGCAGCACATTTGAAAGGTTGTTATTTATCACCCTTCATCAAATGGGGAGCAATTAATTTTTAATGGAAAAATCAAGTCAATACATCAAGGGTTTGGGGTTTTTTTTTGACATGCCACAGCTTTATGAACTGCTGGGAGAAAATGAGGTAGCCTGTAGGGAACCAGGAAACCTTTTATTTACTAGTGAGGAGAATCCTAACAGGTCTCTCCTGTGTTATAGTATGGAAAGTAAAACACAGCCAGTTATTACAGCAACATTTAAAAATCATATAGCTCAAGTATTTCCCTCTCTCACATAACCTGGTTTCCTTCTTCCCAAATATTTGCACTGACAGTTCATTTTCCCTCCTGCTTACCCTCTCATTGAACAAAAATAATGCTAGCAAAACCACACTGCACACAACCAAAATGGGAAAACAGCTAACAAATATAAAGTAGTCAGAATGAACCGGGCTGGTTTAATCTCATTTAGATTTAATAAGGTTGTTTTGTTTAACAATTATTCTACTTCCTTTGGAAAAAAACAAAGCCAAAGAGAAATAGTTGCAACCACACGGCTTCTAAGTAGTAATTAATTTACCCAAATCTCTTCTGAATACCATGAGAGGAAGAGACTTGTAGTCTCACCCCTCTTAGGATATTCCTTTCTAGACAAGTGCTTTCAGAGGGATGCTAACCTGGAACACAGCCACAAAGTCCTCAGGCCTTGAAGTCATTAATACTTCCAGAGGCAAAGACTCTCCAGAAAAATGGGGTTTGTATCAGCTTCACTTCAGATAACCCCTGCAACTCACTGCAACGACAGGGAGAGGAGGAGAGAGAGGAAACTCCTTTTGTGTATTGGGATATCACAGCTGTTGCAGATGTAAAGAGACCCTGGCAGCTCAGGGCTGCCTGATGTGGAAGTTGGCACCCAGTATGTGCCAAACGAAGGGGATGGACAGTCAAATGTTCCACAAATGCTGGAGATGCTCCAAACTCTACTGATACTCTCCCAAGACAAAGTCAAAAGCACATTCCTGCAAAATGGAAATCATATTTCTGATTCCCCTTGGCTGGGGAAGGAGGGAAATAATGCATAGAGAGCAAGGTAGCTTTTTCTCTCCTAAAACATCTCTAAAATCAGAAACTAAACTATAATATAAAGCCATCGAGTCTTCTCTTACCAGTCACTGGGAGGCTGTGGATCCTGGCTCTGGCAGCCATCCAAGAGGGCAGATGGATATAAACACAAAAGATAAGTCTAGCAGACACCTGGGATCATAGCACAGAAAGGTTCAGGAGCCAGAGCCAAGGCCCAGCAGTGGACAACCACACTCCAGAAGCAGGCATGGAGTTGACCTCTGCAAGTAGGCACAGCTATTATTAGTTGTAAGGGAAGAAAGCCTTCCCTTCTGTATCCCCCAAATACAGCTTCCCTACCATGTTTGACAGTTCTTATGTGTCTGTCTCCCCAGAACAACTGTATTGCTGGGACAGGATGGAAAAAACGTGATACTATATTTTCTAGCCAAAAGGATAAGGATGCAGAACTTGGATTAATTCTCACCAGAATCATCTAACAAAATACAGCATCAACAAAATATTTCTTAGTCCTTCTATATGTGTTGCAGAGAACATCTAAACTGGGGACTGTGCTAACTAGGCTCAGGAATGATCATTTTGCCACAGAGATCATAGAACAACATTTTTCTAGAACTTGCTTTGTGATGGGGCAAAATCCTGAAAATACATTAGTGATGATTTTTTGACGCAAAAGGAGAAGAAATTAATTAGGAGCAGGAGTTCTCTTCACATGAATCTAACAGAAACTGATATTTTGGGAATAAAATAAGTAGAAAGCAATTCCACTGCCACCAGCATATTGTCTTTATTTTATAATTTCCACTCTGCAGTACTTCATGAATCCTTTGAATACTTAAAGCAGGTGAAAAGACAGGTAGGCAGACAAGTATGGAGAAATGAGTACTACTGATGTTGGCTGGACCAGCTGGATATGAACCGTAACTGAAAATGCATTTCACAGTGTTCTGAGCAAACACTACAATCTCAGCCCTTCTGTGGTGACTGGAATTAGGAGTTAATGGATCTGAGTATGTTCTCACACTACTATTACCACAGTCACTGCATTAATTTTAGATTATTGCCTTCTTGATTTACAGCGAGTCCCAGGAGATCAAAACCAAACCACTGATCTCCCTGCTCCTTCCCTTCTTATATCTTACTGCCAGAGAACCCATAACAGCAAGTCAGATTTAGTCCTTCCATAATTCTACTAAATTCTACCTGAAAGCTCTAGTGTAACATAAAATTTGGTCTTGTTTACTGTATTTAAAGTTCTAAAGAGATCATTCTAAGCTTAGTATAAATCACTATGGAAAAAAGTCTGCATGCAAGAATGGGGATTTACAGGCCACTTAATGACTTCTGTACCCTGTTTCATTCTAATGAAATAACTGAAGTGCTCTGACCTGATGAAATGTCTTCAGTACCAACGAATCATTATTAAAGATACATAACTCTGATGTTACAAAAAACCCAACCACAACCTTGTGTCCCTTATCTTGCTAAAACTAGCTTTGGTTCACTGTAGTCCATAAGCATCATAAAATATTGAAAGTCTGCCAACGTCCATAGGAAGATTAGTGCTAATTGCTAGTGATCTTTGAAGAGAAATCCATTCAGAAGTGTTAAAAGAAAAATATAAAGTGGCAGCTTACCACTAAGTCATGGGAAATGTCTTTGCTAAGCAGTTGCACTAATTAGAGAGAGAGGAACAAAAAAATATGACCCCAATCTAGCAAAGGGCTCAAATAACTTAAACCCATATGAAATGGGCATCAAAGTTACTCAGTCTTCAGAATTAAACATGCAGTTCTTGCTTAGCTGGACTAGGGCCCAGAAATAGGAGACAACATATCTCTCCCTTTCATCTTGAAAACTGCTTTCATTATATGTTGGTGATCCAAGTAAGGCTTAATCCTCAGCTCTTTGGACAAAGCCTTCATTTTTGCAGTTCTCAGTTTTCCCACTTTTAGACCCATAGTACAAAACATGCCTGGTACTTGCTGGCGTAGGTGGCCCAGGTGCTGAGTGTGGCATGACATGGCATGGCATTGCAAACTCTTGGCATCTGGCTCCTCCCTCTTAGGAGTTGAGCACATCAAGCCGTCAGCCTGTCCTTCACCCTCACTAACAGTGGAACAAAACTTTGAGGTCTTCTAACCCACCTCTGGCAGGAGCACACGTGACCTAGCAAGGGGCATCTGGACTCTCACCTGCACCCCACAGCTGGGTCTGCCCAGCTGTGCCCATCTGCCTTGCCAGTCTCACAGGAATCCAACCTGTTTCCTGTCATTCTTCTGTCTTAAAAACTAACCTTTTCTGGAGCTTCTGAAAGATGTAGCTGTTCTTGGTCACTACGTCAGTTAAAGGGCAAAGGCCTGGGATGGGCCCCTGCTTCCCATTACAGAGACAATGATAGGTATATTTATGAAGGTTTTCTGATCCCAGCAAGAAGGGAAGATACTCAACAGTTTCGAAAAACATTTTTAGCCAGATACTAACTTGCATCCCGAGAAGCCCTAAAAGCCAAATTAAAGGAAATGTTCCCTAAAGTGGCATCCTATTCTGCACTCTTGATTTTAAAGGAAGGTATTCAGGATTCTGTATCCCTTTGTCATTTGCCACTTAAGGGAGGGTTTTTCCCACTCTACTCAATTTATCAACTATTTTTGCCCTTTCAGAAGGCCTCCAGTGAAATGCAGGTTTCACTGAAATCAATGGCAGCACTCAGTGATTTGAAGCTGGGTCAGTATTTCACTTCACCTTGTCTTGGGGTTAATTTCTCAATTAGCATAAGAAATTATTAAGGATTGCATGATGGTGTGGCTCCTTTATAAGAATGTGAAAATTCAAGGCTAGCGATAAGCCTGAAACTCTGGTTGTGCCCTGACAAACATTTCCATTCAAAAGGCACATTTCATTATCATCTCTAGCATAGAAATATGACCAACGTCACTTACCTGCTTATTTTTAAATACATGAATATTGGTGTTCTTGGGCATGCCTATGAGAAGATTTCAATATATTATAAAACTGTAAAAATCACTGAAATGCAATAACATTGTTGCACATTTATTGCTTTTAACCAGCTATAAAAACTAAAATGTAAGCTTTGTTTTCCTCCAGTGGTTTTGGGAGAAAGCCAGTCCTCACTCCACAAAGTGTTATTTGCAAAATGCTCCTACCTTGCCAAACCATTAGATGTAAACCTTTTTAAACAGTGTACAGGATATCATAAACCCTAGATAGGCTTTGAACGACTCTACATCTCCATTCTTTCCCTTTGGAGTCATACAAGTGCTATTTAAACATGATGCATGTTTTAATACACTATCATTACTTCATATCTTTAGTCAATTACTTCCCAAGCACAACCAAAGTGATCCTTTTTGCTTAACATTAAGGACTTGGAGACAAGGCTGTTACAAAGGAAGAACTGCCTTAAGAATAGCCCAAGATTTTTCTAGATACCCCAAGAGAAGGGTCTACAAGTCAATTAAATCACTTGAAATCTACAGCATTACATTAATTCTAATGTTTTATTACTGTTCATGAAGTGGATTGGCCTAAGCAATCATTTTTTCCTTATGAGGTATTTTTACTTCATCCCTTTAGTCAAAAAAAAAAAAAAAAAAAGAAAGGAGCAGAACCTCAAGTCCAAATCATTTAGCTTTTAAAGAAGCTTGACATTTAGTTCCACATTCAAATCCATAAACAATATAATTTTGCTTCCAGGTTCTACATTTAAAGTTGTAAGGAAGCACACCTACTTTTGTTGAAAAATCTTAGAGATTTATACTTCTTTATGCACAAAACACACAAAACATAGCTGGCAGGATTTTAATTTCTATCAAATTCAAATAGCAAAAAATCCTTGTAGCCAGATCTGGCATCAGTACTAAGACCTATTTTGAACCCAATCAGGACTTTAAAATTAACAAAAGCATCTGGTAGGAAACTTGAAAAACATGCCATTCTAAAGGTAAGAAAAACCCCATTCAATTGCAAAAAGATGAGCAGAAATATCTTATCAGTAATATTTTCCTGGCTTTCAAAGAAAACAGTCTTCCTGCTCAAAATCCATTCACTTGGCAGACCAGGATTGCCTAGATGCAGTTCTCTACTGCATAAACTTTACATTTTTAGTCTCTTTTAATTACTTTGATTTAGACAAAATGAAGCCACTTAAGACCTGGCAGAAAATAAGCCAATTAATATTTCCCTTCTCATCAAGTCAAAAGATTAATTATGCATTCTAATAAAGGCTTAAGGACTTGTTTCTAACAGCTGACGACCATTTTCATCATAAACTAAGAACGCCTTTAAACACATGCTTAACTTAATTGCTTAAAATATCCTTTCAGAGTAAATGGTTTTATTGATAGCCCTAAGAAGTTAGGCAGAGGAGATGGCCAGAACCAGAGTGCTTAGAACCTGGCAGGAAAAAAATCCTTACCAAACTTTAAAAAAAAAAAAGGAGATAAAATGATCTAACTGAAAAACTTAATAAAACAGACAATAATTCGTGTTTCTCAATACACTACAGTATAAAATGCAAAATCAGCAAATTAACATAGTTTGTGTTGCTACAGAGAGTAAAATAAATTATCTGGTAGAAATTGGGGTAACAGCAGACCAACCAACACCAACAAGTACTAATATTGATTCTATTTTTCCCTTTTCAAGGTGAGAAATAGTTATTGCTCAGGGAGAAAAGTCTCAGTGGGAGCCCAGGATTATCTAATAAATGCTTACTACAAGCACCGGTACAGCTAATACCTTGATAAATCCAGAAAAAAACAAAGTGACTTGAAATTTGATTTTCAAACCCTGCCAATGTAATCAAACAAAACCATTATTCAAAAAATATTTTGTATATTCTTGATCTGGCCTTATGCTCTCAGTGTTTGCAATGCATTTCTTTCTAATTAAGAAGAAAACAGCTTTTCATTCTCACATTAGATGAACTCATTGTGGTTCAAAGTGGCATGAGCTAAAACAAGGGCCTTAGTTTATGCCCTGCTATATCTATTTGGTATGAAGCCACTGCTGTTGGGTCATTACTTGTTTTTGCAGTGTGTTCCAAATACTGCTCATGGGATGCAACCTAAATGGAAAACAGCAGGAGACTGAGATATAATAGTGGAAGTTCAAATTGACACTTAGAGGGAAAAAAGCATTCTGCACTGCTCTTGTTAGTTGTTCTTTAAGGAGCCTAAAACTGATAGGAACCCTTTTGGTTTATGCTTAGAGCAGTACTAACTACTTAGCAATAGCTGAAGATCTGCTAGAATTCTTCAGGAGAATGTTGCCAGAGAAGAGTTTCTGTCAGAAAGCTCAGTTCCAGTTTTGAACTGCTGAAATTCAGTAGTGTTCAGATATGAGGGCTTAACTTAAGACCCATATGAAAAGCCGGTGTGGGTCAATATCCAAATTTCCTTTCTTAAGAATCTAAATGGAAAAAATTACAAATCAGACTAGGTATCTCCGCACCCATCTTTGATTGGAAAAGTTTTCACGTGGATAAAATTATTCTGTCACATGACTGGATGTGATCTAAACTATTTTCTTGGCTTATAAAAAATAAAATATGTGCAGGAAAGGAAGGTCATCTGAATTCACTGCAGTGACTGAGTCTGGGCTGAGTTCCAGTGTCATTATAATCAGAAAGTCATGGACCAATCCAATATGTTGGCAGAGACACATGAGCAATAGAGAAGTTCCTCCCTGCTTTCCTCATCTTGACATTCCCAAATGAGGGCAAGGACGAGTGTTGGTATCACCCCATATGAAAACACAGTGAGAAAGACAGTACAAATAAGTTATGGCCAAAGAAAGCAGCAGGTACCTCCTCTGCTCCTCTGCTTTGGCTCGCTGGTTTGCTGTTCTGGAGATGCACTGTCTTATCAACATATGCAGCTTCAGCCTTTTGGAAATCAGGATTTTGGGGTTGGGTTCTGGATTTTCTTGGTTTTGGTTTGGTTTTTTTCATTTAGACAACTAGGATACAGGGGAGGAACATGGGTGGGCAGGGTGTGACTTTGCAGAAAACATGAGCCTCCAAGGAGGCTTTCTTTCTTGTCTGTGCTCAGGGAGATGCAACTGCCCAGCCTCTGGGCTATTTGCAAAGAATAGTATTCTAGCATGGAGGACATTTTCCCCCTATTTGTATGCTAATAAATGAACTTCAAATTATTGTGATCAAGCAACCAATAGCTATTTTTCCTCCACAAATACCACTGATCTTAAAAGACAATTGCTTCCTCAGTGCCTTCAACGGAGAAAAGACATCATTGTAAGAAAGGGGTATGTTTTGTGCTGTTCTTGACATCATTGCTCCTCTCTGACTGGAGGTCCCTGTTGAATTAAAGCTAGTGATTTCTGGGAGAGAGATCAATGCTACTGCGACTTGTCTGGTTGTGAAGTTGCTATGGAATATCATCACTTCAAAGAATCTAATACAATTATTATTACTATCCTAATTCACTTTCCTATGACGCAGATTTGTAAAGAAGAGCTTTTGATAATTGATCTTTAGCTAGTGTCAAGGAAAAACTGGTTTGCTTTGTCCTTCAAGCTGATCCTCCTTTCATCTAACATTTAGAGCCATTCTCCAAGTGGAAACAATTCTTTATAAAAAAATAAAATTAAGATGTCAAAGACAGTTTCTGATACAAGCGAGAAGATCCTTTGAAAGCCTTACAGATGTACCCTGCACAGAGCACTTGTCATTAACATCATAAACTTGCAGCTGAAATTAGAAGCAGTTTTAACATGCAAAAGGAATCCATAGATCAAACACTACAAAGGAGGAGAACATAATGTAGTTTTCAAACAGATGGAGATGGAAATGACAAGGGAGAGGTTAACTTAGGTTAGAAACACAAACTGAGGGGAAGAAAGATCAGGCCATGCAACTCATGGGGGTTTTTGTTAATTTCTTTATCTGGGCTTTCTTTAAGTGATTCTTTTCATTTAGATACTTTCACTGTGACATTCCTGTCCTCTAAAAATGCTAGTGCTGTAAAAAGAGAGGAGAGAGAGGGGGAAAGTATTGGATGTACGAATGCAATCTTTGATAAAACTTAACATATGTAAAATTATTCAGCTGAAATTCCAAAATTGTTTCCAAACATTTAAATAAGTGGTAAGAGCCTGTGAGACTAATAAGGGACATTGCACCAATTTTACTAAAGAGAGTACATGATTTGGTTGAAACTCAGTGGCAGAGTTGAGATTATAGGAACAACCTCTCTTTGGAACAGGGGAGCTGGTAAAAATCACTGGTTTGTCAACATTTGGCTTTAATCTTCCTTTGGGAAAGGAGAAATGTCTGAGAGCTATTCTCATTCTGCTCTCCAGATCAGATAATTTCTAAGTTGTGCTGCAATTTTTACCTTTAAGGTCCGGGGAAGAATACTGCCAGTTCTCATTTTCTCCAGTAATATCTCTCATAGGAATTACAAATCTTTGGCCTAAAAGCTCCAAAGTGCTCTTGCATTCTGTAGTGGAACTTTTACCATGTTTGCAAGGTCTTGATACCACCAACGCCCTAACCAGTCTATGTGCTGTCAAGATTTGCCTTTGACTAATCCTGCAATCAAGAAGCAGCTTGAGCAGTCAGAGGGTGGGGACCCATCTTGATCCACACCAATTACAAAATTTCTTCATGCAGAAAAACAAGGACAGGGCTAAAGCATCAAGGTGAAAAAGAACAGTAAGGTGAGAAGTAGTTATCCAAGGGAAAAAAAAGACAAGCATTTGTAGGGGAAATAGATACATTCTCTATTCCTGTAAAATGGTTTAAATCCTGAATTTACAGCGACACGTCTGCAGCTCAGTTCCTGTGTTGTTATCTCCATAAGAATGCTGAAACTGCTAGTCTTGGGTGACATTAATGGAACTTCTAACCCAATAAAATGCAGCTATTTCTGAGGATTTTGGAGGCACCTTTTACTGGGAAGCTGTGGAATATATTGCATGCTGTTAAGTTTAACACTGAGTTTTAACTGAATTTCCTTGATGCCAGTCGAGTGAGTCAAATTCATTCTCAATGCCTTGTGCAATACTCACTTTGTGCCTCAAGCTGGGAACATAAACAGCCAAACACAGCAAAGAGAAAAAGGGGAAAACAATGTAAAAATAATGGATAACTGCAAATTGAAAGTCACATTAAAATACTACAGAAATAATTGTACAGGTCTTTTTAATAAAACTTGCTCACTAATTACCCACTTTTCCAAAGTTTTCAATGATGTCTTTTCTTCAGAACAGCTGTGCAGAATCTCACCCTCCACCTATTTGCAGGCTGGTTGTTGGCTGTGTCATAACTCATGGCAGCAAACCCACTCACCATGTGCCAACAGCTGTGGTTTGTGTGCTGCCATGGCCAGTCCATCTGCCACCAACCCGTGCCAGTACAAAGGGCACCATTATACAACGTTGAATAAAAAGCCAGAGGAAGGAAATACCTCTGGCAGCAAAACATTCCTGCTTTCAGTGCTCAGTTCTCTTTGCTCCCTCCTTTTCTTCAGTGCTCAGTTCTCCATCTGCTCTCCAGGGATGCTATGGCAAACACCAGTAAAAATGAACACAGTGCAGCATAAGGGAAACTACCACCAAAAAAGGCATTCTTGGGTCATTTCTACTCTTGCCTTGAGAGAGGAAGGTGAGTAGATGTTTTCATTAGTTTGATGCTTAAGGTCAAAATGAAGATACACTGCAAGAAACATGGGTAGTATTTCAGGCATGTCCTAATCTCCCAGAATCCAAAGAAAAGCAGCTTTACCAAAGCTGGAACACAGCAATTTTTCTCTGCTCCAAACTGAAAGAGGGCTTGAATATGGATTGCATCAACTCATGGAACAGCTTGGTTAAAGAGGGGCTGTTGTGGAACAAGACAGACAACACAGGCTCTCTAAATAGATTGCAAAAGCAAGAGTCAAATGAAGCACCAATATAATTCCCACCAAGAACTGAACTACCATATAAAGTCTAATTAATTTTGAACAGATCAGAAGTGCTAGATTTCAATTGTTGCTTCTTTGAAAGAAGATTAAAATATTTCAACAGAATTGAAATTTTCAGGGGTAATACAAGGGGGAATAAAAATCAGTGATGTAAAGGTATGCAAATTTAATTAACTGAAATCCATGTCAATGGAAAATTCCTGAGTGTTGCCACCTATTCTAGAACAATAGACAGAAACCCTCCACAGCTGCCACTATTTAGCTCCTGTCAAGTACATTTTGTGGATGGGTGCAGGAAGCAAAGGTCTATGTCAAACTCTGCCTTCCACTTTTCAGGGCTGTCTCCAGGCTGAGAGATAGGCAGCCAAATCTTTCTACCCCTCTCCCATATCATATCTCAGGATAGGACTGTGGAGCAGGAAATGAAAAGAAATTGGCAGCTAACTCTCAGCTGACAGTCCTGAGCAACAGCAAATTTCTACTTCTAAGACTGCTAATCCATATTCTCCCTTCCAAAAATACTGTTTTTACTCCTCCATTAGTAAGACTAGCATCAGTCAACAGAGAAATGCATTCTCTTTTTAAGAAAAGCATGATAAATGTAATTTCACCTTTATGTTGCAGATTGCTCCATTTCAAGAAACCAGCTTTGTTTTTAAGCTAACTGAAATGAAACAACAACATTCCCCTTGGAAACCAAGCCTCCCTTGCCATTGCTGCAGTGGAGCAAATAAGGACTGAGATACAAGCTTAAAGCTTCACAAATTATTTCAGTACCTGACAGTTAAGATATCTAGGGCTGAGGTCAATAGAGCACAGACAGCTGAAAATTGAAAAACTAGAAAGTTATTACAGTTTATAATGATTAAGGATCTGACTCATTGATTCTGGTTCTTCTTTTCCTCTCACTAATGGAAAGGCAGAAGTTGTCTCATGAAAACAAAGATAGGCATGCAAGCATAGTTGGAGAAATGGACCCCTCGGTTTTGGTAAATACCAATCCCTTCTTCTCTACATGCATTGGTTGAAGTGCTGCAAGTTGGCAGCCATGAAATGAATTCTTTTTGCAGTTACAGCTGGATAAATTCAATGCTTGGGATAAATTGGCCTCAAGCAAACTTAAAAAAAAATAAAGTACTTCCTTGCTAAGTGATCCCAAGAGATATATGTCTCTATAAAAAAGTTAAAGGGAAGCTGCTGACTTGCACTCAGTGGGTTCAACCATTTGAAAATGATTAATTTTGTTTTAAATCTTCCAGACCCACTTACATAACAGACAGCAAGGAAAGAATTTTTTTTAAACACTTCCTATTTGCAAGATTAAGACAGGGAATCAGTGGTACATTACAATGAAATTTTAATTATCAGAAGTTTGGCACTGTGACAAGTTCGCCTGTGTTGCTTTGACAGTGCACTCTATCTTCCAGACACTCCACTTCACACCCAGCCTTGAGCTCCAGTTTGGAGCTTGCCTCAATACAAGGTGCTCTGTTTTGGAGCTGCTGGGAGAGGGAACAGTCATTTCCCATTGATAAAGACCTCATGGTAGCTTTCCCAGTGCAGCTGTGTCAGTCCTCGTGCAATCACAGGGAAAAGCAACTTGCACACTTGTGATTTGAGGGCCAATAGCTCCCGGGAGAAGCCCCTGCAGCAGGAAGTGAGATGTACAGCAGGCTCTCTATCCTGCCAGAGGACTGGCATCGCACGCACCCTCGCTCTCCTCTACATGGAAAAGCAGTGGGACAGCTAGTGCAGTAAACAGCTCCAACAGCTCTGTGCCAGCACATGGCTCCTTTTTGCCAGCTGAATTCCCAGATGGCCATTAGCACCCAGCTATTTGACTTGTATACTTTCAAAGGCTCAGAGAGCAGCGTCTGCACTCACGCCAGATCCCTACAGGGTAACTGCAACTATTCCATGCTCACTTCAGCTCTTCCAGCAGGTTTGTTCACACGTGGAGCAAACTTAAAATTTTCAATCCTTAATTAGAGTGGCTAAACATATGCCATGTTCATTCCTTTGATGGGAAAACTCACTTGTATATGTATTTTATACAAACATATGTTGTATATGTTTTTTATGTTTATTGGATTCTCAGTTGAGCTAATCCAGAGTAGGTTTGGAGGTGCTCTGATTTATGGCAAAAAAATTCTTGCAGATAGAGGTTTTAGGATAAAACATGGCACAGAAGAGACAAGCATTCTTATTTTTCTGTAGCTTAGCCAGAAGTAAAAGAAAATTATGTGGAAGCAATTCAGTAGAAAATACTGCTTTAATAGTAATGGCTAGAGCTTAGGTATATTATCTACTACAAATTCTCTGTATGTTTTTTTGGCACCTACTGTGCTGCTCCTAGTCACTCTGTCTATTTAGGACAAAGCTCTCCCTGGGGACTTCACCCAAAAGTAAATAGAGTTATTTAAAGAATTAACATAAACTGCTGGAGGTATATCACGCTTTATGGGAATTGCAATTTTCCCTCAGGTATGAATCAGAGACACAAAGGCCAAGGGCAGAAGTAGGAGCAGGGCTGGAAAGAGGCTGACCACGGAGCAGGTAGGATACCAAAAACATTGTCTCTGGAGAAGTTTTTCCTCTAAACCATCTCTGGGGCTCCTGGATTCAGCATTAGGTGAAGTGGATGTCTGGGGTTCAAAATGGGATAGAGACAAAGCAGAAGGCTGATTTTGAAGTGGTGGAAAGGGGTTAGCAACCCTATGCTAAAAATTTGGTTTAATTGAGATAACTCGAATAGAAGGATAAAAAATGCATACTCCCTCTTAGGGCATTCCAGAAAGAATAAACCTGAGGAAAAGACATGGATAGAATTTGATCTGGAAGGAAGGTACAACTTTCTGCATGTAAGCAGAGCTGAGAAAATTTGTGTACTATTCCTGGATTTCTGAGAGTGAAGAAAAATAGCCTGTTATAGTAATAAGAAAAGGCAGGTAACCAGAGGAACAGAGAATCACACCTACTCACCTGCAAGAACTAAATACAATTGTTGTTGACTTCCGTAAGAGCTGGAAATAGAATAAGTCAAGTAGATCTCATTGCAGCTCTACAATCTATATAAAGAGAAGCCAATTTGTCTTTGAATTACATGCTTATATTTAGGATCCTAAATCTGTATTTGGAAACCTAAGGAACTGACCTGATTTTCTGAAGTGTTCAGCACCCAGTGAATGAGTGGAAACATTTTTAAGTGGCTTCTGTAGGAACTGCTGGATTCAAGAGCTTTGAAGGTGAGAAGGAAATCAAAAGTTTAATTTCGTTTCTTAACTTTGGCCTTACAAATCTGAGACTTGCATCTTCAGAATTCATCACTCTGCTGCAATGTCTGGTTTTGCTTTCACTAGCATACTGCTAGAACTACTAAGTGTGTGGATTTTTAAAAAGCTTTCAGATTCTTTCACTATGATTTAAATAACGATATTTAACACAGAGTAAACACAGACCCACTTTGCTGCAATGCTAGTTTGAAATCTGAATAAAATACTCTATACAGCTAAGGAAAGCTGTATAAAAAAACCACATGGCAAAGCCATATGAGAGCCAGGAGCAAACTACATTTGGAAATACTCACATTATGTAAAAGGTAAATTTCTAGTATCTCAGTTGAGGAAAAGAGAAGAGTTCTAGCAATTTAGTAAATGTGGAAGCCTACGTTTCCCTGGAAATGGCCTTTCCTCAGCAGATGCTAAACTCTTTTGAGGTCATTCTGTTCGGCATCTTAAAATGGCACTGGTATCAGTCTTCCTTCCATTCAGAAACTTTCTTACATCCTCTCAAGACCACAAGATTGTATAAACCTATTTGGAAAAGAGATTGTATGGCCTAACCAATCCATATCAAAACACAAGGATACATCAAGAACTACTGCCTTTCTTTAGAAATTCTGAAAATTGGGAGAAGAAAAACATTTGTATTTTTATTTCACTATGACAATTTCAAAGTTTTATTGTAATTCATATTTTTATTAAGATTTGGGTGGAACCCCACCAAAAAAATCTGAATACAGTTCTCTCTCCTTGTCCTTCATGAAAACATTAGGGTCTACCAATCTTATAGACCTGCCTGATAAATTAGTGGTACATTAAAGCTACTTCTTAAAAGTGCATAGTCTAAATTAGGCACCTTTCTGCAGAGGTAAGTTTTACAGTTTAGTGTACTCTTCATAATATAAAATACTCATACACACAGAGTACTATTATCAGCAGTCATGAAGCAGAGCTCATTAAAAAAGACAATTGAAGTCTTACTTTTCTCAATGCACCAATGCAACTACCCAGAACAAGGAAAATGTCAAGACTATTATTTTCAGCATAGAAATGTCTACAGGCCCCCAAAGCAACATTGGCAACCCTTTATGATAGGTTCTGCACAAATACCAGCTAGAGGTGGTCGTTACCAGCAGTCATTACATTTGTAAATGGACAGGCAAAAGGCAAATTGTAGAGCAGAATAGAGATGGCCCATCAGATGAGACCAGTGAGGAATTAAACAGACCCCCCAGATAACCCTTTCTGCAACACCAAAATTTTTAACAGGTCAAATTTACCCCCAAAATATGTTTGTGCCCTTTCTGAGTTTTCTGAAAGCTTGTGTGTGTGAATTGCTTTCAACAACTGTAACAAAAGAGAAGAAACATAACTGATTTTTCTACATCATAGCTCTTTTTTGAAGTCTTATCACCTGTTTGCAAATTCCCATTGACCATGGAATGCCACTATGCCCAGGCAAACAATTTTCCAGACTCCTCTATAATTCAGTGCCGTATGGATAGTGAATTCAGGCTCTTTGCTGTCTGAAAGCTTTTCTATCACTCTGGGGCTGAATTTCAAGGCAAGATTTTCAAAGCACTGCAAGGAATATAATCACTTTGTGTTACTTTCAGTGGAAAGCACATGAATCAAAGCCTGCAACCCCTCAAAGAGCTCAGGCCAGGCTTTCCTTCTAATCCTCACCAATGTTTTCTTGTACAGAGTCTTTGCATAAACTTGTCTAGCTCAAATCTATACTAGATTCACTGCTCATAAAAATATGCAAAAAAAAGATGACTTGTAAAAAATTAAGAATTTTTAATAATTAAGGGAAAACACAGTTTTCCCTTAGAACAAGAAGAAATGATCATGATATCTACATATCAGTTTATTTATAAGACCAGTTTTTCATGGAGAGATAGAGGAAAAATACACATTCTAGGGCAGGTGATACACCCAAATACACATGCTCTCTGGACAGCACAATTATCTTGCAATTGTAAAGCTGCTTAAGAGTGTGATACTTTCATACTATAGCTTTCAGAGAGTGTAAAGCAGTGATTTAATAGAAAAACTGGCTATTAACAAACTTAGTAGTCTTAAGACAGACACCAAATTTCACCATTAGAATTAAAGTACCAGCTGGGACCAAAAGCTTCTTCCCTGGGAACCATTCAACTCATAATTCAGTGACTGCAGTTTCTGCAAGCAGGTAAATAGTAAATAGCTCCCCACTACTGCCTCCTGCTCCTCACAGCAGAGGAGAGCTCTCCTGCAGTCCCACAGACAGCTGAATGCCTTGTCTCCCTAAAATTGGTGCTCTAGTGAGCACTCCTTAGCAGACCACACCAACCCTCAGGAGCTGATGCATCTCCCAGTGTCTGAGAGCACTGGAGGAGAGCCCTGATAGAAAATGAGAGGAATAAGAAGGAAGCTTAAACTCCTTGATGTAAAGGCATTTCCTAATGCCATCCCACCAAAGTACAGTACAGCTCAAACCACATGCTGCAGAAGAGAACTGGTCTTGTGGATGTCAATAAGTTACACACACAAAACCCAGAGGAGATGATTCAGAAATAGACTGTTGCTTACAGAGCCTATGCAGTACTGACTTGTCCACCGAAATGCTGCAAAACTTTCCATTAAATTATGGCTGATCTAGAAAGGAACCTACTGGAAAGGAACTAGATTTTGCTGTTCAAAGGTGCAAAAGTTGAATGACAACACTGCTTAAGTGCAGAAACAAATGGATTAGAGACCACACAGCAATACCCAGAGCTGACCATCTTTCATTCCATCTCTCACATGAAATATCAAACGAAAGGTATGGAAATAACCACTTTATAATCAGAAACCCAGTGAAACAATATTGACCTAGATTTCAAGTATCAGATGCCTCTAGTTGACCTTCACATTGTATACTTTCCATTGTCAACTATTTCCAACTACTTCTGAACTGAAGCCCACAAATCTCAGTACAGAAAGAGGACCAGCATCATCTTCAGAGACAAAGTTACCCACAGCTAGTAACAAGCCATAGATCTTAATATTCTTTACACTGCAAACGGGTACTTTGTGGTCCTTAAAATGGTTCATTAAGTCACAGTGTTTCAGACTGAATCTTTGAATCAAAACAAACTTCTCTCAGGAAAAAATGCCATAGGATTAAGATGTGCCCGACTGAAGCAACGGCCTTTCTTCTCTCTCAATGGCACAGAGTTCCAGTGGAAGGAGAACAAGATGACACACACAGTGATTGCCTCCTAAAGAGATTTCAATACCATGAAAAAAGTTGCAAAATAGGCATCCAAGTTCTGTTTTCTGCTGGGATATGTCTGCTCAGTCACTTCTTTAGGGTACAAATATGATTGGCAAAGTCTATGGAGGAACAGCTGACTACAAGATATTACTCAGGGGAATGCACAGATGTTGCAAACACCTATGCTTTATTCCAAAATGAACTTTTTTATTAGCAAACATTTGATAGTCCCAGGTCTGCCTTAGAAAAACAGTCTGCTCTTGAATACTCATCAGGAAAACCTTATCTATTAGTTCAGGTAATTTGATCTTGGAAGATGCACATATAATATTAACTGGAACCAATGGGTAGAGGAGAAAAGAAAGTACTATTTAACCATATACTCAGCACCACTAATTACTTCTCCCTTTCTTACTACCACTGATCACATCATTTATTGCACATGGTATTATGTCCTGGATGGTCCAGATATATAATTATGGCAATAAAGCCATTTCTGATGAAATTCTGAAGGCGGCTTTCCTTCCAGATTTAGTATTCACTTACAATCCCAAGGTTTAGGCTTCCCTATGCTGATCTTCCATATTCATTGCACTGTCTTCCGGGACATTTGGTCAGACTCTCTTCTGATGTAAGTGAACCTGGCAGCACTGCAGGAAAGAGAATGATTTCCTTTTCCACCAGCTGAGTGTCTGGCACATACTTTCTTCTAATTAGTATTCATCTTTAGGTCTGTTGTATTTATGGGAGGGAGTTAGCTGCCCATGGAAGTCCTAATTGTTTAGAAGCTCAATTTCTGCTGTAGTCTGCAACTCTCACTGAGAGCACCTTAATTATTAAAAAAAATGAGACTATTATATCAATTGCTCTCAGTAAACTGACTCTTACTGTACAAGCCAACATTGCTCTAAACACATTTGTGGTACCCCTCACCCTGTCACCTCACACAGTTTAACAGCTAAAGAAAAAAAAATTGTGAATTAAACATTTTGATACCTTCACATGTGCATATATTTAAGGTGCCTCAGACTGAGTAGCAGAGATGCCACACAATCTCTGAGTAGCAGAGATGCTCATTGATTCCAGGCAGAGTCATCAGCACTTCCTAACAAAAATGGTTATGCAAACAGCTCTCTAGACAGCACCAACTGGAAAATGTTGATGGTACCTACAGGACCTCCAACCGTTTGGAGCAGAGGGCTCCAGCTTAAGAAAAAAGTGAAACTTCTCTCATACATTTTGTCTTGAACTCAAATAGACCTTTTTCAAAAGCATATATTGGCTACCAAATTTATGGAAAAGTATTGTCCCATGGCCTTAAAAGTGCCATTACCTGTACCAAATACAACAAATGAAAACTCACACAGAGGGACACAATCCCNCACATAAGAGGAAAAGGTAGAACACAATCCTCCAATAAAATACAGATCTAGATAGCTTTTGGGGTTAGATAATCCTCTACATGTAGAGGTGTTGTTACAGAGTTCTGGCTCAAAGGAGTTAATCAAGATAGATGTATTGCTTATTGAGAATTAGAACTCTACGTAGGAAAGGGAAAGAAATAGTTAAAGAAATCACTGAGGTACTTCTCAATTATGCTCTTACACTCCAGAAGTCTAAACAAATTAGCAAGGAAGTAACTGAAGGGATAGAAATCTACTCAGTGCCCGATGCCCAGAAACATTTCTGAATGAAAACAGATTCATCTAAATAAAACATAACTTTTATATAATCCAGTCATTTCCAGGTCCTAGAAAATTCCAACCAATTTGGGAGAAAATCTTTATTTCATTTGCTAAAAGAAATTTGTGGGGAAATTATGGCAACTTGGTAAACAGAAAAGTAAACAGTTCTGTAAAGACTTAAAATGTTTTCTATAAGCACTGAAATAATGGAAAAATCAAAGTCCAATTATTAAAAAGTGACAGACCTTTAATTCCACAGATGTTCAGAGAAATATAGCCAAGTCTTTAAATTGCTCTTGGATTCCTGAGTCACTTGGGCATCTTTAACATTTTTAAACCAGATAAACACACACAAAATATTGTAGACTTTCAAAA
>WEIV01021246.1:0-212979 GCA_013390005.1 Calyptomena viridis
ATGAGGAACAGCTGAGGCAGCTGGAGTTTTTCAGCCTGGAGAAGAGGAGACTCAGGGGAGACCTTACCATTCTCTACAAATACCTGACAGGAGGTTGTAGCCATGTGGGGGCCAATGTCTTCTCACAAGTAACAAGCAACAGAAGAGGAGGAAAAAGCATCAAGTTGCACCAGGGGAGGTTTAAATTGGATATTAGGAAGCATTTCTTTACTGACAGGATTGTCAAGCATTGGAAGAGGTTGCCCAGGGAAATGGTGGAGTCACCACCCCTGAAGGTATTTAAAAGACATGCAGTTGTGGTGCTTAGAGGCATGGTTCAGTGGTGGACTTGGTCGTTCTGGGTTAATGGTTTGACTTGATGAACTTAGAGGTCTTTTCCAACTTAATGATTCTATGATTCTTACAAGACATGGGGTAGGAATCATAGAATGGTTTGGGTTGGAAGAGACCTTGAAGATCATCTAGTTCCAGCCCCTCTACCATGGGCAGTGACATCTTTCACTGGACCGGATTGCTCAGAGCTCCATCTAATTTGGCCTTAAACACTTCCAGGAATGGGGTATCCACAACTTCTCAGGGTAACCTGTTCCACTGCCGCATTACCCTAATAGTGGCTTTCATGTTGGAGTCTTATGAAGCTTTTCAAGCTTTAAAAAAATAATTTATAAAGGGTAGTTAAATATACCTTATATATATTCGCTTGTCTTAAAAAGTTTTTTCTCATGTGAACAGCTAACAGAAACTGTCACATTGTTTTTCTTTAGGCCTCTGAGTGACAAGACATATTATTCATACTAAGAGAGAGAATGCAGGATTTTTACCTCCTGGGATGAAAGGATGCAGATACAACACTTTGAGAGACTGGAAACAGACACTGAATTGTTGCTGGCACTGACAGACTTGTGACTCTGACCAAGTTAATATTATCACAGCCCGTGCTCTGTGCATGAGCTCCAATGGTAATTAGCAAACAAGTAGTTCGTGATCTTATGGCTGTGCCAAATATGGTGACAAATTAGTATTATATCATTGCATGAAATGAGGTTCTATTTATAAAAAGGCTGACTGTTATGCAGGAAACCACTGCTGAGAAATTTCTGCTGGCAGGACTCCTCTCTCATCCTAATTCTTTTCCTGACAACATACACAGTTCGCTTGCATGTAGAATATGATGATGGTAAGTTTCCCATTAAAAGAGTCAAAAAGATGGAATGGAAATTATGCTGACCAGCTCTTTTCTTTCCATACCCTCACATGCAAGAGCCTTCAAGCCTCTGTGGTTCCAAAATCTGAGAAGTTCTTTGTTCTCTTTTTTCTCCCTAGATGTTATTTACAAACACAGTGACCCATTGAACTCTAGTAGACTGAACAGAGTTTTTGCCAGCCATGTTGGTAATTAAGAGTAGTCTTTCAGGAGTTTTTATCTAGGAAAGAAAGAAAGGCTGAAAGGAGGTGGCTGAAGACACAGGGTCAAATACTGTCCTGAGGGAACACAGAGGCTGCACATCCATGCAACTGAGATTGATCTGAGTGACATGTACTGCACTGATGAGTGGGATAATAATCCCCTGTATTTACATTTATGTCATGGCTTGGAGCAATGTGTATAATTTTGAAGCAAATGCCATGATTCTCTCCATTACTGATTCCATCCAAAGAAACAGTTCTGGTGCATGTAAAACAGATTATTTCTAGAGGAGCATAGAATTTCATTTCTAAAACCTCTTCAATGCTGAATGGGGGACCTTAAAATTCTGACTCAATGTGCAGGCTTCATCACCACAAAACCTGTGCTTAAGAGAAAGCTCTTGAACTATTCAGAGCGCCCTTAAGACCTGAAATAGTTCTTGTGCAATACAAAGAGGCAACTATCATATAAGACTTCTTATTTTCTGTTCTGTTTGAAGACTGCCAGATACAGTGTCCAACTTCGAAGAGGTTTTTCGGAGAGGTGCCAACTGTCTCCCCAAGGAGATGACACAGCCTCTTAATCTGTGCATAAGCAGACTGAAAATTCCTGCTGGTACTCATAGAGAGTTGTTAACCACATGCTGTTGGGTATGAGACAATCAGTGAGAAAAGTGCAATGAAATTCAAAATTTAAGGGCAATGTTCTTGAAGACCTGGAACAATAAAATCCTATCTGAACTTCCATGTCCTGGCTCCCACGTGAGACAAGGGAGGTGCTTTGTAGAATTGCTTCAGGACACTGATCTGATGCTCCCAGCAACCTCCCCCTCCAAGTGAAGGAGCAAAGGTTTGTGGGTTAATCTTTCTTCAAACAACATATGTAAGAAAGCTTCAAAGAAGAAATATAATGGGGGCGTATGGTCAAGGAGACAGAACTAGTTCTGATTTGAAGTAAAACCCTAGAACCCTATGTGATGAGAATGTGAGAGGCTTCAGCAGTAGCTACTTTAATCTACTTATTCACTTATTTTACATCATCTGACTTGGTAACGTAGACAAGCCTGAATCTCTCCACAGGATTACGAACATTTATAGATGGTGCTAAGGGGCAGAAAAAGAAAGAGAACCTCCCACTTCATTCCTGTGATAATATAAAAGACCACTTGACTTATTAGGCCACCTGACTTATTAGGGCATGGAATTTTTGATGCCAAATCTGGTAAGAATATATGTATATATACACACATATAAAGAGATATGTGTATTTCACATGCTGATTTTAGGAAAAGAGAAGAAGACCAAATATGCAGTTACTGGACAGTAAAGAGAAATAAAATAATATTGTGGAAAATGGTAGTGAGTTGTTACAGTCAGAGAGAGAAGACTCAGGTTATGCGGGTAATGCATAACCTAGCTGAGTTGACAAATAACAGACATTTTGATGCCTGCAAGTCACATTCAGACAGCAAAATGGAATAATTCAATTAGCTGTTGCAAGATGTGAAGCTGGGTAACAGAAATATAGTTGACTGACACCTATCCTCAAAGACAAGCACTACAGAGCATGAATTGTTCAGAAAGATGAAAACAATTTGGAAAGTGAAGTAATGTTTTAAGTGAGGAATGTGTTAAACTGTAAACACGTAGAAAAGAATAGCAATGATAATGCAACCTACTTCAGTTAAGATCACTCAGGGGAAGAACTGTAAGAGAAATTTTACTGCACTAAGGGGAGCTGTTTTAGACCTGAAGTGTTGGAATCGTGTTTGGATAGAGAATTCTTTGATATGGTAGAGACAGAAATTCTGTGTGGGCTTGTATCATCATGGGAGCATTTAACTTCCAAATTTTGATCATTAGCCACGAAAATTAAACTTTGAGATTAATGCAGTTCTATGAATAATTTAGTTAGTACAACAACTATCTTAGCTTGAGTATAAAGATCATCTAAGAGCACCACAGATTTTTGTAAGTGTGTGGCAGGTAACTCACAAGGTGCTTCCCAATGACTTCTTGCGAAAGAACACAACTTCTGGTGTTCCAACAATGGTTCTATGCAATAGGTATTTATAGTACCTTGTCCAGAAAAAATATGGAAGCTGGGGACCATTAATGGATGCAGGCCTAATCACCACGTGGGCAAGAAATCCCTAGAAATGTCATGACAACAAATTGCTAACAGCTATAGCAGAGGTAGATGACTAATGGATGAAAAATGGGTAAACTGAAATCATATACGACAAGAGATAAAAATACTCTACGATGAAGCAGGTACAACTACAAACCCACAGGAAGGTATATGTCAAAAGTCACATTTACACAGTATCACCTGTGGTGATGTCCCTTGGATCTAATTATTCTTTCCTTCTCGTTTTTCTGTTTAAAGTGTCTACAGCTACAATAACACAAGAACTGTGTCACAGCCCACTGGAGTTTTTCTAACGCATCTTTGTACCACAGAATGTGTGTTATGAGCTCTGTGTATCAGCTGGGGTCCGTGCCCTGAGATCACAGGAATGGGGAAGGTGCTTGCAAATGCATGTGCTGAGGGCCATGACCTGGATGTCAGCCATCATGCAGACAGGTTGGTTGATGCTGTGGGGATATCCAAAAGGCACTTTTCTCACATGCTAGACTTACCATTGAAAGTGTTTATTTTGAATGCTGTCACAGAGGAGTGTTGCAGCTCTCTAATGTAAGGTTAACTTCTCTTTTTAGAACCTGTTCTTCAGCCAAAACATATCAAACCATAGCATCCTGAAATGTACTAGATCTAATTAATGACTAAATTCAACACAAATTCTGTGTAGGCTACAGCAGACAGACTGGAAAATAGGTGCTATTATGAATGGCATAGCCTAGACATTACTTGAGATATATACAGCTGTTATTTCACCCCAAGTGACTGATCCAAACAGCAAAGATATTTTAAGCATGGTTTTGGAGAGCTGAAAATAATCCTACTTTCAATGACCATGAGTCAATTTAATTTAAATAAAAATGAGAATATGAATAAAAATGTTTCTGAAACTGCATTTTAATACATATTTCAGGGGGATAAAGTTTTTTATAAGCTAAAGAAACTAGCTAACAAGTTAACTAGACTGAAGAGGTTCATACTTAATTGTGGTGCATGCCTTGAATTTCTTTTGGACAAAGATGTACATTTTCTGAAGTATCTTGGCAAGATGACTGGAATTCCATGGATATTTTCAGCTCTGTATGAATGACTAGCAAACTTGGTTTCATTCTAACCTTATTACCTATCTCCCCAAAAAGCCTTTGAAAAAGGAAAGAAGATGTGAGCAGAGACCTTAGAAATTACAGGAAAATAGACTAAATAGCAAAGAAAGGCACATTTCGAAAGTTAGATAATGCAGGTCTAAAAGACAGCTTGCCAGAAGTCAAGCTGTGCTAACTCTTTCAAGAAAGATTGAAACAAATAGTCAAATAATCTTCAATTAGGTTAATGAAGAAAGAAGAAAAGCAGTTACAGGGTTGGGCTGGGGCTAGGGCCTAATTCTTTGCCTCATTTTTCAATGATGAGGATGATAGAAAACAGGGTAACAGTGCCGTGACAGCTGGGCATGAGTATTCAGAAATGGGAACACCTGCTTCCAAGGCCATGGCATAGAAAATGATCATAATGTGCTCAAGCTGGAGGAATGGACCTTCCAAGCCCAAACACTGAAATAACCAGCACATTGAACCACAAAGATGGAAGGAAGCTTTTTAAAATCAAACCTCCAGCTTGTTTCTGAAGCTACTACAATTGCAAGCAAATCTAAACATGCTGGTGATATGGGTGGTCTGGGAGTGCACCAGCCACTGTTTTCACACATAAACATGGCAAAATTATGCAGGCTTCCAAGGTGGAAACAAGATGCAGAAGCAAGAGATATTAAGATAAAAGGAAAATTTCTACATCTAAGCCTATAATAGAGTCCATAATAAATACCAGGTTTAGTCTTTTGTTCCTGAAAACTAGTAATTTCACAGCCAGTAAGTACTTGTTTGGAAAAAAGGAGTTGAAAACCTTTAAAAAAACATATAGTGTTGCCTAGAAAACGGATCTGCATGCCTAATGATGCTGGTGCACTGAAGAATTTTATGATTACTCTGTATAAACACAAGAGAATGGATTCCAGAGAGGGGGGAAGAGCTATTTAACTAGAAGGGCAGCCTTGGCACCTGAACAAATGGATATAAACTGTCCAGGAATACATTTATGCTGTAAAGAAGAAGGCAGTTTTGAATTGTCAGAGGAGAGGTTCTGGCACAAACTCAGTAGCTGTAGCTATGCCAAAAAAGTTTTAAGTTGTCCAACTTGATGTTGTTAAATAGTTACTAAAAGATGGAGTTTGATCAGTGTATTAAAAAATTATTAGTATGTGTTTCTCTATGAGGCTAAATTCAGCTACTTTGGGCCTTTAACATAACTGCAAGAACTCAGAGCTCTTACATCAGGTATCTTCAGACATCAGAAACCCAGGATTATCACTTTTCTCAACATATGATCTTTGCAATAGCTGCAGAGCTGGACACACAGACAACACAACCAGCATCCAATTGGGCCTTGGGGCAGGAGCAGCCCCGAAGTCAAACTCCAGGCTTGAGCACTATGGCCATTTTCCTGAAAAGCTTCAGATTTATTTTCCTTTAACCATACATTTAGCAAATCTCTCTACCTGGATAAACACTGCCCTGTACTGTAGCCAGCAAAGCCTCTTTACTGACTGTTTTCCCTCCTGCTTCAGGTACACTGCTTCAGAGAAACACATGATATGACGTCCTTGTTGTGTTCACAGTTTTATTTACATGACCCCTTAAGGATGTCTGACAGTCATAAAATGGAAATTATTGGAAAATGGGGCAACTCACACATCCAGTACCTGAAATAGCACAGGTTAGTGCCCAACAACTGAGACAGTGAATTCAAAGAATTCAGCTAATTGTTATCTGACCTCTGCTAAATGTGCTGAGATCTCCTCCCTTTGTAGAGTTGCCCTCAGCACATTGGGTGGCACATGGGGAGCAGTGAAACACCTGCAGTACAAACAGCTGCTGGGCAGATGCCTGAGCCTGCTCTTGGTCACTGTCCAGCAGGAGAAATCTCTCCTACAGAAGCTGATTGAAAGATCCAAGAAATTGCCTGGCAATGCAATTAGCCACTGGTAAGATTTGTCTACTGTAATCTCTACACTGAGATGCAGGTTCATGGTCTCTGTGACATTCTCTGCCAATGTATGACTATGATTCCCAGAATATAATGCATCATGACAAGGAAACGAAATTTAATATTGAAATGAGAAGTGTTTTAAGATTGACAATTTAAAGGCATTCAATCCCCCGTTTATGGGCAGGACAGTCACATACCCTTTGCCTTCACCTGGATCTTAGTGTTCCCTATGTACTTTAGTGGAGAAAGTGAAGTTTCAGAAGGAGTGGCTGAAGTGAAGTAGAAAGATCTGAGATGGACAAGGAAACATTCTGTCACTAGCAAGGAAAAAGTAATTGAGTGCCTCAGGGGAGAAAGAGGAAGGCTCTTGTCTCTCTTGTCTTTTATAAAGTGTTATTGTTTTGCTAGAAATTACCTGCAGTTTACTCAATGTCATGCTTTCCTTGACATGCAGAAACCCGCCCTCTCTGAGACAGTGGCTGATCCTCCAGGTGAATCTGTTCAGGATTCACCAGTTTCTTGCAGGCCTGAGGATCCTTCCATGTACTCAGCCAGAGGACTCCAGCTAGTTCTGTGTAGGAAAATCTCCCTGCAGACTGGTTTCATTCCCCTTTTTAAAATCAGCAGCCTTCTTAAAGCTAGCTTCCACCCAGCTTGGAAGTGGAGTGGTTTGTGGGATAGCAAATAAGTGGGACAGGGTTTGAAGCACCTCTATGCTACAGGCAAGAGGGAGCAGGTAATGCAAACCTCAAGGCCTGCAGAGGGGAGGCCCTGAATATGCAGAGAAGACAGGCAGCTGGAAGGTGGCAAAATGGGAGAGTCTCCCCTGAAATAGAGAGAGGTGGAAGCAGAAGGAGGCAGCCTTGTTATTGAGCTGGAATGCTAAGATTTAACTAAAGTCATTACAATCATTTAAATCTGATTTCCCAAGCAGTGCTAGCCAATATTGCAAATGGGCTGGCACGGAAGCAAGACAAGTTCTGAACAGATGATAAAGGCATCGACTTTTGTATAGTTCCTTTCAATGCCCCTGAGGTGCATGCATACATCTTTCTGCCTGCACAGCTTGTCATGTGCTATTCTTCAGTTATCTCTGCTGTAGCTCTTCCTGATCCCCTAACAGCTTTGCTCGGAAGAAAAGAGAAATGGACAATAGGCCCTGAGACTGCTCGGCTGCATTGCTTCTTCATTAAAGTTGACATTTGGCAGCAAGACTTTGCTGCCTTTCAGGAGCTGATGTCTCATTGAAGTGAACAGCAGCAGAGGTATCAGGGATGACTGTGCCTCCCTCACTGAGCATCTGAGCTTTGGATGCTGGGAGAGAGCCCAGGGGACTGAGACAGGTAACACTGGAAATGTTTTTGTCTTTTGCCTTTTTCCTGTTAGAAGGAAGTCTACTCTTTCACCTATGGCCAAGCCTGTGAGATTCCTGAGCCGTCTAAACTCATTGCTTTTGACATGGCAGACTCGATAACATTTGAAATACTTTAAAAAATAAGAAAGAACCCTACATTAGTTTTATGAATATCTTATTATAATATCTGCATAGTGGCAAGCACATCTCATCTTCCATTTGCTGCCAAGTCTGTCTGATCAATAATGTGTCCAATTTTGTTCAGTACGACTGTAACAGTCCTTGCCTCCATGCTCTGGTGATCCTGATACTCCTACCAGTTTCTAAGGGGAAGGGTTAATTTTGAAATTTTACTTCTACAGAAGTGTATTTCTGTGCCTGTTTTTTTTGTGTTTGGTTTTTTTTGAGTCTTACTGATTAACCTCAAGATTTGCATGGTACAGCAGAGTTTACCATTATAGTTGTCAGCAAATCCGTGTATGCATGCACATGCAATTTCAAGTCCTGGCTATGTTTAGGATATCAATATGTAATACCTTTCTTAACATTTTGGAAATCCAGCATGTGTACTGTTCTATTGCTGCAATGCCTCTGATACAAAGTAATTCTTAATACTTCCAACACAGCAAACAACCACAGCAAACAACAATGCTGATTTTCAGCACTGATGCCCAGAAGTCAGAAAAAGTAGGTCTCCCTTCCTTTAAAACTTCTGGCATATTCATATTAATATACCACTGCTGGTGATTTCTCCTTAGAAATTAAAATGCATGTTCAGACATTGAAAGGACTGGAATAATATCAGGCAAAGTAGCAATGCAAGGCAAAGGAAAAATCTGACAAGGCCACATAACCCAATGAGATTGACATGGGCTGCCAGAAAATCTGGGTGGGTACTCAAAAAGTTGTGTAAGAAGCTTGAGGGCTTGCTAGTTGACCTCTGAAACGCAGTGAGTGCATGCTGCCCACTAGCTCATTAGAAAGAATGAACCATGAAATGTGTTGTTTCCAAAGGGAGTAAGCAGACTGAATCCAGAGATGGAGCCAGAGAAAAGAGGAGTTTAACTGGGAATAACTGTCTTCTTTCAAAAATGTTCATGCGTCCTGGAGCCCCATGTCCCTTTTCGAGTACTCTAAATAATGGCTGAAAACATATAATAGAATTGTTTTCTGAAGCAATTGGTTTAGTTTAACTCTGCAGGTGGGCACCAAAAAAAATAAAAAATTCCACAAGCGACTCAAAATGTTCCCCAATGCAACAGGCAGCAAGTGCTTCTATCACTACATGGCAAGCAGTTGTAATACAGCATAAAAGATATTTGAGCATTTGAATAAATGTACAGAAAATATAACATCTGCCTTGTGAACAATCCAGTATCTTGTCATTCAGACTGCTTGATTTTTATAAACAAATATTTAAATGAGACATAAACTTCATTACATCATCCCATTGGAATTGTCACTAGGAGTGCTTAGTCCAGGGTCTTAATGCATCATTCCTACCTCTATTGCCAGTGACACTTGTGGATTCATTTCTCAATCTCACAGGACTATTTGCATTGGAAAGTACTGTACTACAAAGTGACAGAGCTGAGAGCATCCAGCCTATTCCAACCAAGTGTATAGGAAGTATACCCAATTTATTTGAGAGTTCATGAAAATGTCTTTGAAAAACTTTAGTTTGGAGAGGCACATTCTTAAATTTGGTGACAAACACACTAACCATGATGTTCAAGACATGGGCATATGGAAAACAGGTCCTGTAATTCTCTCAAAAGTCCAGGTTCAAACTGAAGGAAAGGAGAAGTTGGGAGTGCTTAGTCCAGGGGAAACACAGGAACTCTAGAAATGCACAGGCAAGTGAAGAAGATATTCTGCAATTCTTGAGACATCAAATAGAGACTGTAAAATCAAAAATGAAGTTTCCTTAAAACTTTAACAGCAGCAGTCATTCCATATGGACTCCGTATATCTGGTATAGAAGACAAAATACTATGTCACAATTTGCCTCTCATTAAGCCCAAGAGAAACCTAAAAATTGTTGAGACAACCTGTAACTTGTGCAGGACCCTGTGCACCTTTGCAGCAACGTGAGACCAGAGAAATGGACATTTAACAGTATCAGATGAAAGTAACCTCAGCTGTTGGTTTACTAATAAGTAACATATATAGGAGGTACATTGACCAGAGAATAGCAACAAAGTATTTTTATTTGGATTCATTCCTAGTATTATTTTTTGTTAGCAAGAAAGTGCTATGTTGAATTGTACTAAAGTTTAATGATGGGAACCATATAATAAGGTGCTGATATAAATTTGTTAGAAGTAATTTGTGTATCGAAGAATTACGGTTTTGTGTGTTAACTTATGTACTCCTGAAAACAAATGCATGAATTACTTAAAATCACAATTAAGGACTGGTTCTTTGGAGCTTTGTCTTGTGCGCCCTTGGGATGCCTGTGATGTCTCTGTACCAGCTACTTTGTTTCTTCCTAGCAGTGCTACAACAAGCAGGGAAAATAACTACCCTTATTTTATCTGTTAAAAAAAAGTAGTCTTTCTGCTTAAGCAAACCACTATTTTCTGTAATAAAATCCTTGTGGCTAGTCAGAAAAACCCCTCAGAAATGTAATCATTCTGATTGAATATAATCAACCTGATCCAACAGTGAGCAAACTTTCTGGCAGATCCTATGCAAAGTCATATTCAGAGTCTTGTGCAGAAAGAACCACCAATGGCCTCACTTAGTTGGATTTCATCTTCTCTGAATACAGATTTGTTGCCCTGATATCCTCTGCCAGCCAGGGCTGACAGCAAATGCCTTCCCTCTTATCTGTGTCAAAGTACCTCTTATTTTTTGCAGTACTGAGTGAAACATTTTGACTGAAACTTTTTTTGCCAATAAGTGCAGCAGGTCAGTGGAAACATTTCAAACATTCAGGTTGATCATTGTGAACTCTACTGACTGAATACAACCCAAAGGCATTTCTGAGAAAAACTGTAAGTGCTCTGTTTTTATTGAGAATCCTTCAAAAATAAAGTGCATCTTCATTAGAGATAGAAAAGACGTAATTTGAGATTTACTGGCAATTGATTTTTCTCAACAAGTTTGCCACCATTCTTTCTTACCAAATTCCTGCATGCTATTAAAATTATTCTTTTAATTCTGTTATACTTTTATTTATATTTCATATTATATTTTTATTTATGTTCTATTGTACTTAGGCTTAACTTGCTGACCTTCCTGATCACCCAGTTGTCCATATAATGGCTTGTAATTCTGTCATATAGCCCGCTTTTTCTTGTTCTGTGCATATTGGCTGAAGCAAGGTCTGATTACTTTGTTTTAATATTGACAAGACATACAGTAATTTTTCTTGAGATTTTCCTCTATTCCTATATCTTATCTATCAGCGTGTCTTTCATCCTCTCATATTTGTTTTATTGGTTAGAGGTTTCTTCCTCACCTTCTCTCACACCTTTGGTGTCTTCTTAATCTTGATTAGGAAAATAATTAGATTAAGGTTACCACTGCTCAGAGAGTTATCACATCACCTACCATCTGTTGCTCAGGGTATTTTTTCTCTTTGCCAATCCTTTTTCCACACAGCATACAACAAATGGCGTTTACACATTACCTACAACACAAAAGATTATATTCAAGTTTCAACAGTTACCTACATATTTGTCTGAACTGGGGAAGTGAAAAAACCTTTCTCTCTCAGAGATACGTGCCACTATTAAATATTTCTGGGTATCTGTATCTCATCTGCGAAGGTGAAGACCCCCAGGCAGCCTCCAGTGTGAATAAATGCCTGCTGAAGACTCAATTAATTTATGTCTCATGGATGAAACCCAGCTAAAACACTGTGATTCAAACTCAACTGGTCAGGATCCATGTCTCCTCCCTATTCAGGCACATTGGTACCAAAACAGCCCAGTCTGAGAATAACTGTTCGTTTAATCACAAGATTAAATGAGATTTTACCTGACTACTTTCCAGACGGCTGAAAATGACTGTTCCCATCTCTACAGTGGAAATTTTTCGAGATTTCCCAAGAGAAATGCTGGTATCCCATAGAACATTGCAGAAGTGCCTTGATTGTAATCCAAAACTGCACTAGAGGATAATGAGTGCTGTAATGTGCCTGTATATTGAATTAGGCAGGTAGGAGCACTGGCTGGCTTCAGCTGCCAGGGCTTCCACAGTTATTGAAGTGAGATCTCCAATCTCCCAAAGCAGCTGAATGGGTACATAAAAAATGAACAGTTTGCCATGGTTTTGGTGTGAGCAACTATGCACTGCTGAGGACCCAAGATCCAAGAGATTTAAAAGGGACTATAGTGAACAAATTTAGAGCAAGGGAGGGTTGGATAAGAGGTGGCATCTTATGGTCTTCCCAACTTTGGGAAGTGCTCTTGAGCTCTCAACTCTTTCTTCTCAGTCTTCCAGTCTGTTCTTTCATTTTTCTGTTCAAATGTTGCCTCTAACTTCTCTACAAGGATTTGCTCCATTTCTCAGTCAATCATTTCCACATGCTTCCTGCAGTTATTTCTCTGTTTTCTCCAGCCTCTTATCTTCCTCCTTGAACATCTCAGCAAGATTTGCAGGCTGATTGCTCCCTTGGTGCTGTCAGTCACCCAGACATACTCCTGCTTTCCCTTTCTAGTGAGCTGCAGATGCATATTTTTTTCAAACACTCAAATCTTCCTGTTGGGACCTGGATTTAGTTGGCTTTATTTGGGGTTTTCAAAGCTTTAACTATATCTGACTGCTTTACAAGCCTATACGTTTGGGGCCCGGGCCCCTCTAACTATCCTTAGTCTGTGTTATTCATGCACCAAAATCCTCACCTACCAGTAACAAATATTAGTGCTAAAGACTTCTCCAAGTTTCTATTAAGATTTCTTTTTGTTGTTGTTTCAAAATATTAGTGCACAAGAGGCACCTCACTGCCTTGGTCACCTTGACAGTAAGAAGGGGTCCCACAGGGACATCCATCTTCCAGTGCCAGTAGGCAGGAGTGCTGCATTGTCACAGCTCTGTTACTTCCAATAATGCATCTAACCTCTGCAGAGCAACAGCCCTTTGCTGATACAAAACTTCTTTGTAATAGACTCCATAACACTTGGAGATAAGGTCTGTAAGCTTCCATTTGAATAAATGCCACTGCTGATGCTATGTTTTAAAGGAAAAGAATTTCTTTTGACAGCAAATGAATACATATTATTTAGATGCCTACCACTATTTGACTGTTTTGGCTCCTTTGAAAATCAGCTGGAATGGGTAATTCAAATATCCTTACTGATGCAATCCTCCACATATCTGTGTGTGTACAGCCAAGAAAGAAAGTGTAACCAACATCTCAAAAGAACATAACAATATACATCCAGCTGCACTAGGTCAGCATTTTCTCCATTTACCATTGTCTCCATTCCCATCTCCCCACAACCTCTCCCAAGCAGTGGGCATGGAGCATTCAGTCAGCCTCAAACAATCAGTTCAGTGGAGGCATCTTTATACTTAGGCAGATTTAATGAATTTTTCCTTCCTCGATTAATTTGCCCAGCTGATTCTCTTAAAATTTCAGTGTCCATAATGTCCTGAGATTTCTACAGTTTAGTTATCTGTTAGATGACACGAAAAAAAGGGATATTGTTTCAAAATTTTTCACCTGCTAGCTCCTTCTAATTGTTTCTAATTCCTGCACTGGAAATTACAGTGCATAATATTTTATACTGGATTTACCCATGTACTTCCCACTTTCAAACAGGCTATTCCCCTATCTCTGGTATGTCATGGCTTTGCAAGGATAAAGAGTGCTGGCCTCTTCCACCTGTCCTAGTATGGTAGACATTTGATTCCTCTGCTCAGCTCACCTCTGCTGCCCCTGTCTGAGTGTTTTGCAGATCTACTCTCCTGAATCATAATTTCTGCTTCTAAAATCCATGCTGACTATTCCCAGTATCTATGTCATGTTTCCAATGTGGCCACTAATTCAGTACTTCTGTCACTTTGCCAGTATGACCATCAACTTACTGTTCAGCATTCCTCCTTTTTCCTCTAAACTCTTTGAAAACTGGTATGAAATTAACTATCTCCCAGCCTCCGCTACCAAGGAATTTTAAACAAGCAGTTAGACAGTGCTGTTGAAATGCTGAATACTTTATTCTCAAATTCCTTTAAAACTCTGTCTCTTTCTGTTGATCCTTCTGACACGGTACAATTCATTTTGTCCATTTATTCCATGAACTTTTCTATCTCCACTTCCATTTGAAAAAGAGCATCCAGTAAGTCTTCTGGAAGAAAGATTTCCAGTGTGAGAATCTCCCCAAACTCCTCCAAAGTAACTGTGTGTACAGAAGATTTATTTTAGGTTCTTTTCCTACAATATCCCAGACTTTTCTGAGACTTTTATCAGACACTTCTCAGAGACTTTATACTTTGATCATCTTCCTGGACTTCTGGCAGATTTTCTACTTGTGATGTTTTTTCTAGAAGGATTAGGAGGTTTTATGCCTTTTACCAGATGTTCCTCAAATCTGTGAGTGTGTTTTTCTGGTTTTTGTTTTTTTTGTTCTGCCTCATTATGTGTGAATCAAAAGTCAGATTGCCAGAGTTTAAAGCTGTTTTTGTTTCCCAAGATCCAGTGTTCACAGATTACACCTGTAGGGCTAATTTTGAGGGAAATATTTGAACTTGGTAAGGACCCAGTGCTCCATTTGGTTTTATGCATAGTGAAGGTTTGCAAACTCAAATGCTGTTGAGTATTTGCATCTCTCAAGACACACAGAAAAGAAAAATTAGTAAATTTGCTCTTCCAAGCCCTGTATAGGTGATGCAGTATTTTAGTCTATGATTGCTGCATTTTATGTCTGCTGATGCAGCAGCTGTAAATTCTATGAGCCACATTAATAAGTGAAATGTTTATCTTAGAGCATGAGAGAAACTATATATTTCCTCCTGCTGCAGAAGAATCACAGTGCCTTCAAAGATTCCCTCTGGCTGCCCCTACCACATGGGAATGCTGTGCAACAGCAACCTTCATTCCACACGCTATAGATCTGTGCTCTTAGCTTGCATGATTACACTGTGAATCTCACGCTGTATTTAAATAGTTACCTCAATGTGAAAGATTTTGACATTTTCTTAAAAAGATGTATTGAAAATACACCTGAATTGTCATATGAAGATAAAATAATTAAAAGTAAATTAAAACAAATCCACCATCATCTAAAGACTGTATTTGAGTCCTGACCTGGAAAAGCCATCCCTGGGGGCATGGGCTTTTCTTGGGGTGGGCAGACCCTCCCTGCACTGCCATGGGGATCTGCTGGTGCAGCTGTGCTGGTGCTGCAGGACATAGGGCTGGTCTGCAGGAGACGAATCAAGAAGAGCATTATCACAACTTCACTTTCAGACACATGAAATTCACTCATTTTTTCTTTTAAAGCACACCAGACCTGAGACAACTGATTTCAGGTCCTCATACATAACACTGTTTCTAAAGCGTATATGTAAGGAGAAATGTTTGAACACACACCTTTTTCCTTCTGTAATGTTAAGTAGTCTTTTGCTGTCAGATTTCTAATTTGACATATTTAAACACCCTGATAGGTTAATAATAATGTCTAGGATCATAATGGTTGTAGCAGCTTCAAACTCCAGGCAACACTTCCAGATGTATCAGTACATTTTACTTACTATATAGATAATATTGCATGATTTGTTCAGGGAAGATTTATATTATGGCTGACACTGATGCAATACATGCAAGATATCTAAGATTTGTAAATATATATGCACAAGACGTGAAAAGCTGTAAGCATGAATATTGTCAAAACATTATTTCCCTTGTACGCTCCAGGTAATAATAACTACTCAGACTGTGCTTCACAGTGTGACACCGCAGGACTTCATTACATTTGGCTGGGAAGGAATTTACTAAGTAAAGATGTATATAAACGTCCCCTTCAACACCAAAAGCTGTACTTGAGCCTAGATTTTTCTAAGTAAATACATTGTAGAGAAAAATAACATGTATAAGCCAACCTGAAGTACTGAAAGTACATTTTGTAAAAATAGAGAAATAAGGATTTATTTTTTAAAAATTGGATAAACATTTAATTGAAAAGTGCCTGGGTGTAATTTCCTCTGGATGTGCATTCACCATGGGCCCATCTTCACCTCTACTGAAGTGCAAATTGATTGAATGGCACCAAGGTCAATCCCTCTGCAGACATTATGAAGAAATAGGGAGTTTGATTCATTAACTTTGTATAAAAAAATTTAACAGATACAATTTTTTTTCATTGAAAAATATTCAAGGTGAACAGTTATTCATGGGGACATGTAGGACAGTTTTGGTATTTCAGTATCCAGGTTCAAGCTGCAGAACTATGACCCTTGTCTCAGATACTAGAGCTTCAAAGGCTCTAATGTGAGCGTATCCATTCTGATCTTCATGCCCTCCCCAAAACATTGCAGGGAGCCTAAAAGCTTCTGAGATGCATTTTTTCCATAAGGTTTGGCTATAGACTGTAGCCGTAGCCTCTGCTGGAGGTAGATGGCTAGGCAGCTACATTAGTCCTCCTTAGTCCAGGACCTGGAGTGGATCCATATCCAGTAGCATTAAGGGGAGTGACTAGGGGGAATGATGCTTTCACAATCTTTACCCTTGACCTATTGATGCAGCAATTATCTGTATTCATCAGAGACTCAATGTAGATGATTGCTATGGTCCTTTCATTCTTCAAAAACTTGTGGAAAATAAGGTATGGAAATACATAAAATTACAACTGGTGATTTTAAGCAGTTTTGGGTGCTTCAAACACTCAGGCAGGTGTGGTTAAGTAGCCAAACTCCCCAGCTATGTAAGAGCTTCTTGCTCACAATATTTCCAACTAACATTGATTTCAGGACTTTTTTAGCTCCATTCAATAATTCAATCTGACATGAGTAAGAACAACCAGCAGTCATATCAGCAATGTACACATGAGATTAAGACAGATAAATTGAATTGTTTACACTTCAACTGTAGTCCATGGAGATGTGGTCAATACAGTCAGTGGAGTCTAGGTGGCAATTCACTCATCAGCTGTACGTGCCTACTTCCAGATGAGCTGAATAGATCTTCAGGTTCCACTCACTGTATTGACTACATCTCCAGTTACTATACTGGGACTTACTGGACATTGAGTGCAGGAAACTAAATTGAAGTATTAATTTTCAAGCTGAATCCTGCCCTGTACATCTCCCCTGGTTTTATTAACACTGGCATTTGAGCAAACAAGGGACAGCTCAGACTCTGGATAAGAATCAAATTTTGGTCAAGAAAAAGATTATAAACTGGAATACATCCCTGTAAATTATCTCACTTGAGTGACAGGTGAGAGAAACTTTTTGTAAGTACTACATGCATACCAATGAATTAGAAGGTAATTTCATTTTCTTCCAGGATGTATTACAATTTTTTCTTTTTGGTCTAACATAATATTTCTGCAGTATAAATCCAAACTGCATAAAGTGCCATGAAGAAAGTCTTAAGTGCTAAGTGTAGGTGTGGAAGGCCAGAGTACACATGAACTACCAACAATTCTGTATTTAACTAGAAATTTAGTCATCACCCTTAGAGGTTTTGTCATGCTTCTTTTCTGTCTCCCACTCCACAGTCTAGGGATTTATTTTCCTTTGCTGTAGAAATAATAAGCCAGGCAGCAAAGGTAGGACATTTGCTCCTGTAAAAGAAAATGAGTACTTTGTCTCTAGCTGGGTTAAAAGTTATCTCTGCTCTGCTAAACTACGTATATTTGAGCCAGGGTTTAGACCTTCTTATGGTCTGAATAGATTGTGAAAACCCTAATATGTAGCTATAATCATATTGGAAGGAATTTCTACCAGAAATGGTGTGGCCAGCAGGACCAAGGCAGAGATATCCCCCAGTACTCGGCACTGATGAAACCACATCTAGAATTCTGTGTTCAGTTTTGGGCCCTTCAATTCAAGAAAGACACTGAGGTGCTGGAGTGTGTCCGGAAAAGGGCAACAGAGCTGGCGAAGGGTTTGGAACACAAGTCTTACGATGAGCAGCTGAGGCAGCTGAGGTTGTTCAGCCTGGGGAAAAGGGGGCTCAGGCAAGCCTTTCTTTCTCTCTACAAGTACCTGAGAAGAGGTTGTAGCCAGGACGAGGTCAGTTTCTTCTCCCGAGTAACAAGCAATAGGATTGTCAAGCATTGGAGGAGGCTGCCCAGGGAAGTGGTGGAGTCACCAACCCTGGAGGTATTTAAAAGAAATGCAGATGTGGCACTTATGGACATGGTTTAGTGGCAGATTTGGCAGTGTTGGGTTAATGGTTGGATCAGATCTTAAAGGTCTTTTTCAACCAAAAAGCTTCTATGAATTTTAGTGTTCTTTTATTTGTAGTTCTTATAGTCTTTTTTTGACCGTTTATCATTTCTGAATAAAAGATCGTTCAGCATGCCTAATTTTTTTTTAAAAAAGGTTTATAAGTGAAGCCTACTTAAGACTTCTGAAATACAACTCTCTTTATGTCTTTAGAGTTTATAGTTCCCTCAGCATATCTGTTTCCAAAGTACATGAGTTTCCATTTATACACTAATCATAGAAAAATTCTGATCTCATACAGTACAGTCACACTGGAGCTAATCTTATATTTTAAATAAAACAATGAATGTGCAATGAATTTAATATATAGTTAACAGAATCTGGGCAACAGAAAAATTATGTAATTGGAAGGAATTAGATGACAGATAGCATTAGAGATACAAGATAGCAGTTCAGCTTCTTCAGCCAAGGGATATCTCAGATACTTTGGCTCAAAAATTGGTTTTCTCTTTCTGGTCAAAGTCCTCTTCACTTACAAGTAGACACCTCAGAGGTATTCAGGCAACATGCGGATTTCCATCACAAAATGCGTGATCATCTGCCATGTAACAAACTACATGTTTATACTCATGCATTAGATAGGTTTACATGTTGTGCTTATGTGAAGCAGTATCAATTAAACCAGATTTCAGTATTTATTTTGGTTAAGCCAATATTTCTAATCTAGAAACACTATTTTGGTACAACATGTCTGAAAAGAAAAATATTACTGCAGACAGTAGCTCCATGTTTCCGCAATTTTTTTGTCCCTAATGGAGTTAAGCAGGATATATATTAGTGCAAGGTTTACTCTACTATCCTCCAGCCTTGTTAAAATGCTCAATATGGATCCCAAATGACAATTTGCTTCTGGAGAAACTGTATGTGAACATTTAGAATGCAAATGCACTCTGTCTGATAATTCCAAATTCAGAAATATCATCAAAATTGGAGCAGAAAAATTTGTGAACTTCATATTTTCCTTCTTTTGATCTGCCTCCACTGCCCTAGAGCCATTCATATAATTGTGTTTTCTCTTTAATTAGTACCAAACCATTTATGATAATCTGGACACGACATCACAAATACTAATGCAAATTTAAACAATAAAGCACAATGCACTGGAATTGCAAAGGAGGTAAGACACTACAGATGAGGAGACAATAAAAAAATTTCTTAACACTTTTTTAGTTTAAATTCTCAAAAAGTATAATTTTTTTTTCTTTTGTTTTCTTTGAATGGAAAATTATGAATAGAGAGTGGTTTTGTCTGCAAGCAATGGAAACGTAACTCCCAAGAGCTGGACCTAAGCAATAAAAATCATAGAGATGCCAAGCCAAACAGATGTCTTCCTGCTGACAGTAGTTTGGGAAATCATTTTTTTAAAAAAGTAATTATACGCTCATTACATTAGTGCTGCTTTCCCATTAAAAGATACATTTTCTGTACACAATTCTGCCAGATTATGAGTGACGTTCTGTTTTCCAGTTGGAAGAAATTATTTATCTTGGCAACGAATTCTGTCATCCAATTTGTCAAATGCTAGTTTGATGCTAGCTATTAACCACAACATTATGATTTTGTCTGTAATTCAAAACCAGGAAATTAAAGATGGATTTCAAGCAACATCTCTAACTCACCAACCATAACTCATATAGATTTTGAGCTACTACAACCAGGGCATTACAGGTAGTGTTTTGCCTGTAGCACCTGCACAGCTGCACACATAGAGCTCTGCCTGTGGTATATGCGTGACATAGGCTTATTGAATGGGAAATTTAACTTGTAGATTTGTGGATTTAGTGTTCCTTAACTAGAAATGTTCTTCAGTAAAATATTACTGCCACTGATGGTATTATAACATAATAATGCCCTACAGCTTTACAGATAAAAGAACATCACAGCATCATCAATATACCCATCTGGTAAATTTATTCATCAGGATATCTAGTCTTATAATGTGAGATTGTGAGAAGTCTGAACAAATTCAAGAGTTGCATATTCCCTACAAATAATTTGAAATATTTTCATAAAGATGTTTCAGTTAATGCTGTAATGGAAAGAAACAGCTACATAAAGTGTTTTCAGGGGGATGGTATATATTTCCAATTTGTCACTTTTAATGGGAATAACTGATGAACTCAGCTCTAGAAACCACTCTGAAATTTATCTGCATTAGCACTTTCCAAACAGACTTTCAACCAAATGTTCTACAACTTACAAGGCCTCCTAAGCTACAGTCGCTTTCTCTAGCATTCACTTAACTACCTCTAGGTACTGGTTTTGGGTGGGGTGTTTTTGGTACAAAAAAGAAAATACAAACCTGTGCCAATTTTTCTCTTTGATTAAAAACCTCCAAAACCGAGTTTACACATCTACTGCACCACATGGCTAGTTTTCCTCCTGGTTCTTCCTCTGGCCCAGCAAAGGTGGTTCCAGAATGAGTTTTGTCCTTGAATTCAAGATCACTGCCTCCATGTGCAGTGTGCTCCTTGGATTGAGTGTGATGACTGTTTACTCTGTGCTATTAAGCTGTTGATTAGACTGTGTGAATTGACAATTGAGAATTGTACATCAGTCAGTTCAAATGAACTAAGCATCACTTGATTAAACAGTAAAGTCTAAACACACTGTGTGGGGAATAAAATAAAAGTGGGTTTCCCTGGTGTTGATTCATCCAATTCAGAGCTTGTGAAATATGTAGTAGTTAGCAGTACAGAACAGACTCTCACTTACATTACTCATCATAGAGCATTGAAAAGGAAAGGCATTTTTGCTGATTCAAAGAGTTAGCTGCATAGGAATGCACGATTTCCTACCCCAGACCAGACAGGGAGATGGTAGAAGGGAAAGCTGGTGAGGATAAGAGTGGCAACAAGAAGATGATAGGATAGAAGATATTATCACATTTATTCTTCTCTCTTCACATAGGTAAGATGATAGAAACAAAGGCTCAGGAGAGCACTGAGTGAAGAAGGGAGAAGTTGAATTGTTGACAAACCCGTTGTCCTTTGCGAGTGCAAAAGATGAGAGGGCTGCTGGGGAAGAGGCAGGACCGGGTGCAGTAGGAATGAGGAGGAATCAGAGGCTGTCTTTACAGAGGAAGCTCCACTAGAAAGGCTGAGAGAAGACTGTTAAAAGAAACTCAGAAGGTGTAGCCAGGAGGAGGTGTATGGGAGGAAAGAAAAGAAAACCATCAAAAAATATTATGCTAACAAGAGGGTACTTCTCAAGAACAATAAAAGTGAAGTAAAACAGTAATGGAAATATCCTTGCAATATCGTGGTTCCATTTTTAAGTCAACGGGGAATCCCATTTGAACAGGAAAATGATGTATTAATCTTTCTGAAAGCTAAGTCCCCATTTGGCACTTTCTACATTACGCTCTTTTGGCCTGTATTTAACCCATGTATTATAATTTTTGCATATTATCTCTATATCATTTCTGTCATTTGTTTTTCCACCCTGTCCTATTCTTTTCATTTCTGTAGTTACAGAATTGAAATGATAACTGTTTGAGATAATTAAAACAGACTCTGTAAATCATGTTGATGTTCAACCATTTCAAACCTGCAAAATATTAACTCTTGTTCTACTGAGCAATTGGTATATGCACAGTGCTTTAAGTAACCATGTCCTGGAAAGATGCTGAATTCAGAGGATTCAACATGAAAGATGCACATACAGACACAAAAGAGGGTAATTTGAGAATACTCTACAAATACAATACTCTACAAATACAATACTCTGCAATACTCAGCTGTGCGGCCTCATCATTATTTTTCGTGCTAGTTCTAAGGTTAGTCCTGTGAAGTTAAAATGTTGGTTATTACTTAATCCAGTGACATTAAATATACAGGCTAAAAGGGGTTTTTGGTAGTAGCAGACCAAGGCAATATTTTTACAGTCTTGTCTCCTGTATCACTAGCTCTCAGATGCAATACCTCAGCATCTCCAAGTCTCTTATTCCTTCTCTTCAAATTCCACAAGCAGAAAAAGATCTCCTTACACCTTTATCCTCTAACTGCTGACCAAATACAAGCAGAAGATGCTGGAACTGGTTCTCAGCTCTATGCTGACAACCATCTGTTTGTTGACTGGTCAATACAAAGTTTGTCACCAGCCAACCACAAGGTCAACTTGATAACCACCAAGCTCTCACTGCTCTTTTTCATACAGTGAATATACTAATTTTGTCACACCAGTCAGTGGCAGACCTCTCAGGAAGAGATGGCATTTGAGTCTCTTCTCTTGTTTTGGATCTGACTGAAGTATGCCCATTGATAGTAACGTTTCTGAGAAGGACATAACAGATAGGAAGACAGCAGAATTGCATATGCCTCATTTCAAGGGGAAACCAAGCTAAAAATCTTGTTATACAGAAGAGTCCATAGAGTATTTTTGCTAAATAATACACCAAGCTAAACTGAAAGCCCTCTTTAACTTTTTTTTTTTTGTTTAATGTAGCATATCTAACAGAGCTTCATGTGTTTCTCACAGAGTCAGATGCTGTCGATAAGCTGAATGTGACAGCCTAGCCAGGCACTTGTAGGGGAACCCAAATCCTTTCTCTGTCTCTCCAGTATTACTAGAGAGAGACACTTAGACAGCCACAACTAGGAAAAAGGAATCTGATGCAAATTGACTTATGTGACTGAATTTTAAATAATTAGAAAGTGTCTTTAATGTACAGAAGGCTGTTGTGTTCAGAAAAGAAACACATTATCACATTTTATTTGATGTAACCATTATTTGTATTACTTTTAAGTTTATTACTTTAATTCATTAAGTTTATTATTACTTTTGAGTTTTCAAGAACCCGTAAGGCTTTCATCCTGCCAAATAGGTGTATGCAACTGTCCTGATGCCTCTTGAAGACTATGAGTTACTGACCTGAGAGATTGTTCCCAGAGACACTTTTCTGCTAGTTAAAGACTATCCACTCCTGATCTATCACATAGAAAACCTTCCTTACTACTTCTGGACAGGACATTTTTATTTAAGCCCCAAAATAAACCATCATTAGGCAATAGCCCCATGCCAGACCTAGATTTTGGAATACATGAAATGTTTCCTAAGCCCGAGAGATCATCTTGCACTCTTTTAGGTAAGGAAAAAAGTTCCAAACCAACACATTCTTTGAAGGCCTATTCACCTTTGTTTATACTTTTTCTGTCAAGGACAGGATAGCAGACACAAGGAAATTACTTTTTGATGTAAATGGCAGTTTCTGTGTTCTGTAACAGACACATGCCAAGACAGAATATGTTGGTAATGTTGATGTCAGAATAGCATACAGTAGTTGACAAAACTGAAGAGACTAATTTCTATCCATTGTGAGATTCTGTAACATAACCTGATAAAACTCATAATAAACTCCCTTTTGCCTATTCTCTTTTACACAGCAGGAATATCTGTAAAATAAGCAAATTCACAATCTCTAAGCACAAAAAAGTTGCTGGCCAAAGCAATGCTATCATGGAAGTACGATGGAAAGAACCACATAGTGCCAACATTTAAGGATGCTTGCTTCCAACCATTCTCCTCCAGTGCTGGAGTAGGCATTGTAAAACTCGCCATGTAACCAATTTCATGGTTTAAGTGGAATGAAAGGCAGTGTATGTTAAGCATATATTGTGAGAGGGGAGAAGGAATGAGATTCGTAATATTTTCAGCTGTAACCTTCTAAAATGGGATGGTCTAAATGCAGCCTCTGGGCGAGAGAAATCATTGCATCCACACTACCACTGGAAGAGGCAGTGGGTGGAAGTATAAACTTGAACAAGTGCTTAATCCTGCAAGCTGTCCCCATCACTTTCACATGGCCAGCAAAGGGGATTCTGAAACTCTTCCTAACCATCCCAACTTGCACTCCTACAGTTTAGAAAGCTGACACCATTTATCTGTTCCTGAAGCTCAAGCAGCATCAGAAAATGTAACTTAAGATCCCCAAAATTATAATTGTCCTATGCAATTGCTTTGCTTAAGATTACAAAAATATAAATCAAATATTCATAAAATTTTATACAAAAACTGTATCTCCAGTACCCAAGCACAATATTTTTCCCAGTTTCAATTTTCTGTTACGAAGTACTCCTCTCTGCTGGTTTTGACTGGGATAGAGTTACACCTGTATGGGCGATGCAGCAGGCTACTTTTTGCCTAAGCATGTGCAGAAGTGAGGCTGTGACTGGACGTGGCCTGATTCCTGTGGCTGGACAAGGAGAACCTGACCTTTAGATCATTGGGTGATCAATGTAAACAGTATAGTGTCTTATATAGTGGTAACTGCATAGGAAGAAGGCAGCAGACATCTTGTAGGCAACTTAGAGAGCAGATCCTCTGTCTGTCTGTGAGACATCTTGCAGGTAAACACGTCCAGAGCCAGCCAGACACACTGTCTGGGGGCATGGACATGGGGTTTGCTAAGGTAGGTAAGTTAGGCATAGGACACGCATAGATTTAGTGAGGATAGCTCGGTTTAGGATTAGGCTGTAGAATGAGTGCACGCAAGTAGTTAAAAAAACACCTGAGAAACGTCATGAAGTCCTGCTTTTCATCATTTCCCTGCCACTCGGGCCCCCGGATAACAACACACCTGCCTGTCTGTAGGAAGTGGTGAATGAATTCCTTGTTCTGTTTTGCTGGTGTGCATAAGACATTTGCTTCACATATTAAACTGTCTTTATCCCAACCCACAAGTTTTCTCACTTTTAATCTTTGCCCACATGGAGAAAATGAGCGAGTGGCTGTGGATCAGCTTCTGGCTGGGGTAAATCATGACATCTCCTGATTGTTTAAAAAATACAAACACATACAGTGAAATGTTACCATTTTTACATAATTAATAATAATATGGGGTTTTTATTCAGACAAAAGCTCACCAATCCCCTCTACCCTTTACCACAGTAAAAAAGGAAAAAGACACCATGTTTAACATCAGAATTCACACCTGAATCACAGAAAGTCACTGTAACCAGGGAAACTGAACAGTGGCATGGGCATTTTTTCATTAAAGCGTGGACGGGAAGAGAATTAACATGGTTATTATAGGATACTGACTTTTGAACAATAGCAGTTCATTGTAATTTATTTTGACTTCGGTGGTGAGGAAGAATTCTGTGTCCAGGGAGAAGTACTCAAAGGCAAGTATTAGTGAGGGCTGTACAGAGTTTCTAAATGGATGAGATTTGCTATAGGTGAAAAAGACTGTCACAGACTGTAATGGATGATACTCTTGAATGACAGGCATGTGGGGATGAGTGTCACAGCAGAGTCCCCTGCTAACAGACACAGGGGCTGGGCTGTGGGCAGGATTACCACCATGAGCCATTTTCCTTGCTCTATGAAACCCTCAGCTGTGACTGAATCATGAGAATGTATTTAAGATGTTCTTGGCAGCCACTTCTACAGCCAGTAATGCAGGGAAGGATGAAGCCCTGCTCTGACAGCAGTTTTGAGAGCATTGTCCATAGCTAGTGATGTTCTCCTGTGGCAGACATGCACACAGGCAACAATGCTGACAGCAACTTGACAACCAGAAAAGCAAGCTTAGGAAAAATAGTGCATATTATTTCATCCTTCTCTTGGTGAACAAAGCACATTCTCCCACAGCAATGTGCCTATGTCAGGATGTGGAGACATACCCCTCCCAGCAGTTTCTGTCTCTCTGAGGGCTCACCCAGGAGTCCACGTCTGCTCTCCTGTCACCACAGGTTGCCCATCACCCATTTCACACTTCCTTGTCATCAGCTTGTGGAGGGCAGCTGAACCTGGGAACCATGATCTCATGTCCTGCTGGGGCTCAGCAGTAGCCTTTTGCCAGTAACTGATGCTGTTTGGCACAAACCAGAGCTCCTTGTGTGGTTCTCAGCAATATGGAGAACCCCAGCAATGATTACCTTGCTCAGCAGCATCTTTCCTGCCTCACATGAAGATCCAGGAGCAGAACTTCTCATCTATGCCTGTTGTCTGCAACTCTGTGAGAGGAAAGAAGCAAATCCAGGGAGTGACTCATCCAGTGAAGCCCAGGCACTCATCCCAGTGTGGCAAACTCACTCCTTGGAGGTACAGAACTTTGCTTCCTCCACTAAATTTTGAGAAGCTTAGAAGATCAACTTATACTAAATTAACTTTCTGAAAGCAAGGCCTGGTGAGATGGCTCTAGGCCTTAGCTTTAAATGTCAGCTACTTAATTAACACCAAAATATGCAATATTTACAGGACAATACAGAGAACTCCCAGAGCCTTAGTATTACATCTGCCTTTTTGGGACATCTTCTTGCAGAAAACTGCTTTTTGAGCAAGGCTGATCAGTTTGGTGGTCTGAGGTGGTCCAAGAAAGTCAACAGTTTAGTAACCTTTCTGAAGAATAAAATATATATAGTGAAGCCTTTCTGGTTTATATTCCTCTTTATTAGATGAGAAAACAGCAGCTGTGTGTCTACCTGTCAGTACATGATTGTAATATTTTTATCACCTCAGAGGTTAGTAGAAGATAAAATAGATTTTCCCCTAAAAACACCTGAACAATGACATTTTTCAGAACTAAAATTTTCCAAAGATGCCAAATATTCATGTCAATATTAAAACAGAGAAAGAGGTACATGGATTAAAAAAAGGTAAATGTGGAGCCAGATTTGGGAGAATGAGAGAGGAATGGCAGAGGCCCTCACCTTGAAAAGGAAGCCATGAATTACAGGATGGGGGTCTTGAACATTTCCTCATGTACGCTGGCTCCCAGGAGCTCCAGTGCCAGTGCAAGCCTTTAATTGCTATGTGAAAGCAAGTAATATTAATTGAATATTTAAAGTATGTATTTACTTGCTGTGAGTATCCATGCCAGTAAAAATTCATCACCTAAATGTTTGTGAGAAGCAAACACTGAGTACAAGTCAGCTCAAAATAGACTACTTATTCGAAAGTATAAATTATCAAAAAGGAATTTTCTGTAATGCTTGACTAATTTTTATTAAATGGAATAAATCAAAACTTTTTGTCAGAAAGTCGAATTCTGAGTATGCCCTTCCCTATTTAGCTGAGTTTTTGTAAGGATAACACACCAATACAAGATCCAAATCTTGAAAAGGCTCTTTAGACGTAAGAAAGATTTGCTAGTCTCTGATGCAGAAATACATCTAAACTGCTTATTTTTAGTTTTCCGTGTTTTAAAAGCAGTGAGGAGAGGCAAAAAGTCTTCTTCTCTCACATGCAGACAGATAACAAGGATATTCTTTGCTTGCAATATCCCTTGGAATAATTTGTAGAGGTAATTAGACAAAAAGGTCTCTGAAGACTTAGAATCAGTATACTCCTGATTTTCGGCAACTAAAACCTTGAAAGTTTTTTACTAAGTTGATCATGTTTATATTAGTGTCCTAAAAATAAAGTAACAGCTGTGCAATTTGCCATTGAAAAGGTTTTTAATCTGAATTAGTTACTTTTCTCCTTCATTTCTTTTGTTTGTCAATTATACTGACAAAATCCAACAACCAGTCAGAGATGTTAACTACCTGGAGTACTTGTTTCTAGCCTTCCATCAGGCTTTATGATGAAGTTTATTCATCCAGAAACTGTTAATTGTAGATTATTGAGCTGAAACTTGTAGTCTGCTGTGTCTCTGGGTGAATTTAAGGTATGTATTCATTCACTCAGGTCACACATTAGCCCTCAGTTTATTTTGTGTTCAAGGTTCACGTACAAAACTGCACGTCACACTTTCAGATGTCTGAATGTGAAAAAAAGAAACTCAGTAAGGATCAGTAAACTCAGTAAGGATCCTCATAATGAAGTCCTGGGTCAATGCTGCACTGTCCCATAGTGAAGTCTCTCTGTGCAAGGGCTTACACAACTTTACAGCATCAATGTCTCCAAACTGACTTGAGCAAACTGTAGTGCATTTAACTTTAGCAGACAAAAAAGAAAAAAAAAATCACAATTTTTTTTTCCAAAATAAAAATTGTATTCGGAAGCTACAAGATCATTACAGGAGTCAGAGGACCAGTAGCTCTGTTGTGGGTAGCAATATCTTTCATACTCAGGAAGCAAATGAGCCTTCTGGAAGGAAGCGCCCTTCAGTGTCACTCCAATCACCCAGATAAATCACTCAGTTTGTTTCTAAACCCAGAAAATTATTTAAGAGGTAAAAAAAAAGACCTAATGCTCTATGTGGTAGCTTGAAATGTGTGTTCATCTGTTTTCTGCTACCACACAAATAACAACAGCATAGTTTGGGCTGCAGACAACCATGTTTCCTACTCATTGTGCAGTACCACTGCTTTGGCACTGAGAGCAGGCTGGTGATTCAGAACATGCACAACCCATGCAGCACATGGTTTACAGGCACGTGCAGCTGGGACTCTGGAGACTCAGAGCCTACTTCCTACCACAGAGAGCCAAAGACATGCTGTCTTCTGGAGGACTTACTTCCAGATTCCCGTACCTTCGAGTGATAAGTTCAATATAAGGATTGCTACATAGGCATTTCACCTTGTGTAATCAGGTTGAATACAGTCTAAGCAGATAATGACTATTTGGCTAGAGATTTCAATTATTATCCGCATATTCCCCCCATAACATCTGGAATTACACAAGGAAGTATCAAACAAGTCATCCACAAATGATGGACTTTATGGAATCACTTCAAAAGAGTCACTAAGACCTCAAGCAGAAGCAGGCATACATCAATTAGCAGGTTTTCTACCAGACAGAGTCATATAGGACCACTCAGCTGGTACAGACTGAATCAAAACCCCAAACCAAATGGAGCTGAGATTTCACAGAGTGAATATCTACCCTTACATGTTATGTCCTACAACTGTATGGAGGATGCTGAGTCTAGTTTGGGCTTTAATCTGGAAGCCAACTGGGGAGATGATCCTGATAATCATACACAATATGAAATTGTGCTTCTTCTAGTCAAACCAAAATGCAGATTTTCACCCCATGATTGTTACTTAGAATTGTGAATCTACTATTTTTTCTCACAAACCCATTAAGTTAAACCACGCTATTTATATATCTGCAAGGTTTACTAGTGTGAGTAAGATTTCCTGGATTAGGTTGTGTGTTTGCAGTGTGATTTTTATTTTAGGTGCATGGGAACAGAACCCTGAGATTGCAGAGACATGTTGGCGTGAAACACTGAGGAAAGAACATCTGCTGAGCTCTGTGAAAAGCAGATAAAGAAATAAGGGAGAGAGTGGATGAATGGGTTGAATGATAAAATAGTCTCATAACAAGCCCCAGACATTTAACTATTTCTTTTGAATTATTCTAGTTTTGACAGCCCCCAAAGAACACTTTAAAGTGCTTAATTTGCTTTGCTCCATTGATTTTAATTAATCTTGCCCTAGGCTTTCAAACTTGATGAGCATGGAGAACTTACGAAAAGCAAAAAAAAGCAGCCTACTTCCTCACTGTATAAAACTCCTTAACTGCCTCACATCACAGGCAACTGCAGTGGGAACATGACAGCCCTGGACATGAGCACCATGGGCACCACTCTTGTAGGAGTACTACCTTCATGGGTTGAACTTAAAGCAGAAAAGAAATACCTAATGCTGAAGCCTTCTGGATGGAAGGATGGAGCTGATCCAGTTCTTTCCCCTCCAGCCAATAAGACAACAAAAACCTTCTGCAGATTTGTGTTGAAGGCATGAGGCAATCATAGAATCATGCAATTACAGAATGGTTTGGGTTGGAAGTGACTTTTAAAAGTCATTTATGCCCTGCAGTGAGCAGGGACATCTTCAACTAGATCACAGAATCATACAATCATTTAGGTTGGAGAAGAACTTTAAGGTCATTGAGTTCAACCATTAACCTAATACTGCCAAGTCCACCACTAAACCATGTTCGTAAGTGCCACATCTACACATCTTTTAAATACCTCCAGGGATGGTAACTCCACCTCTTTCAATGCTTGACAACCCTTTCGGTGAAGAAATTCTTCCTAATAGCCAATCTAAACCTTCACTGGTGCAACTTGAGGCCATTTCCTCTCATCTGGTTGCTTGTTACTTGAGAGAACAGAGAGACCCTCACCTTGCTACAACCTCCTTTCTGGTAGTTGTAGAGAGCAATAAGGTCACCCCTGAGCCTCCTTTTCTCAATGCTGAACAACCATCCTCGTTCAGCTGTTCCTAATAGGACTTGTGATCGCATTGCTCAGAACCCTGTCCAACCTGACCTTGAAAGTTTCCTTGGATGGGGTATCCACCACCTCCCACAGCAACCTGTTCCCTTCACTGTAAAAATTTTTTTCCTTGTATGTAGTGTGAATTGACTGTCTTCTACTTTAAAACCATTACTCCCTGTTCTACTGCAACAGGCCCTGATAAAAAGTCTTTCTCCATCTTTCTTGAAGCCCCTTTAGGTATTGGAAGGCCATTGTAAGGTCTCTGCGGAGCCTTCTCTTCTCCAGGTTAGCCTGTCTTAACAGAAGAGGTGCTCCAGCCCTCAATCATCCCTTCTCTGAACTCACTCTAGCAGATCCACATCCTTTTAACGTATGGAACCTCAGAGGTGCATGCAGCACTCCAGGTGAAGTGAGACATCCAAAGTAATGGGCAGCTCTGACAGCAGCAGTGGCTGTATCTATAAACTCCTCTTGCTTTACCAGCTGGCATTGGGAAGCAGAACACCATCCTGCACTAGGAAGAATGAGTATTTCTTTCCATAGCCAAGGTTCCACAGTGTCTCAGAGTTATGCACACATAACACTTTTGTATTGTGGAAGACTCCTGGCAGCACAGTCATATTTCAAAAGAAAAAAGACCTACAGGAAGCAGATGGAGCTTTTGCATACCACAGGAGGAGATGCTTCAGCTTGAGGAAGGAAGGAGGATTGACAAACGAAAAATTATAGGAACCTCTGTTCTCCCTGGAAGGACTGACCCAAGGCAGCCCTTTCAGTGAGAGACCTCCTGGGATCTTTTAAAGGAACCAATAATGACTGATGATGACTGCAGCATAGGGAGAGTGGCACCAGCATCAAGTCCACCTAATGAAGGTGAATTTAACTATTGCCAAGTAGTTCGGTGGTGTTTAACCAGGTGTTAGGTACCTATGCAATTTAAAGATCTTGTTCCAGGGTTACTAAATTTGAGATTTAAGAGATATTTTCTTCCAGTAACTTCCATTAAAGAGACAGAAATCCCACAAAGATAGGGACCTTCTGTCTGACAGCACAGCGCTGCCACCACGCATTATGTGTGCGATGGGATGAGAGACTGCAGTGAAGACCTGCTGTTTTCACGCTTTCCCAACCAAGCAGAAATAGTATCAATAAAGTGACCAATTTGCCATCACCTCTGCCAAACTCTAGGTGTGGATATACTAACTCTTCTGGATTCAGCTGAGAGCAGCAAAAGTCCCTGCAAAAGTCCCCAGTCCTTCAGCATGCCCCCACTGAGAAGGGCTGCTGAGTCCTGGGAGGAATGCAGGACTATTGTCTCATGGGCAGCACCACGGGAGGCAGGGGAGATGCTCTTGCAGGACCAGGTGTGGGAGAGGGCCTGAATCCACCATGCAGGATAGTAAGGTCAGTCATCAACTGGAATTTATACCTTGTCCTCTTAAGGGGCAAAACACCTACCAGCATTAAGTAATTAGTGGTTAAACTGTTACTTAGAAGCCATAATTTAACATTTGTGACTTCTGTAATTAGTACTGCCTCATTCTGCATCTTGCCTTTCTGGGAAGGTTATTAGAAGGTCATATGTTTTAGATAATAATTACTTAAATCTCCTGCCTATGAATAAGCTACCTCAGATTTCTAACATTTGTAATTCTGAATGCAGCTATCTGGATAGCTGTCCTAAAAAAAGAGAGGAAAAACAATTTGCTTTAGCAAAGGAAGGTATTGATAACGTATACCCACGAGAGACTTAGAAAGAAACCCACAAATAGATTGAAGTAATTCATTAAGAACATTAATCAGTTTTGGACCATCATACACTGTAGTAATCAATCATTTTAATTAAAAGGAACCATGGATTCTCTCCCTGTCTTTTACCTCAGCCCATCTTTGCACACACAGTGATCAAAGACGTCATATTTTAAAGATGCTGAATACAGTCTCTATAATATTCATTAAAGAATTTCACAAAGCAACAATATCCTCTGTATTTAAGCGTCTGCTTTCTTAGGGAAGCTTTTGCTTTTGCTCAGGAGGAAATTATCAGATAATTTTCCGGCAGCTCCAATTCCCATGTGTGTAAGGGAAGACAGAGGTTCCCACTACATTGCTATGAGGTGTATTGGTTCACCCTTGCTTCTCTGGGACAAACCTCGCTTTTCATGCACACCCAGACAGGCCCCACACTCAAAAACTGTCCCCAGAGAACAGGACCTCACAGAGGTCTCCATTCTGCCTTTCCTCCCAACAGCTGCCAAGAGCAGATATCACAGCAAGAAAGGAATACACCGGGATATTTCCCTCCTCTGCAGTGTGTTACAGGTCAGGAACTTCTGGAGCCAGAGGCAGCGTTTAACGGCTAGAATGGATTTTTCATGCAATGCATTTCTCTTTCTGAATGTTGTAACAAGCCGAGATGAATTCTTTCTTTTTAGTATCAGCCACTTTGTTCTGCAATTTTCAAGGCAATCTATCACTACAATTTTGGGAAAGAATGAAACATTTTGTCTCTTATAATAAGCAAGGAAACAGTTTTGTTCCGCTCATCAATGTGTTGCAGTTGTCCAAGATCAAAGAGTGCTGCTCTTTCCTTTTAGGAGCATAAGGAAGAATGAAGTTAAAAAAAAAAAAAAAGAAGAAGAAAATGCAGTTATAAAGGAGCTGTATCTTGGTGCTCTTAAGTTGATCCTTCTGCTTTGCTGATATCTGCCTCTGCCTTCTATCAGCATGAAGTTTCAAAGGATATCCAGCTTCAGTGGTATCTAACGTTGATTTAATTTAAGATAGAGAAAGACAAGGCTGTAATAGGGAGAATCAGTCAACAAGAAAGGCATAAGTCAAATGCTGTAGCAGGGATGATTTTTCAGCTGTCCTTTTCTAGAGTGAGAGAAACAAAAGGCAAATGGATAGGTCAGAACTGCGATTCTTGCACTCTTTAATACTGTTGTTCAGAGAGCGACTCCAAATGATGGTTCCATTTTTCACCATCCTACAAGATAGTGAATGGAAACAGAACCAGCTGACATGGTTCAGCAGCACTTTCAAAAAGCCGCTGTCAGAGTACTGTTTGAGAAGATAAGTAAATCATGGTATGAAAGATAAGCAGTGACGCAAACATTGTAGGAACAGATGCATCAGTAAAGGATCACTTCTCTACAGGATGGAAGGTTACATTTGAGAATGCTGAAGTCCCTGACTGAAACTGGTGGTGTTAATTATAATTATATATGACCTAAGACAAATAGAGAATAGACAAATAGAAAAAAACTCTTTACATTACTCAAGATAGGAAAAACACAGAGGAACTCCTCAAGACAGTCTTGCCGAAACAATGTGACACCTGGGATACAGACAAATGTGAGGAAACTGGTGTGAACAACTCCTCTGCATTACTAGTTTGGAAATGTAATGCAGCCATGAAGGAAAAAGCCCTGTGTCCATGCTCAGTATGAAGTTCTGTTTACAGAAACAGTCAAAATGTTGGGATGCACAAGGAACATGACAAAAAAATTCTTAACTCACAAAGTCCCAAATAATCGAAGTATTCACTCTTGCCTTCAACAGTATGTCTGTTCTGAGCTTCATATCTCAAAAGAAGAGAGTTTACATAGAGGATAGTGCAAATATCAATGGACATAACACAATAAAGGCAGAAAATAATTCTTGCATCAGAAACAAACTGAAAAGCCCATGACTGTTTAGAGAGTAAGTGAACAAAAGTGGATATAGCAAAGAATATCGTTCTCCGCCCTGCCATAAATCAAAAGCAAAGTAACACTTCAAGTATTTAGAAGGCAGCACCTACCTACACCTGAGGAAACACCTTCTTTTTAATTAGAAGGCTAAATAACCCAGGGATATCCTCATTTCAAGGTATCGGGTAACGAAGACCCTTACAGAGGATCAAACATCTATAAAGCACATTGGCATTAGATAAAATGAAAAAGAGATATAAACTTCTATCTATCTTTCTAAGCTAGTCATTGGCTTGACCACCATTAAAATTTTTAGTTTCAGGGGCTGCTAGAAGTATACACCAAAAAGTGGTGTATGACAGAAACACAACTGAATGAGCAGGAACTTGTGCTTCTGCTGCACATGCAGTACTCCCTAGACTTCACCAGCTTTGATGTAGGTGCAGTCTTGCCACAACAATGTGGTGCTTTGCCTAAATGAAAGAGTGCTAATGCTGGCTTCACACATCCACGCTGAATCTGGTTGCAAGCACTGAGGACCACCAAGCACTGCTCCACCACCATCTCCACATTGACTCCCTGCTGATATCCCCTTACTGTAGGCACACACATGCAGGGGAGTTATTAGGAAGTAAGGACTAGTCTTATTTCATATGATGCTTCTTGTGTTTCCAAATAGAAATCAACACTATGTCAATAGTAATTCTACTGCTGGACACAGAGAGATGTCAGAGTCTACTGAGGACACAATCAGAACAAGTTACCCTTTCTTGCTCTGCTCTACTATTTTGCCCCTTTCCAGTTTATTTTCCTAGTCAAAAATAAACAGCACTGCTCACTACTGAGATCCTCACTGTAACACAGCCGAAATATTTTGCAATTTAATTCCATGTTCTTAGAATACAGTAACTTTAAATGATCACACCTGGGGCTTCCTCTACGGGAATGACACAGCATTTGCAGACTGATGAAACCAACTTCTCTCTGGACAATTTAAAATACCTGTTAGACAGGAATTCAAGTGAAAAGAAGAATTACTGTAAGAAAACAGAAGGTGAAGACTGATGGCTGTCTCATTGTTTTGATGGATATACCTTGTGGATGACCTCAACATTTGTTTTGGACCACAGTATTGGCTTGAGAATTGGTGAGTTATATTGTGAATGAGCTCTTACAGAAACTTTGAACCCATCTTTTATTTTAAAAGAAATATGATCACCAATTTTATTTCAAATAGACTTGAGACACAGTTGCCCTATGGAAATGGGCAGGGTTGCTTAAAAGGACTTTGCACAAAGTGTACCACTCTTCAATACTCATGTGACTGTCCCAGGTTTGCTAAAGTTCAAGTACACATCTCTTTTTATTGCACCAGTCACAATATTTAGAGTTAGTTAAAAATCATTTATTCTAACCAATTCTAATGTGAGCAAACAATTCTAAAACAATACAGCCAGGGAAATCTGAGGGCAACATTCCCGGCTTGTCCCATTCAAAAAGCTGGTTCATCCATACTCCCAGATCTGCAGCACATGTAGGTTAAAGCTTCCTCAGTGCATTAAAACCATCTATTGAAGGTAACTCTGTTTGAATGTTTAAGCCTAGTTCTCAGTTCTCTGTTTCTTTCTTTGCAAATGCAATAATTACTAGAACTGATAATAGAAAAATAGTTGCAGACCTTGAAAAATAATGTATTTATGGGTCAAGCCTGCCCTTGGACAATTTATGGTCAGTTTTACTGGAGCTGTGCAACAAAAATAATAGTACAGGTACAGTTGCTACCATAAATATCACCCTTTTCCCTCTATACTTCTATAATGGCTTCTCTCTGTCTCCCTCTCCCCACACACCATTTTTGTGATGGCACTTAGCCAAAGGCATGCAAGAATGAATTGCACTGTTGTGGCATTTAAATTATATCAATACTGAAATGCAGAATAGAGTCCTTTTCTATTTTATCTCTAAATTGAATGCTTTCACAGAGAGGCACTGTTATCTGCATTACAATTTGAGAGCTACATTAGTAAATCTTGAATGCTCTGAATTAGAGTATTCAACTTCTGAGATGGATGGTTGAGTTCACCACAAAAAATGTATTAAGCTGGAGATATGGCTTCATTTAGAGTGAACATGTATTTTGAAGAGTATATGTGACTCAGAAAACAAGCTTAACTTTCTGGGGGACCCTGCATCCAGGTGAATGTTAGTCCCTTAATTTTTAAAGTAAGTATTTTTCAGGTTTCCTGTCTAAAAGCTATACCTGCAAAATGATTCTCCAGGTACTATTTCCTCTCAGATGGGGAAAGTATGTGAATTCTCACTTTTACACAATCATTGCAGTAGTCTGAAAATGCTGAAAAGGCTGCTCAGGAGTGGAGAAGGTTCACATCTCTTTTACAACACACTGTAAACACACTAGTAATGCTGCAAGTATATTGATGAGGTGTGGAGCTGCTAAACAGTTATAAGGGTCTGGAAAAATTAATTAAATCTTCTGGGAGGTACCTCAGAGGCTTTATCCTTAGGACTTCAGTGACAGCAACTTCTTGGTGCCCCACAGACCTTTTTGACCTTTAAGCAATCTGCAAATTTTCAGGTTTCTGAGATGCCACGGCTGCCACAAGGATCTCTGTGATATGCTTGGAAGTGATGTGCTCTCCACTCTCAAGGGTGGGGGCAGAAAGGAAAAAAATCCCCTCTTTCACCAAAACACACAGAGAAAAAAATGCATTTAAAAGCTCTGCTTTTGGAAAATTTATAAAAATTATGATGATCAAATTGTGTGATTACCTTATAATAACTGAGCCTGGTTTTGGGAAATACATATTGTGAAGCATAGTCTGTGTTTTTTTGTATGCAGGTGATATTTGCTGGCAAATATCTAAAAGGCAATCCCTTCCCATAAAAAAAAAAAATAAAAGCACAGAAAGACTATTTGCTGCATTTGGGCTCAAATGATTATTGCAATGGAGCAACTGGTAGTGAGAAAGACAAGTATTTCCACAATTAAAAAAATAAGGTCAGAAATAGTTATACCAAAAAAAGTCCTTTGCACTAAAACTTGTTTCATTTGTGAAACTGATGTAAGTTATCTTACCAGTATAAAATGTGCCAAGATTGTTTGATAAAGCTGACCCAGAAACCCATCTGTGCAAAGCAAAGTCCTTCGTTCAAAGAAGCTTGAAAAGGTCTGAAGGACTTTGGGGAGGAAACTGAGCAGGGCTATATTTGCAACCTCGTAACAAGGCGGATTTGAGCAGAACCCCAGAGAGCTCTGTCCATGGCTGCAGAGGGATCAAAAGCATTTGCAGCACAAGAAGTCTGCTTTATACAGGCAAAAGCAGGTCAGGGCTGGGGCTTTTGTCCCACCTGTGCCAGAGAGAGCCGTGACCTGCTGCTCAGCTGGGGACCACTAGCTCTGCCACCTGGACCCAGCCACAAACAGCAAGGACCCTGTCAGTATTTTTAGTCCTTTTCCTTAGTTATCATATGCCTGCAGCTGATTTTACTCTCTTGGTAGCTCCTTGCACTGCAGGAGCCATAATGTCCACGGTGCCATGGCTGCACTCCAACATCATGCCTGGGAAAGGAAAAGCCATCAGCCCCTGGCAGCACAGTTCAAAAACAACCTGCAGCTCACCCTGGTCTCTTTCCCCTGAAATAAAATTTTTTTGCCAGTGCATGAGACAGTGTCAAATGTTGAAGTTCAAAACATCTCTCTTTTGGATCTATGGGGAACAAAGGAATACAGAACCTTTCCCCTTTGGCTTGAAAGATCCTGGAAGGATTCACTTTTGCATCTCAGTTTAACGAATAATCTTTTTTATTGAATGCTGTCTGCAGATGATATCCATTAGGGAGCCTGTTAAAGGTTTCACGTGAAGGCTTGATCCATCTGATCTTGAGTCCAAGGAGATGAGGAACAGGTCACATTACTTTGATCTGAAGGAGACAGTATGGGATCACATTCATATGCTGCCTGATCTTCCTGTAACCAGAAACCCTGCTTGCAATTTCTGTACAAGATCAGATATGGATTTCTTTTCTTAAATCTATGGAGCCATCTTCAACTTGCAGTGTTGCAAGTTTCTCAAAGACGTCCTGCCTCACCTCTCCTCCACTTGTTAGAGCCAGCAGTTAAAACCCAGTATATTTGGTTGCTCATACCAGAGAGTCACAAAGGAGCCAGAAGGAGAGACTGCTTTTCTGATAGTCTTGCACATTCATTTTCTGTAAATTTTCTGTATACAATAAGCATAGTTTTAATCCATCCCCTGATATACCTGATCAAGTGATCAACCACAAAGTATCTGCCAGAAACTCCTGCGTTTCTCTCTTCCTGACAGATGTTCCTCAGCTGTGGCATTTCTAGCCTGAGTGGGACCTGATAGTGTTGTCTGTGAAAGCACATGGAGGATGCGACACATCATTATTAATTTATTATTTAGTTACTATTTAATTATTCATTTATTATTTAAGATTCATTAGGAACAAATTCTTCATGGTGACAGTGATGTTGCACTGGAATAGTCTGCCTAGATAAGTTATGGATGCCTCATCCCTGGAAGTGTTCAAGGTCAGGTTGGTTTGAGAAACCTGGTCTAGTGGAAGGTGTCCCTACCCATGGCAGGGGAGCTAGAACTAGATGATCTTTAACGTCCTTTTCAACCCAAACAATTCTATGATTCTGTTTGATTTGATTCACTGCCATTAGGGGGCTGATGCTCTTTTAGTCCTTTCCTTCTCAGAGCTGAGAGCTGAACTGATGTTTATCTACTTGTGCAGCAGATAGATTTTATCCAGGGTAAAGCACCGACACTTTTAGCACCTGGATGTTTACCTGCAGGGACCTGCTCTTATGCACCTGTATAACCAGTGGGATAACTTTGGCTACTAGACTGGAGGTAGACACTAAACCTGCAGCAGAGCTCAGCTGGTTTGTTGCCTTTTGCTCTCCTCAGAATCCCTGGAGAGAGGGAGGCATCCCGGGGAATCATTCTGAAACCCTCTGATTGCAAAGAATGATGCCAGGGGCTTCTAGGGCAGCTGGAGGTCTTTAAAGCATAATTTACCAGCACTTCACGCTGTATCTTAAAGGACAAATTTTATTATTTGATCCTTATACAGGGGGACATCTCTATTTATTTCAAACTTTGAAGGACCCAGTGAAGGCTTTGGGCTTTGCTCTTCATTGCATTCCACTCTTCTGTGTTACTGTGTGCAGGAGATCATTCCTCACATGCTTTGTGAAGCTCATCCTGGAAATCAGCTCTTACTTTATCCATTAAATTCCCCTCTAAGTTTGTCCCTGTGCTTCTGTTTTCAAAGTATTTGCTTCAGAAATACTTCAAGTAACTCCTGTCTCTCAACCTTCAAAGCAGAATTGTCTTCCTTCACTTATGCTAGTTATGCCTCAAAAACTGGAGAGTGTGGTTCAAGAAACCACTGTCCCCCAGCTACCTTCTCCTGCACTGGATCCCACCAGTCAGCTGGAGTGGTATCTCTGTTCACTTAAGACCCCAGGTCACAGTGTGAAATTAGGGTCTCTGGCCACTCTCCCTGGTGGTGGCAATGATGTTCCCAGACACAGCAGGTGACAGAATCACACCATTTTCCATGCACAAGTCCAAGGCACTTGGACACTCATGGTGGACTTGATATCTGTTGTGCTGTAGACACAGGAGAGGAGCAGTTTCCAGGAAGGATGGGTTGACTAGTAAGGAACTACCATGGGCTAGAGAGATAAAAAATCAACAGAATGTAAGGTGAGGTCTGAAAGTGATGGCATCATATGAAACAAAAGCCAATCAATCTCCAGGAATATTTTTTATATTTCTTGTGATCCATCTCACCAAAAATTATAGTAATTGTAACAATTGAGTTACCCAAAACCTGTCTGTTTTCTCCTCTTAAGAGCCTTATTGCAGCAAACACATTTTCTTGGGAGTGCTGCAGAGAGCACAACTTCCTTTTAAATTGATAAATTACAGGGCATAGTATTCTGCTTTTTAAACAGTACTAATTAAATCCTTTCAACTCTGCAAAATGTGTATGCTCCATCTGAATGGATTCTGTCAAATGAGAATCTGTTTCAGTTGATTATTGCTTAAAGAATTGGTGTATGCAAAATTAAGAAGCTAGTCTCCACCTCAGTCATTTCCCTGCTGGGGTTCCTGATGCTCTGATTGCTCAAGCCACAGATGCCTGCTGTGCATATACTTACTTGTATCAAACTGAAATGCACCCCTGTGGCTATGTGGAGGGGTCCACCTTCCCTACTGCAGGCAAACCCAAGGTAGCTTTATTTTTGACATTAATAGTTAATTCAAATTTGAACAAAACTTGCTCCAAAAAATGCATAAAAGTGACACTTTATGGACACAGTTTAGTAGTAAACACAGCGGTGCTTTGTTAATGTTTGGACTTGATGATCTTAGAGGTTTTTTCCAACCTTAATGATTCTATGAAAATACTCAAGTCTGCACTAGTCTCTGTGCTCTGGCAGCTACCCTGCCTTTGATAGCCATGGTAGGTGAGATCAAGCTCAGGTGTGTCCCAATGGGCTCCATCTGCAGCTGAGACAATGACATCAATGTACCTGAAAAAAAAGGATGTTATAGAAGAACTTCTGAGCTATAAGGAATGGAATGCATTGGAGAAGCCTGGCAATCTGTGAGACTATCTTGTATAATTTATTTTTTCTCTTTTCTTCTTAAAATAGAGACGTACACTTGGCTTAGCAGCTTTGTGAAGACACAAATCCATATTCACATGTAGTACACAAATATTTCATTACAAATGCCTGTTTTCTTCATGGGTTACTTCAATTTCACAAGAAATCTATTTTCTTTGTGTAGAGAATCAGAAAGACAGAACCTTTTTTTTCCAGTGCAGCTGACATTTTACAATTCAGGTCTGAAAAAACAAGAAGATAGTAAAATGCATTCATATTTAAGTATCAGAAGGTACCCCTCTGTTTTGGCTAGGATCAAGAACACCCAACAGGTTAACGACACCTGTGGCATTTATAAAACTGGAGTACTATAGTCACTTTTGCCTCCAGCACTTCTCCCTGCTGCTATAAAATTTATGAGCATTATATGCTTCCCAAATCAAAAGGTCTCTGCTCTTGCAGCATTTACAAGCTTTGCAGGAGTGCCAGGGATGAGGAACTCTGAAATCTTCCAGAAACTATTGAAATTCCAGAGACACAGATGAGGAAACTTGCAATTCTTACAACCTTCTTTGCAGGAAATAGATTTCCATCAATCAGGATGTATGGGGGCATTCCTATGTGAGTACCTAACTGAAATTAGTCCAACAATCTCAGTCTAATATAGACTGAGCTCCAGTCTGAGCTAACATAACAAACCAGAGTTATTAGATGTAGCTAGCTTTGAGATAAGATTTCTGCTGCCTTTCCTCCAGCTATTAATAGTAACACAGAAAGATGAAGGTTTATGATGCTTTTTCCAAAGGCAAAAAACTCAGGTATGTCATAGGGATTATAAATATTGAAAACTGCTGTTTAGTAGCCCTGACACTCCTGCACAGCTTCTGTGACTCAGAGAAAAATTTACAATTAATTAATTTAATTTTCATGTGTGTTTAGGTTGATTTGTCATGATAATAAAAAAAAATCCTTATAATCTTAACTGGGAGAGATTTTTGCATCTTTGCAGCAAGTCTGGTGGAGCAGTCATAAAGAGAACCTTAAAAAGCAACACACAGTTCAGTTACAATCCTGTGTACTCCACATGCTGCAATGTCCACGACAACACTGAAGTAATGGCAGGTATAATTCTGAAACCCACTTTGACTGTGAAACCCATGAAGTGTCTGATATCCTGGGGAGAGAAATAAATTAAAATCTAAACTGCTTCTGGGTTTACTGCAAGCAGACTCTTGAAGAAAATCCAAAGCTTACAGTGAGTATGCTCTTAAGTAACATTTCAAAATATCCAGACTAATTTTGTAAATTGAATTGAATATTACATTGGGCCTCCCATGTGATCCACACGAAGAAAGACCTTGACCACATTAGGGAGGAGAAACCTTCACACAAATGAAGTTGTACTTCCTCAGTTAGCATCTGTGATCTGCTGGGGCAGCTAGGCTTGCACTAAGGAAAGAAATATATGGGTCTCCACCAGCCCCAGAGCATCATCCTCCAGGTCAGCAGCAGCCTCTGGAGGAAGAAGAGGGCTCACATGGATCTACACAGTTCTGCCCTGGGAGGCCGGATAAAATGTGCCATTGATTTCTACATCTTGAGCGATCCTGACTATTCTCTTTATTTATTTCCACCTTCCAGAAGACATGGGAAATACTCCTTCTGGTGACCAGCTCCCAGCTGTTCTCACATCACTCTGGACTGCACTGAAAAGCATACTTACATGGGCCCTCATCTTCCTTCTGCTGCCAGTAATGTCCTGATCTAGTGTTATCAAGCAATCATACTGGACAAAAAAAGCAAAGATCCTACAGACTGCACAAAAAGCCACAAGGTACACTGAGGAGATATTATGGTTCAAATATCCACAAGCTTACCCCAGTCATTTGTGAGTCTTGACTGAGATGTGTATCAAGTGGTTGCCTGCATGTTGCTGTCAAATTACTCTGCAGGAGGAGATTGTACCTATAGGCAGGGACAACAGAAAATCCCAGTAATTCAGTCATAAAGCAAATCAAGCAAGAGACACAAATACCAGGATAACTAGGTTTTGAAAGAAGAGGTGCTTGCAAAACTGTTTATTATCTAATTAAATTTTCCATCCATTCTCTACATGTTGTTAATAATTTCCATGGGAATATTTACTGTCTGCCTGAATCTACAGACCAGAAACAGTAACTCCAAGTGCACAAGATAAAGTGATCATGTCAGTATTGCCTGTTCCTCCTGATGGTGTACTGAAGACTAAACTCTTTAATCACGGTAACCCTGCTGGCTTCTCTTCCCATACTGACCCAAACAAGAGTTTAATCTGTGAAGCCTAATAATGGCAAGTGAAATTATTAGTAGTAGCTCGGCAACTATGCAGGTCACTTTAGCCCTGAATTTATGTTATCAAAATCAATGAGCATGTTCTTAAATGTATGCTTAGGAGTTTTGCTAAACTAGGTAAAAAATTTAGACTATAACATCAAAAATTTGCCACCCAAGTATTTTTAAAATAAGACAGATTTACTCAGATTATGGGTAGTTTGGTCTGAACAATTAAGGTTTAGACCATACTATACAAAGAAATGTAAAATGTGTGTTAGTTGTCACTGAACTTGGATCCATTTGAAAGGATTCCTTCCCTGCTAAAGCACATAATTCATTTGGGAGAAAAAATCTTATAATAGTAAGGAAGGCAAAATTCCTACTAACTTCAGAAAGTCAACATTCGTATCAATACTCAATGATTTTGCTGTTGATCACTGGCTGACCACTGATGCATCTGAATAGTGAAAAATTAAAGGTTTCATGTTCACAAATAAACAGTTTATGGAGGGAAAGGAAGAATTTGGGGGAAATTAGGGAAGGCTCATTGCAAAGTCAGAAGGAAAAATCATGAAGGTATGATTTTGAAGGCCAAATGAAAGTGGAAAAGCTAAAATGTCACATAACTCCTTTTTTAGACTGGGGAGATTAATTCCTCATTAGGATTAAACCTGCTGTATTGTAGTGTTTTCCCCAGTTATGAGTATCATAATCAAAACTGTTAGTCATTGAAGAATTTATGTAAATTGAATGGGTATTTTCCCTTCCCCATGAATTCTGAGAAGCTGTCAAAAGGTATTTTATCTGTCCATTAGCTCCCATCACAGCTCAATTACATCATATTACAGATACAGAATTTTTTCATGGTTGCATTGAAACAGAAGCCAAATTTGATAAGTTGAAAACAAACTATGAAAATGTAGGATGAGTACATAATGTACTGTTCAACATACAAAGTAAAATCTATATTATGCATAAACAGATTTAAAGTTTATTAGCATACATCTTACGATCTTGCTAGCTCTTATTTTCTTTCTAAGCCAAAGAATTTAAAGTCCTTATATTCTCTGTCATTTAAATGGGAATTTTAAACAGCCTGAACCCTAAAATATTTCATCATCAGACTTTCGGCTGCAGACAGCAGAAGGAAAAGATTTGCTTCTGCATCACAAGACTTGCTGTGGGTTCTAGTGCAAAGCTTTATGTTTTGAAATAACTGTGTCTCTCAAGACCCAAAGGTCAGATGTCTGTATATCAGAGAACTGTTCTTTGCCCTTTTGAAAGCATGAGAAGGCAAAATTGCTATCAATTAGAAACCAAAATGTCTATGATTCCATAGGAAAAAGACTTATAAAGCTCATTAGTACATGTTCTAAAATTATGCAGCTACTTTATTTTGAATGTAAGCCACAAATAATTTAAAAATAGAAATCCAAGTTTTCATGAGATATTCTTAATTATACAAGTGTAAATATTTTTTTACATAAGGCCTTGCTATTTCCTTGACCAAAATAAAGCTTACACATCTGTAAATAAAAAAATTTCATAAACAAGGTGAACAAATGTCACTCAATATCCACACCTTCTGAAAATGCTCAAAACCAGACTTTCTAACTTCCAACCTCTTTCTAAGAGAATAGCTTGCCATTAATTATGTGCTAGATGTGGAAAGAGACACCATAGCTAAAAAAGAATGTCACTGTAGAAATGAATTTTTGTGTGCGATTCCTCTATTAGAGATTCCAGTTGTGCCTTTTGCCAATAATGGATCTGAAAGTTGACAGAAGTGCATTAGACACAACAGAAACACATCATTACAGAAAAGCCTGGGAAAAGGAGATATGACAAATTACACAGGCTAATTCTGAGCAGCCTGGAGTCCCTGTGGATCCTGTGAAAAATGAGGCATGTGGACTGACAATACAGGTAGCAGAATGTCTCTCCTGAAATGAAGACTCAATCCAGCTCTCAAAAATTTTCATCTAACAGAGAAGTGTCTTAGTGAGGCCAACAGCTGTGTAGAAAATGATCATGAATGAGAGCAGAATAAAGGGGGAGATGCCCTTTGGTTAATTACTGCACTTCATAGGACTACAGACAACCCATGTTGGTGTGGCAGCTCCAGCACAACGATGCTGTGGTAGACTTAGATCTGGGGCTTCAGCTGGCCCCTGGGCAGAAAAAGTGGGAAAAGGGAAACTGAGCACCTGCCACTGATGGGAGCAGAGAACCCAACTTTTTGCCCGCATAGGACACGGAAAATGCTCTTACTCTGCCAGGAGAAGTTCTGTGACAAAAATGTGAAGGAGAGAAGCTCATATTTTATCTGGCACAGCAAAAACCAGGCAAGAAAAGGTGGAATGGCTCACTCGGGATGATAAAGCACATGGTACCAGTAGGTTTTTGGGGAAGGGCAATTTTCTCTTTATCCCTCATTTTACTACCTCTTTTTGGCATAAGGCGGCACAAGTTTATTCTCTGGCAGTTTATGTTGTGAGGTCTCCTATGCTGAAAATGGACTAGAGGAAGGAGCAAGGGGAAAGACATGCTAACACTCCAGAGCAGCCCAGGCAGAAATGCAAACTAATAAAAATGATGATGATGTTAATAATAATACGATATGTGAAATAACTACAGCTGACATATGATCTATTGATTAAAGTCTTTCATATGACAGGATGTCAGCCAGCAGAAATAGGAAATCAATACCTCATTTAACAGCAAAGAACAATTCAACCTCCTCCAGGCCAAAGAGAGACTGGGCTGTTTGAGCAGAGATAGTATGAAATTATTTGATCTATTTTTGTGAAAAAGAAAAGTTTAATTATATTAAATAATGTGTTTCCCTGAACCCAGCAGGGAGGGGGGCTGTCAGGTAGCTTATGAGCAATTAGTCTAAACAAACAACATCAGTGTTCATGCATTTCAATGTATGTTTCTGGGATGTCAGGATTTTTGGATAAAACAATGACTACAGATTCCAGTAAACATGAATTGAAGTACATATAACAAAGGCAGGAAAGGCAATGTTTTCAGGACATGCATATTATCTACATATTTGCTGCAAAATGCAGATTCTGCCCCAGAAGTTGGATGTCTGCCACTGGGAGTTGACTAGACACAGAAAATGTGTCCATGAAGAGGCCCTGATGGAGGAATGTTCTTCACACAGTATATGAGCACATTCCTCCAGCAAGGAGCAGATGGGTGCATTGATTGTTCCTGTAGGTCTCCTGTGCCACAAGAATTTTCTAATCCATGCTACCAGACATGCACACAATTGGGAGTTATTTGTCCCATCCATTTCTCTTTCTGAGGCAAGCACTTTAGTCCTAGGGGTTTTGGTTTCAATTCCTATAAATGAATCTTTGGTGAGATTCATTTGGGAAGAACTAGAAATAAGTAATGGATTTTTAATGGGGAAGATGAACCCAGGATCCTAGAAACATGGGATCCATGGATGGGGTAGATTCTCACATGACATTTTTATAAACAGGTTGCGTACAAAAAATCTACTGCATTCTTGAGCCCAAAGTTACTGGGAGTCATGAAAGACCCCATGGTTTGTGGATTGAGATTAGTGTGCAGCTTATAAGGAGTCGTACTTGCCTTATTTCTCTTTGTAAGAAGAGAATAAAGTGATAAAAGAATGAATACAACAAAGCAATTTATAAAACTACACAGGAATACTCTTCATTGCAGCAGAAATATTGCATTTTCATGCATACAAACCACAAGTGATCTGTAGAGAAAACTGATTCTCTACAGTTTCACAGAAAAAAAAATGTTACACATGTAGTTTCACAAGGAAAGGTTTACCTTGAGCACTCTTTCCATCCAGTACCTCCCCTACTTTTTTTCTGCTCCCCCACAGCTTGCTCCTTCTTGTCAATCCTGAAAGAGGAAATCCTTCAAAGGCACACTGGTTACCTAGGGTGTAGGGTGCATCTGTGAAAATGCAACACCGAAGGACATGAAAATTTCAAAAGAACTGGAGGGGAACTGCAATAATGCTGATTAAATTCATTATTTTATCTTTGTCCATACCACTTAACCTCACCATAGTGTAGTCACTGCTATTTAAGCTGCCAGGATGGTGGCACTTTGGCTTCCAGTCAATAAGGGGCTCAGGGAGGGACTGAAGCATTTCCATCACATTCCTTTTTATTGTGTACATCTCCCCTGAACACAGAGCTCCTTTCCTGAACAAAGCCAAATTCTAGTTGTTTCTCTTCAGGAACTGGAACTAATGTTCTTCTTTACTCTGTTAAACAGTCTATACCTTATTTTAGCAATCGTACTAGGTGGGTTTTATTTAATACATGATTTGCTACCATTACAATGGACCCCTGGTAATACTGCCATAAGTGACCTTTTCCTAAAGCCATGTTGACAATCTCAGTAAAGAGCCAAAGATCAAAAGAGCATGAATGTTAAATAACCTGTTAATCAAAAATATTGGAGCTAAAATTGACTGGCAATGTATTTTGGTGAAATCCACAGTCATTGCTAATCTGTGCCAGCTCTCTGTCTTTAAAAAGGCATCTGTTTCCAGAACAATAAATTGTTCACAAAAATAAATTACAAACAGACTATGGAGAATTAATGCATCCATAATTTCAATATGCAGAGACGAGGGTAAGAGCTCAGTATTATGCAAGAATACATTTTTATTCTGCTCATTTTTGTAGCATGCCCAATCAAACAAAGAGTTAATTTATTCTTGGTTTAAGCAAAAAAATATAAAATTGAAGTTCACATTCTTGATTTTAAAGTTTTCCTATTAATATAACTGTTTTCTATAACTATCAGTACGAAGTATCACGTCCAGATACTTCTCAGAATTTAGTACAGTGAACTAATTAAACCCCACCCTGCACTCTTAGGAAATGCAATACCCCAACCATGTAATGGGCTCACTAGTTATATGGAAAACACCAGGTCTTCAGGGACCTTGAAAGAGTTCCAATATCTAACCTGCCTTTTCTTTACAAGCAATTAGCTAGAAAAAATGGTGAGCTCAGAGTACAGGATGCCTGGTTTCAGGCAAGGCTGTGGTTTAGAGAGCCCTCTCGTTGCAGCCTCACATTCAATACACTTCATCATCTACTGGCATGTGTGGTGGAGTGCCATGACCTCCTCCTCTAGGGATGGGTGGAAGGACTAAAGCCTGAAAGGATTTTTGGAACGTCATCATCTGTAAAACCATGGCTTCTCTTGGGATTTGCAGTTCACTGTCTGCAACACTGAAATGGCAACTCTTTTTTAGCCTGATACAGGCAAGGCTACTGCTTAAAAAACCCACTTCAATACTGTTATTTTTGAATAGGGGTATAAAGATTTAGGAATGTACATGTTGAGGAGTGTGGTGATGTTGCCTCATTTTAGAGACAAAGGACATGATGCTTTTAGTTTCACCTCTACAGTTCAGGCAAACCAGTGCTGAAGTGAAAGGCCATCAGGAAACCTAGCTGAGGTTGGGATGTTCCAAGCACAGAGCTGATGTAATTGCCCTAAGGGTGGCACTGGCTCTGCAGAGAGGATAAAAGAAGTGACACTTATCTAGAATAGGAATGAAAACAAAACCCAACCTATTTCTGAAGGCCTGAAGCCTGTGAGCTGCTTGCTGAGCAGGTGCTAGTTGGGACATGGACAGGCAATACAAAGACTTCCCTACCACAAACTCTCCCTGCATTAATATCAATTCAAGGACATAAAGACATAGAAAGCTGTACTTTGCACAATTCCATAGTCCTGTCTATTCTCGGAATTTCTACAATAGGTAACAGATGTATTCTTTTTAAACTGTTTATGTGATAATCTCCTCCTTTTACAGGTGAGGAACCCAAAACATGCAGAGTTTCAACCTGGTACTGTGTTTTGCTCCAGAGTTTGCCTCCCAAAAAACATGCAGTCTCCTTGAAAATGCAGGTGCCATAGTACCCAAAAGCCCACCATCACACACGGCCTCAAGGATGTCCCAAGGGCAGCAATGGAAGATCCAGGACATCATCAGAGCTCGAACCAGTTCTGAAACATGGCCACCATAAAGTTTTCCCAGACTCAAATATCCAAGCCTGATCTACAAGCAGATCTTGTAGCTGGAGGAGACCGGCCACCACCTTCACCACAGAAACAGGATCTTCTCACTGCAGAAGTTAGACATAAAGTGAAATACAGCACTGCTCAGTAAGCAGCTATCTCGTCCTTTGGACTTTGTGACTTTCTCAGATTGCTCTTGGAACTGTATAGTTTCAGTATTTCATGGTGTAATGCAGCATACTAGCTGATATCTCAAGAGGAATTTCTGAACTCATACAAATTAATTATCTCCTCTACCCACAGATCATTTCTTGAGCAGGCTTGGACAATTTGTTCATCAACTACTGGCTAAAAACTACTTAATTTTTCCATTGAAAGCTATTTTCAGTTAATATTGTGTATGAATGGGAGTTTTTTTTGTATTATTTTCCAAAGATCAACTATTTTATTTACAATTCCTTGAAGCTTAAGTCTCAAACACCAAAGCTAGATGTAGAATCACAAAACCACTTAGGTTGGAAAAGACTTCCAAGATTACTGAGTCCAACCTTTCACCTTGTCAACCAGACCATGTCACTAAATGCCATGTCCACTCATTTCCTGAACATCTCCAGGGATGGTCAAACTAAGTGGCAAGAAGCACATGCATAGGCAATGGAAGCAAGGACAAGGTATCCTGGGAAGAGTATGGGGATGGTACCCAATTGTGCAGGGATGGGATTAGAAAGGCCAAGATGCAGCTGGAGCTGAACTTGAAATAAATGCAGAAAAATAATAAGGTTTTATACAGGTATGTTAACCAGAAAAGGAAGTGGGGACCCTCAAAGATCCATACTGGGACCAGCACTGTTTAATATCTTCATCAGTGACATTTACAGTGGGATTGAGTGCATAATCAGCAACTTTGCAGACGGCACCAAGTTGACTGGTTTGATTGACATGCCTAAGGGACAGGATACCGTCCAGAGGGACCTGGACAAGCTCAAGAAGTAGGCCCATGGGAGTCTCATGAGGTTTAACAAGAGCAAGTGCAGGGTCTTTCATATGGGTTGGGGCAACCCCTGCTATCAATACAGGCTGAGGGATGAAGGTGCTAAGAGCAGTCCTGACAAGAAAGACTTGGGTGCACTGGTGGCTAGAAATGAGCAAATAGTGTGCACTTCGAGCCTGGAAAGCCAATTGTCTCCTGGCCTGCATCAAAAGCAGCATGGCCAGCAGGTCGAGGGAGGTGATGCTGCCCCTCTACTCCACTCTCCTGAGACCCCATCTGGAGTGCTTCATTCAGGTCTGGGGCTCTCAGCAGAGGAAAGACATAGACCTGTTGGAAAGAGTCCAGACGAGGGCCACAANATCTATGATTCTATGATTGATGCCAGAAGGTATATGCATTATATGCCAGGAAAACCAACTTTCTCGATTCAGCAAAGAGAAAGACAGCAGAAGCAGCAAGCTGTTTGTAACCCACAGATGGTACTGGGGAAGAGCAGGGCTGGGATCAAATACCTATTGAAAATGAGAAATGGGAAGGTAGAAAACTTACGTGTTTTGCTTTTATTGCAGGTCCAGCCCTGAGCAAGACTGGCATGCACTGATAAGTGTTAAAAGTACTTGCATTGTGTTATACAAAGTGTACATGCTGTCATGGCCATGCACAAGTCAGAAACGAAACTGACAAACCAACATATCCAAGTGTACCTGCTTTGTGTCTGCACAGACAAACTCCCCTTCAGGGCCCTACCTGCCCACCTGGACTATAATAACCCTGCAATGTTCTGCTGAGCACAGGCTACCAGCTGTGACAGTGACTTTCTACCAAGCTAGGAAACTCCTAGCTAACCATTAAACACTGTTAAGTATGGAGTTGGATGTATTTTCACGGGACAGATGTTAACTGCCCTTTTCCTGTAGCAGCTCAAAGGGGGAATTAGCTGAGCACCCACAGGGAGTTTGATCCCTGTGGTGTACTGTCTGCACAGACCTGCTTGGACTGCCAGGACTGCCATGATGTCACATGCCTGGAATGCACAGTGACTTTCCAAAGAGAGATGGAAAGGGCTTGAGTGAGAAACACATGGCCAAAAGCATCATCACCTTTGGTATTTCCTAAAAAACCCATTCAATGTCAACAGTTAAAGCCATAAAGCAGTATCAGAAGGCAGAACCTTTTTTCTAAGGCAGAAGCAAATTGCTGAAAGTTTTCTTTCCATGCTCAGAACAAAGGGCTGTTGATAAGAATTTGTGGGGTGGTTGCTGAACCTCCTTGGCAAAAGGGTAAGGCTGACTTTAATGTACTCCTATCACAAGCGGTGAAGATGTTTATTAAAGAGCATTGAACTACAAAACCTGATTTAAGGCTGTTAAATCTGATCTTTGGTTCTACAATACTTCTATGAAATAGAGGAAGCCTATCGACTGCATGGCAGCTGCTGTGACTTCTCTGTGCAAGTTATCCACCCGCCCCCAAAAGTGTTTTGCTTCAGGAAAAGCACTGCCTGGGAAGCAGTAAATAAAAGATGGACACGATCTGCCAAGACCTAATTTCTTGTAGATCACTTCTTTGTTGCTAATGACACAGTAGAAGATGCTCACATTTAGACACCTCACACCCTGTGATAACATCTGGACCAGAACACCAAACCAAACTGCACTATACTGCAGCACAGTCTCCTCCATGGCTTAACTGCTGCAAAACAGTGCAGGGAAGGAAGTGATGGAGTGGGAAATAGGGAAGGTGGTATTTCTAACTGGTTTGAAGCATATATAGGCATGAAGCATCACAAATCTGGATTTGCTTTTCAGTTTGGCTCAGTGTTTTAATGAAACCCTTTTGTTGTCTACAGACAGTTTTCACCAGAGCCTCAGCCTGGGTAAAAAACTACTAGAAAATGGTTTGGAAAGTCCCTCAAAGCATGACTTTAGATTAAATAGATGCAATGACAAATTTTTACTTGTAAAATCTTATTATATCTTTCAGATTAAATCAGTATAGAAGAGGGAGTTAACCTGTGCCCATATAACTATGTGTCATATGAAATACCAATACTTATTTTGAAAACAACTGTCTGCCTATGCTGAATACACTCCCTAATCACAGGACTTTAGAGTATTAGCACACTTATTCCTTTTGCAAATGTCAAGATCACTAAGGGATTAACTGCAACATTTTATAATAATTTTTGCTTCTCAGCAATTCATAAAGAAATTCTTACACCCAGGGAATTTTCCTTTCCTATTTTTTCCAGATTCTGAGATCACAGACAAACCAATTATCTACAATTCTCAAATGACAAACATGCAAACAAAAATACTTGCAGCAAAACAAAGTAAGTCCCAAATTTTCTTGTAATGCAACAGAAAAACAAGGGTTGCAGTATTTTTAAGTGCTTTGATTAAAACCCTCAGTGGGACAATGTGTCAGGTGTTATTGCAAGGTCAGCTCCACTGAATGAAACTGAACCATATTCAGCCTCTGTTTTTGCAGTTATATATGTCCTTATGTCACTACTCGGGACTACTGAAGCACAAAGCCAGAGTACGATGTGCTCAATTTGTCCTCTGGTTGCTTCGTAAAGCAGGAAAAACAGCCCCAGGAAGGCACAACCATATCGTGAGATTGTGGAAGAGTTGGGAGAAGCTCATGAGCTTTTTCTTGGGAATATTCTTGAAGGACAAAAGCAGCAACAGGAGAAGACCGGTCCTCTACAGAAGCACATGGACAACAAAGCAGCCTCCAGAGATGAACCAGAGTTGCAATGATGGCACATTGTTACAGCTGATATGACTTCAGGGTTTGCTACAGGTGTGGGACAGAGTGGCTGAAAAAGTGCCTGGTGGAAAAGGACCTGAGGGCACTGGTCAACAGCTGGCTGAACATGAGCTGGTGTGTGCCCAGGTGGCCAAGAAGGCCAATGGCATCCTGGCTTTTATCAGCAACAGTGCAGAATCAGGGCAGTGATTGTCCTCTTGTACTCAGAATCACAGAGTGGGTCAGGTTGGAAGGGACCACAGTGGGTCATCTGGTTCAATCTCCCTGTTTAAGCAGGGTCATCCTAGAGCACATGGCACAGGATTGCATCCAGACAGTTCCTGAATATTTCCAGTGAGGGAGACTTCACCTCTGGACAATATGTTCCAGTATGTGGTTGCCCTCTCAGCAAAGACGTTCTTCCTCCTATTCAAGTGGAACTTCCTGTGCATCCATTTCTGCCCATTGCCTCTTGTTCAATTGGTTGGCACTACTGAGAAGAGTCTGGCTCCATCTTCTTGACATCTCCCCTTTAGATACTTACATACTTACCTCGAATACTGTGTTCAGTTTTGAGCCCCTCACTACAAGAAAGACATTGAAGTCCTGCAGTGTGTCCAGAGAAGGGCAACAGAGCTGGGGAAAGGTCTGGCGCACAAGTCCTATGAGGATTGGCTGAGGGAGCTGGGGTTGTTCAGCCTGGAGAAAAGGAGACTCAAGGGACCCTTACCATTCTCTACAACTACCTGAAAGGAGGCTACAGCCAGGTGGGGGTGTCTCTGTTCTCTCAGGTAAAAAATGACAGGATGAGAGGAAAAGGCCTCAAGTTGCACCAGCAGAGGTTTAGACTGGATATTAGGAAGAATTTCTTCACCAAAACAGTTGTCAAGCATTGGACGAGGCTGTTCACGGAAGTGGTGGAGTCACCATCCTTGGAGGTATCTAAAAGACATGTAGTTGTGTTGCTTAGGGACATAGTTTAGTGGCAGTGCAGGGTTAATGGTTGGACTCAATGATCTTAAAGATCTTCCCCAACCTAAATGACTCTGTGATTGAAGAATCCAACCATTATCAACTTAGGCCTCTGGAAATATTTACTGTCAGTGCAACTTTCTGGCTGCTGCAAGTTGAGCACTGCTGATCTGAAGAGTGCAGTATGTAGTTATGCAGAAACACCATTTGTACCCTTACAGTCCAATTGCATAATCGCAGAGCTATATAAAGAGGTTCTCTGCAGGGGACTCAACAGGCACACTCCATAGTCCCTTCTTACATGCAAAATAAAGATCTGAAGGCTGACATGCAGTGAAGCTTGAAATGTGAAAACAGCACAAAGAAAGTTCAATATGCAATTAACCATAAAAGCAACGCTGCCTCAGTTTTTAGGATCAGTTATAATATGATGCCTTAGCTGATCTAATAGTATTGAAAAGACAGCAACTGACAGTGTCTCTCAGAGGAACAGAACAAACACAGGTGTATTTAAGTAACATACATATGACAAAAATGGTAAGTGGGAAATAAATTACCAAGATGCTCAAGATTTTCAGATATTGGCTATAATTTTGAAGTTATTTGGCACAGTCAAGTTATAATAGAGGTCTGTTTTTCAGATTGTGCTGAGTAGCCCTTCTCCGACAGCAACACCACTGTGTAGCATCTCAAACCACATACCCAGGAACTGGGACATCTTCAGTGACAGTGGTTTTTTTGACAGTCAAGGTACTCAAAGGCAATTGTCTTGGGTCACAAGAACGCTCAGTTTCATGTTTGCTGGAACACAGATTGCTCCTCTGCTCTTTCTGTGAGACCTCAGCGCAGACTGAGCTTACCCCAACTCAATTTAAGTGAGGGCACATTGAAATAATTTTTAAGAATGTCTTTTCATGATTGTTCCATTTTTTTGTTAGCAAAAGAACTACGAACTGCATGGGAAAAGTTAAAGCCCTGACCTCACCAAATACTTGATCATTTCTAAAAAGGTGGAAAAAATAGGCATGCAGATTACAGAAAATCAAAAAGGTGAAGAGCCTCAGGGTGAGAGAAATTTCTGGAAAAGCTTGTGTCTTTGAGTTGCGGTAGAAAGACTGACAGTGTCACATTTTGTGAGATAATCCAGATTAAACCCCATTCATCCTCTCTTCTGCTTTTCTTCCATTCCTTCACCTCTCTCAACCCGCCACCTCCTCTCTAGCATAGCTTAAACTTCAAATTCATCCTTTACTTCAAATTCTCACACATGTGAGTTTATTTCACTCTTCTGAATGGAAGCAAATGAATTTTATTTTCATGACTCACTCTTCCTATGCCTTCTGCATGGTCTGATACATTAATTCAGATTATCATTCTGTGCACTTTTTGCATTAATTCTCAACTGACTGACCCTCTTCATCTGTAATTATTACCATGAAGGTTTTGAATATCATTAAACTCTTCTCACCGACTGCATTAACTTTAAAAGGTAATTTGATTAATTCTGCAAGCCACTGGTAGATGGAGATTTAACGCCTCATGGAATTTCTGCATTATCAGTATTTTGCAGCAACTAGATCTGAAAGATAAACAAAATCCTTGGAGGCCAGATGAAAAAGGTTGGTTGTTTTTGTGAAAGATTTTAAGTAATTTCGTTAAGCTTTAAAAACAGTGTTCTAAATTGTTTTTCCCTGAATTACAAACAGATCATTCCTCTGCATTCCCCCACAGTACTGATTTAATAACTTTTCATTTCTGTGAAACGCATATATTTCCAGAGCTCAGCCAAAGGTTCTTCACTTGGGAAAACATAATGTCTGTGAGGCAGCGAAAGTTATCAACTGATAAATTGTAGAACAATACAGCCTGCCAAAATAGTCAACATGTAAAGACTTCACCTAACTTCAAAACTTCTTGAAGAGCATAGACGCATGTTAATGCAGCTTCAGTGTCTGGTGGCACATATAGCTGTTGATGCTGTGTTTAAATGAAAGTGCTGGAGGATGGTAATGGTGTAAAATACAGTGAACAGCATTACTGAGCAACAATGTGTTGCATTAATGACCTAGTGTAAACAACTGTAGATAGTAATTCTGTAGGAGAGATTTCTCCCTTCTCTTCTGTAGGTATGTCCAAAGGCTGCACTAGCAACCAGCTATTTTCTGGATGTGCTCCTTCTAGGGCAGCAGAAAGCAATATTCATTAAAATTTCATAAATGTTAATAAAGGCTTAAATTACAGATTAGAGTAGGGAATTAGGGCTACATGCTACTTTGCATGGCATACATCGAAGGGCAGTGAAAAGATAAATGCCCCAAGGAAAAGGCATTAATGAAGAGGCAGTACCTGCGAAATTGTCCTTCTGACCCGTGCCAGATCACATCAGCTCCAAAGACAAACTGCTAGCCCAGTGAGGCAGAGCTGCTGGAGAAAGGATGAGTCAAAGGAATGACTGTTCCACAAGGAAAAGTAAATTTATCCCAATTTACACTGTACAGGAGAGAAAAGCCCATTCTTTACTGTGACAGATGCTAATGAGGAGATTTACAAACAAGGCGAGCTGGTGCTGGGCAGTGGCAGTGGTGACCAGAGGGGCAGAAGGGTCCAGTCAGGTCCCAGAAAATTCTCCCTAACTGTACATGTAAGAAGAATTTCTGTAAGGGCTGGAAGATGCTCCCATACCATGCTCCTGTCCTTCTGCCATCACTCTACCTTTCAGCAGGGTGGCACAGAGCAGGTTGCTGAATGGCTGTAGATCTATCTCGGCATGCAGCTGCTTACAGAGGATGTCTTTTTTTCACTTCTGAGAATCCTTCAGGATTTGGGTTTGGGTTTTTATGCTGTAGATCTTGCAGGTGCAAATATACTCTTTGGTATGTCAGGCAGCTGTAAAAAGCATATGGCTAGCAGGCAGAAAGGCTCTCTGAGGAGCAGGCTGTTGTATTTATTTCACATGAAGTCTCTGGCGACTAATTGCAATGACCTCTAATGACCTTTTAAACTGAAACAATAATTAATGTGAGTCAAGGAAGCAATACTTTAAGCTACCTCAATACAAGCAAACTAAACCACGGGCGCTGGGACACATGCACTGGCCTGTTACTGTCCATTATTTTTCACTGTTAGCTCAATTCCTGGCAGAGTTTTGGCATGCTTATCTGTTTTACTGAAATATTCAGCATATGCTGTTTGTTGAGATCTATTTTTCATCCTATTGGATGTGATCTGGCAGATTAGCTGTAAGTCATGTGCAGCCAGTTGGCCACATGGGCACAGAATGGTCCTTGGCTCATTTTAGTTACCAAGACACATCAAACAATTGGAGTATGCAATAAAAAGTAAAAGGTGATCACATTGGAAGGAATGATGACTTTAGAAAAATCTTCCCAGTGTAGGCCTCATAATTTTGCAGTCTGGTATCACACATGAATGAATTTTTTTATCAGTCTTTCTCTGGAAGAACACAACTGCTTTACTTCTCCCCAGAACTTTCTCCTTTGGCCTAGCAGAATTTGTGGTTTTGCCAGTAAATTGCAGTATCCTTCACATAATGAAAGTGCTAGGAAAAAACTACTGCACAGCTCTGAATACCACATCTGTAGTTGCATTTGAACTACACACTGAAGTCCCCAACTAGGACTACAGAGAAAACATGAGGAAAACAAAAGATTTGGAGAAATGAAGTGCTTTGTTTGAGGTCTAGTAATTAAGAACATATTTGAGTCTTTGATGGCACAAAAAAGGTAGCAAAAAATGGATCATGACGCTACCAAATGCTGTGGTACTATTACACACAAGACATTGACCTTTCAGAGGGCTGTAGTTGGGGGCTTGGTCTTTGTCTCTCCTTGCACCAGGGATCTGACGGCATTCCCCTCTCCCCTGAGGTTTGGTTGCTTGGGCTCAGGCAAGGTTAGACAGGCTGTAGGTGTCCAGCTTCAATGAAACCTGTGGGAAGCTTTAGCACAGGTCCCTCTGCCTTGCTCAGGAGCTGCATTTAAGCAGAGAATCCCATCTTTGCTCTCTGTCTGAGCTATGCTGCAGGATGAGAAGAGCTAAGTCAGACCAAAATCCGGTTGTCACACTTATGTTGAACAACTGGTCAGTAATAACAAGGATTCATGGACGCGACTTATCACATTGGGTTTTAGAGGTAACAAATACAATTTCTTCCTCCAAAACTCTCACATTTGCATATGTACTGTGGTTTGTCTAGGACAAAGTCCTGCAGTAGAGAGTGCTCATCATCTAGAGGAGCACAATGTAACAGGGCTGGTTAAATGCTGGGACATTTGACCTGTGGGTCTGCAATGTGAAGGTCCCACTCCAGCAAATGGACCCGCACTCAAAGCTTAGATGGCGCAAGTTCAATAAGATCCAGAGCTTTTTATGCCCTTGCTAGCTGTCCACACAGAGTTTCAACTACACTGTTATCTACCCTCTGCCTGTGTTCAAACAGCTCTTGTAGTTGCTATCTCTACAAGTTGTAGAGCCAATTAAACATCTACTAATGAGCCTTACTGTTACCTCAATGAGAGAAACTGATCTACAGAAATGAGCCAGGATTTCTCACTAGTCAGCCTGGCTTTGTTCTCAGCTCAGGAGAAGGCAGCATGCATTTGTTCTGCCCTATTCCAAAAAACAGTCTGCCTGCTTCAAACTGTGCTCAATATCCACTTAAAAGTAAAGACACAGCAGTTGTCATAAAGGAGTGTATCAAAATGCAATATTATACTTTATTTATTGTGTACACCTTCCCAGCTAAGCTTCATGATATTATTTCTGCTTCCTGACTGGACCAGTTTAAATAATGAATTAACAGATAAAGTACAAAAAACTTCAGAAACAAATTTTTGGATAAATAACATTGTTTGATAAAATGTACTTTTAATTAATATGATTTAGGTCACTAATTTTTTGTGTCAGTGCAGTGAAATGGACCTAAGTCTTTCCAAGCCTGCATTTCTATTATTCTGTAACATCTTCCTGTATCAATCAAGTCTTGAAAATAGTAACATGTCACACATTTACAGACAAAAATACCTACAGCAAATTTGCACAAATTGAACATCATTATCTTAATTAAACTTCAATGTTGTTTGAAATTCCTAATTTTTTAAAATGTACACACTGTGAGAGCAATGCAGCATGCTTACAGAATACACAAAATCCCAAAAATATGATGGTCTTGAGTTGTCTTGAAGACAGCTGGATGATATTCATAAGATCTGATTTATCAATAAATAGATTCATGAGTGGAAACAATAAACCCTTATTTCCAGTGTCAATCAGTCTGCTTTTTGCCAATTCAACTACATATACACATATATACTTCTTCTTGCAAGCTCTGGCTTGCAAATTACACTGCAGGAAAGAAAATATAAAGGAAAAGAAGATATAAAAAAATGCTGATTCTAATACACATTTCGCGAAGGTCTGTGCTATGAGTGGGCTGGAGCAAGACCGGGTAGAACAGGGGTAGAACAGGGTAGAACATCTTCTGCCTGCAGAAGATGCCACAGCAGTGACTGTTCTGTTGTCACAGGGCTAGTGGGACCCACAGTGACTCCAGAGAACCCACAGTGCAGTTGGACCCTCTCACAGAATATGCCTTCATTCTTATATTCACCTCTTATCTCTTTCCCTTCTCGTAAATCAGAACAGAGACTTTTCAACTCACCTGTTATTAATTCCTGCATTTCTAAAGGCCTTACTAATGTCCTTCTAAAGCCTGAGCTACCCCAATGCACGTCACATAAATTAACTATGGATCAGTTTCCCCCGGCCACCATACAGCACATACATGCATTAGAAAAGGCAGTTTGTAATTCTCTCCACGGCCTCAGCATCAGCTGGCTGGCAACAAATACTTCCCTTACAATCTCTTTGTGCATCGCTATTATTTTTTAATGTTATACTGTGAGTCATGGATGTTGCCATACTCTATTTATTCAACTTTAAAACATTTAAATGTGGAATCCACAACAGATGGCTTTTTGAAATGGAAGATAAATGAGTGAGATATGATTTTAATGTTATTGTCAAATATATGTAGAGGAAAGACTGGGCAATGGTAGTATCACATAACCCATAATATTTTTTATGTATTTTGTGATACGTGCAGAAACCAAAATCCAAGGTAGAATGTATGTAAGAAATGCAAAATGGACACCAAACATCCCTTTCAAAAATTGGTGTCCAGATGGGTGAGGAAAATAAATCGTGCTCCTGAGGTACAATAGTCTCCCTAATCTCCCTTAAAAGTGGAAGCAATCTCATCTAAAGTAAGAGTTTTTAAGTGGGTTTGGATACAAGGCAGATGCATGTAAATGCTGAGAGAGCCAGAAGCAGGAAAATGAGCAAAATGTTGGTAACGAAGCATTTATGCAGCAGCTGCACTGTGCTGCAAAACAAGCACAGGTCATTAATTAGCAAAACATCTTCATCCATGACCAACACTTTAAAATTTGAGAGATTGTTTACAAATAACTGAAATATTCAGAATATGCTGTTTGTCGAGATCTATTTTTCATCCTGTTGGTTTTTAAAGCTCTTGTACTGTAAAAGGCAAGGAGATATTTGTTGCACTTCACTACTAGAATCCATGAAAGTAAGGCATGAATACAAATACCTTCAGCATTAGGCATTCAGAAACAAGAGCTCCAAGTCATCTTCATAAAAGAGACCTTATCAAGGGAGTCACTGGAGCTGACTAGACCCCAAAATATTTTTATCCCTTACCAAACTCATACATAAACCCTGTGGAAATATATGCAGCAAGTTCCCTTAGGTAAGGATTTGGCTGCATTAAGGGATGTCTGTATTTAGACATCAGCTAAAGTAAAACATAAATGGCTCCATTTGCTTCTGCTGGGATGGCTGATTCTCTCTGTCTCACTTGAATGCTCAGAAGATTTTAATCTTACCTACAAAGGCAGATTTTGATGGGCCACAAAGTGTTCCAACAACCACTAAAAGCTCTTAATCTATACTATAGTGAAGAATGCTGTTAAGCTTAACTTGCCTTTTCTGAACATTAGATACACACACAAACTGGCAAAAATACATGGAAAATAAAGAAAATATAATCACTATGGAGAAAGTTTGTTCCAAACATAACCCAGCTAGTAGAAAAAGAGGGAGTGAAGATAATGGAGAAGACTTACGACAGTAGACATGTGGGTGTCACACTCTGTCACACCTATCTCTTCATAGTTTGTTCCTTTGAATGAGATCATGCTTCATAAAATAGACCACTTTCTTTTTTCAGACCAATCATTTTTTTTTCTAGAAACTTAAGGACAGGATTGCCTTTGTTTTGTTCTGCATATTGTCATCTTCTCTGGTGGTTACAAGTAAGATATTGATATTCCTTAATTCAATGGCTAAATTTAATAACTGTTGTCTCTTCATACTTACAAGCAGGAGAGCAAAGTAATGGCATTAACTAAAAATATGTAGCTTTTCAAAGATAAATGCATTTCATTTTGTCAGCATTTTGTCAGCTTTTTCAATGCACTGACACCAAACTTATTTTCCTTAACAAAGCCTTTGCCAAGGATGTAAATCAGTATTCAGCACTAAAAATAGCACAACAGCTTGCTGAGTCTCCTGACAATAAAGGAAAACACGAAAGTCGTATTTTTATTAGTTGTATCTTTATGACAGCATTTAAATACACAGGCGAATTCCCAGTACATAAACAAGTATTTATTACTAACACAATAAAATATTTATAGCGTTGAAAAGCCATTCAAGTACCTAGAAAATACTGTAAGCTTCAATATCAAGGAGCTTGTAAATGAATGCATAAGTAGAAAAATTATGCCTTAATTTAAATGTCTTCCTAATTTAAAAGTTCTGCAGCTTTTAAATAATTTTTAGAAAGCTAATTGAAAGCACGGAATATTTTAATAATTTAAAAAGCCATCCTGATTAATTAATTTATAGGATTTATCTCCTTTCATTTTTTGCTGTAAACCTTGCACAGGTGAGCTGCTCCACACTTATTCTGGATTGCTCACAGTATTTTCTTGTCTTGCAAAGTTTGAAAAAGAGAAAATGGATACCTTGAATCAAATACAGAACATGAGCAGCTTGCGTTAAAATTCATGTAATCTTTGTTATACTGGTGGTATTGCAAAAGAAGCAAAATTTTACATATGCCCATTCTGAATATCACTAAATGGGAAAATAGGTGGGGTTTGCACTCTAAAAAACTTCTGACATATATCTAGTCAATGGTGGTTGCCATTGGATATTCCTGTTGCAGGATCAAACTTTTGTAAAAACAAAGAGACTGACACAAGCAGAGGTTCAGATATCTTAGATATTTAGGCACAACATTAGCTAAAGGAATTTATCCCATCATCTTCTGAAAATGGGGCAAATCTGGGAAGTGCTTAGAGAGGTCTCCCATTAAAGTAATTCTCAGCAGCCATTAAGACAGGTGCAAAAAGGAGACTGGTGCTGGTGAAGCTCAGGACAAGGACCAAGGGAGAAAAGGATGGAAGGTGTTGGGATATGTTTTTGTGCCTGTGCTGGTGACATGGCACTGGGACAGCTGTGGGGAAGGTGAAAGCAGAGCTGTTGTTTGCTGACACCCACCACAGCAGCAGAAGACATTCAGTACAGGCACTGGGAGGCCACAGCAATCCCTCTTTGTGCAGAGGATGGAGCAGGAGGAACCAGAAAGCTTTCAAAGGGATTAGGCAGAATCATTAATGGATGGGAAGGGGAGTAGGCAGGGATGGTGTAGAAGCTCAAGGCAATGGCTGGAGAAAGTGGCCAGACCCATGTGTTCTCCCCCAGGCCCTTTTGTTACCACAGAGTTCAGAGGATGAGGTGACACAGACACTTTTGCTGCCTGGGATGGCATTTCTTATGTTTGCATTTTCACACTTGAGATGCCAGAGTGAAATGCTACAGAGCAGAAAAGAACTAATATCACAGCCTAACAGGAATAATCAGAGTTGGAAACCACAGAAAGCAATCTGGATATTCAGCAATTTTCTGTGAGAGAGCCATTCACTGAGGATGTGTAGTTGTGTGTGCAGATGAACAGCATAGCTGGCCTTGGTGGGAAACTGCTCCTGCAGCAATCTCACACCACATACTGAAGGATTACTGATTTGTTCACTCATAGGGGACCATTAGCAGCTCAGTTACAGGAGACAACACAGAAAAACCACTTTTCACTGCAAGAGAAGCCATACCAAAAAATGGCTTTTCTAAAAAATCTACCTTGGGCAACTGCCAGAGCTAAGGGCACCTCTGCCTATGTCTAGATGTCTCAAAAGAGACATCTATGTCTCTTCTGCTGTCCATGCACATTCAAGCCCAGTGCAGAGTCACTGGACACATCTCCAGAGGTGCTTGATCCGGCTGGAGAGGGATTGCAGCCTGCCCAATTTATATGTGGTTTCCTCTCTGAACCACAGACAGGGAAAGGCACCAAAGCCACATTGAAACCATCCTGTCCCAGACACTGACTCCATGCCAGCTCAACAGCACAGGCCAGGGACACCACCTTAGCCCTGGGACATTCCATTCCTTGAACCCTGGCCGAGTTGTGCCTGGAGAGCTTTGTTGCCAGTGGCTGGAAAGCATGCAGGGAATTGCATGGTGCAGGCAGTACCCAGCTCACCTTCACCTGGCATAAGCTAGCAGCAGTGCCCAGCTGGCTCACCAGCTTATTAAACCTTGTCCTCTTCCTCTGTGCAAACTTTCCTCAGAAAACACGTGGAAAATCTTCTGAAAGAGGGCACCAGTGTCACCCTGAGGGTCAATGCCTTCCTACTCGTGTTGCCTTTCACAGCTTCAGTGGCCTCCTCAGCAAAGTGGGAGGCAGCTCTGTCCGCAGTGCAGTAAGGGTAGACCTTATCTTTTAATGTAAGAATAATATTAGCACTACATATAAGCTGAGAAGACAACACTTTATATTCTGTATGGAATCTTCACCAGAAAAACATTTTGATGGGGTTTAAATAATTCTTTATAGTCTGAATATTACCTGTTCAAAAAGACTCACTGTAATCTGAATTTTCTTCCTGTCTGATGTCCCAAATAGCTTTCACTAATATGCTAAAGCAGCGCAGATGGCACTCCACCATTGAAGGCCTTCAAAAACAACTTGCCCCGCTCCCAGGGAAAAGCACCAACAGAAACTGGTGCAGGGCTGAAGAAAGCCTCATACCAGCTCAGGAGAGGTCAAGAAATTGTTTTACTCATTGTTTTATAATAGCAAAGGAACAAGTTTCTGTATTTAGATGGAATGGGAACAGAAACAGAAAAAGCTGGATGGATCCCTCCAGCAAATTCTGGGACAAGAGGTCAGACAGCTGCAGAGAGTAAAAATTTTCATTTTAAGGGAGATTTTAACTTGAATTGTCATCATGGATCTGGTAACTTTTGATTTCCTATTGCATTAGATGTAAAAAAGAATGAGATGGGTGGTGGACCTCATTGTGGTGTGAGGCTGTTGCACCCAGCACTACGTTATCTCCTTGCACAGGGAGGGGAGCCAAGCTCTGTTCCCTGGTGCCAGGAGAGGCTAGCCAGCAAATGATGCCACACAGTCTATGGGGACACAAAATTACATTACCTGACACAAAGCTAAAGAAGTGATAACAAAAGCAGCTTGTGGCTTTTTGACTGTCTTTGAGTGATAAAAGCCAAGAACCATCATATTTTCTGTATGGAGTGCCTGTGTTCAGTAGAACAGTGCTGTAGTATTTCCTTGCTTTCAGCTCTGAGCTAATTATCCCCTGCACTCTCCCCTTCACAAGGGTGCCTTTGCCACATGTTTCATTAAAAAAAATGAGCTGGAGTAGTTTCTGCTGCATCAGTTGGAAGTTTATCACCATATCTCTGCAAATCTCATGGAAAGGAGACTTCAGGGGAACTGAAATTCAGATATCTCTGATCCCCAGACAGAGTCCTTGGCAAGGGACATGTTCTAAGCAGTTCAGACAATGGCCAGAGAGAGACAATTACTATTCTTTGGTCCATTTCTCTCCATGGATTACAGGGAGCAGGTGATTTAGACAACTACATCCAGTTCAGCCTAAGCCAGGCAAGACAAATTTTTCCTTTTATGGAGATGTCTTAAAAAATCCAACTTGACAGCAGCAAGTTGATGAACTATATTATCTCACTGCTTTTTGTACTCCCCTGAATACAGTCATCCACTGCCTTATTTTGCATTATACCTGGATGCTTTTATGCCCCATGTTTGTGCAGTACCCAGTTCTGCCGTGTGATTAGGGCTCCTCTGAACAACAGCAAAACCAATAAATAATAACAGGCTGTGTCAGAAACACATCGTTTTAGCAGGGTAGAAATTGCCAACCACTGGGAGCATCTTTTCAGGTATCTATAGAGCTGAGCTCTCTGCAGGCTGTGGGTCAACCTATATAAAGTATAAACCTCCCTGTTTCTCTCTCTTGCCCCTCCCCTCCCCCCTACAAAGCACAGCATGATTAATTCTCTGCACACAGGTCAGACGCCTTAAAACCACCTTTCAAAAGCTCCAAGGGACAGGACAGCAAGAGGCACATTCATTCATTATTCATACAAAGGGACAGATGCTGCTGTTGAATCAGGTCCGTGGGGCTCTGTCTGCTGCTCCCCCTGCCGGGAACCCTCCTGTAGAGCAAAGCGGACCTCTGGAAAGCGCAGAAGGATTTTGATGCTTCACTTTACAGCTTTAATTTTTGTCTGAGCACTTAGGAGTCCCAGGCCAGCCTAGACCTTTTCTGGTGATTTAAGACACTGTAATGCACTTGTCATCCTTCGGGCTTAAATTCATCTCTAAGTTAGGCAACTGATCTTTTACACTTCTAAAGTCAACTGGGAGCGAAAATCTCCTGAAGTATCCCATATCCGTTTGTATTAAAGAGAAATTATGTAAGCTTTCAAGTCTACTTTTGGTTAGTGCACAATTTATCAGTTGGCCATATCTGTATTATTCATTTATTCATTATTCATTTTTTTAGACAAACTTCACAAGTATAGAGTCAGAATGTACCAGTCTTTTTTCTGTACTAATTCAGTGGCAGCTAGTAAGCTCGATGTTACCAGAAAGCTGAACATTATGTAAGTCTTTGAACAGGCCTGCAAAGTGCTTTATTCTTGGAAAAATGCTTTGATATTAAAGTCTATGGTCAGGAGGTAAAGTCTGATGACAGTAAAATATAAAGTATAGAGTGAAATGAAATGGAAGGAAAAAAAACCAACAGGGTTCTGGGCAGGGAAAAATATCTTAACCTATAAGTAACAGGAATGAGTGAACAGATGGGAAAAAAGCCTACCAAAAGCCTTGAAAAGGACAATGTTTTCCTTCCATTTTCACCCTGCGCAAATCAATTTATTGCAGCTGGGTTGTTCAGGTGTTAGATTTGCCCTGGAACATTTCTGACCCTGCTGGGCTGCCAATTTCAGCATCTTTTTGTCACACTCCTACAGCAAACACATACACAGATTCAAAAGGACTTCTCATATTGCAGAAATACCAAACAAACCTTAAGAAACAAGATTCAGGAGTAATTGTAAGGCACTGGCTTCCTTCTCCTGGCCCTTAACACCAACCGCACACTCCAACATAAACATCGTTGGTATTTGAGGAGCACCACCTTGTCTGTTTTTTCCCCTCCACATTTTCTGCCAGCTCACTTTCCCCAGCTCTTGCCTCTAGTGTTAAACCACAATTTTTGTCTCCCCAGGGTAGCAAGTGTCCAGCAGGTTTGTGCAGTGGGGTCCAATCCAGCCAGGTGGTTTAAATACTGCTGTAGTGCAGTGCCATAGCTGTTGAAGATAAAAAGCCCTAAATTTTTGCTTTGGCTGTCAGGATGCTCTGGCTACACAGAAAAGTTAGCCACAAAGTTACAGGGTTTTCATATTTCTCCTGGGATAGCAGGCCAGGCTGTTTTCAGGCAGTAATGCTATGGCTGATGGAGTGACTTCAGGAAACAGCCAGAAACTCCCTGCAAGGCCCAAATGGTGCCCCCTAAAGCCTGAACACCATTTCATTACAGGCACTGAGATAGAAATCAAGGGGGAAGTTTCATCAAAGTCTCATTGTAATTCAGTGATTGTAGAATCACAGAATGTCTTGGGTTGGAAGGGACTTAAAAGATCACCTAGTTCCAGCCCCACTGCCTGGGCAGGGACACCTTCCACTGGACCAGGCTGCTGTGGGCCCTGTGCAACCTGGCCTTGAACACTTCCAGGGATGGGGCAGCCACAGCTTCTCTGGGTATCCCAGGATGGTGTCTCACTGCTCTCACAGTAAAGTAAATAATCTCTTCCTAAGCTGAAATCAACTTCTTTGCAGCATGTACTGGGGAAAAAAAATTGTAATATATCTTAAGTAGCAGATTCTATTTTAAAGGAGACAGGAAGAAAACCCAACATTCGAGTGAGGAGAACACATAGTGAGAATGGTAGTAGGTAGGACAACTTCTGGTGATGCTGTGAATCTTGCTGAAAACTAAAAGTCATCAAACAAGATCAGAGGATGATTGAGTCCATTTGATGGCATGAAACTGAGGAAGTACCAGCAATGATACTCTGACCTCTAAGCATAGATTATACATGACAGGAAAATTCCCTCATCATCTTGCACAGAGTTGCCTTTGCTCATTAAATTGGATCTGAATTATCTGAATTCAGGGTGATTCTTTGTACAGAGACTTAATAAAGTCCCTGCGAAGAAGTTGGCAAACAATGAGGACATTATATGGAAATTTGATGGCAGTATCTCATATAATGGATGAAAAATTTGTTTCTCCATAAACATGGTGCTGAACTAGAGGGAAAGCAACGTCATCTTTTCTGATTTCAATCTCTTATGGAGAAATAGTTCTCTGTTGCACATTACAGTCCTCTCATCCTCTTCTCTTTAAGAGCAAAGACAGTTTCCACAGAGAGAAGTGGAAACTTGGGAACTATTCAGACATCATGAATAGTCTTAAGCATGTATCTCCTTGTGTTTCTTGTGTTTTGCAAGGCATTGCAGAGGAACTGGAGATACATAACTCTGGGGTTTGGACCAAGCTGCCTGGATCACACACTCTAAAAGGTAAGCACTGCAGCACTTAACTATATAGATAGTTAAGTGACAGATGCCTCCTTTTCTGGATCCGCTCCAAATTCTTCACTACAGTTTCAGTGCTAGAAAAGTTTCTTCTAAGATTAAAATTTATCTCTTGCCAAAGTTCAGCCTTTAAAGAGCGGTGACATGCATGACCCTAATGCTGCATCCTTTTTTTGTGCTGCAAGACACAATTTCAAAGATGAATCATGCTCATGTGAGAAAGGTGAGAGACTCAATTTTCTGTTTTCAGTCCTGTAAACAATACACCTTCACTGTGTCAAAAATACCCAGCTGAAAGCTTAAAATAGAAATACGTTTTAAACCAGGCATTAGTCCTGCCCACAGTTCAGTGCTGATGCTATTTCAAAGGCCCAGGAGACTTGCCCTTCATGCTTCTCATGCAGAGCAGCAGGGTGGTGGAGGCTTTAAACACGCCTTTGAAAGGGGCCACCACGAGCAGCTCTCAGCCAGCAATATGACCCTGCTGATAGAGCCCATCAGAAATCTACCTTTCATCCAGGGACTGCCTCATGGCAGCAGCCTGTAGAGCATGGCAGGCATTCCCTCCTTCAGGCTGCACTGGAGCTCCCTTGGGTCACATCAGTTCTCCTTTACCTGCTACAAAACAACATGGCTGCAATGATGAGGGCACTTGGTTCACTGCTGTCCTCCTGAAGATAAGAAATCTGGGACTATGTCATCTACACTGTAAATTCAGGGAAGTTCTTGACTGTTTGGGTATTTGGATTCAGGATGGCAGCATTACCTTATATTGCAGGAGAAAAAAAGCCATGAAAAACGGAACCTTTGTGAAACCACAGAAGCAGATGTATGCATGAAGGTGTGGTACAACCCTGCAGTCTTGTCAGTGGCATAGCTTTTGTGTATCTCACATTTTTTACTGGAGATGGGCACCAAACTGCTCAATAATGCCAAGGCCGAAGCCATTCTGTACACAGTCCTGGCTCCAAGGAACCTGTGCATTTAAAACTCTGGTGTCAACAGTGAGACCCACACAAAAAGATGGACCCAGAATTTAGAGAAACTCCCTAACCTGCCTCTGTATCTTATGTGACTGTGGATCTACATGTAGCAAAGCTTATTACTTTGAGACACACGCAAAGTGAGAGTAAAGAAGTTTCTGCCAGACAGAGATAGGACAAAGGACACAGAGGACAAAAGGAGAGGACAAGGAACTAGCTCAAGGAGAGAGGGTATGAGAGAGACTCTAGTGATCTGAAAAAGCTACAGGCTGTACAAGTGGGACATGAGTATCACAGAGGACTCCAGCCTGAGCTAAACTTTTCATTAAGGAAATGGTGGGAGTAGATATTTTTGAACTATTATGTCCAAATGCTTCATGCTAGCTTGAATAAAGGGTAAACGCAAAGGTAAAGAGTAGGTCAGGCAAAAACTGGGTTTACTCACAAAACAAGTTTTGCCTGAACATACACCAGCTAAAATACAGGAGGTACACAGTTATTTGGAATATAGACTAAAAGCCTCTGCTGACTGGCAAGGAATAAAGCCTTTTCAGAAACCAGCACTCCAAATATTCCACACTGCCACATTTACCAAAGATACAAAATATTATAATACAAAGATCAAAGTAATTTTCCCAAGAAATGTTTGCTCTACCTCTCCCGTAGTTCTGAATTTGTCTGCAAATCATCGTTTCCACTATGGCTTCCTTCTGCCATCTGTGAACACAGTTTGGCTTGCAGCCTTGGTATGGCTATACTGCTGCAAAAGGAGTTTAAAGAATCAAAGTTAGACTGATTAAAATCTCTGCCTTGCCTCTACTAAGATATTGTTGCTTTTGTTTGCCTATCACTTTGGCCAGACAAACCAAGTCACATGGGTAATTTGAAACTGAAACTGCAATTGTATGCCTAAAACCAAATAACTTTTCGATCTCCTTCCCTTCATGCAAATTACTACATAACATCACACCGTTGCCCACTTCATCCAACTCTTGTTGACAGTAATGCGAAATACCAGATCTTTAGGGATTACCTTCAAGAAGGCCTGATGTTGAAGAGTTATCAGAGTTTCTCCTTGGAAACTTTCCTTCTGACAATCAAAACAAATCCCAAACCTTGATGATTTATAGTTTCCCAACTCTTTGTTGTTAGCCTTAAATTTCCAAAGTTCTACTATTTCAAGTTTCATCCATATAAACACACAATCTGGTTCTGCATCCTGCTAAACTCTTGGCTTTAACAATCTTTAATGTCACAGAAATGTAAATCCACATTTTTCGCAATGCAATAATATATTTCCCAGTGTCTCTTTTTAATCCCCTTTCAGGTTCATTGCTTCATTGACTATGCCCTTCTTGTCATTTCAACTCCTCTGTGTTATTCCTATTTTATGCTTTTTTATTGCAATGCCTACTCTTAAATAAACAATGCTCATAGTCTTTAGTGCATTCATATGAGATTTTCCTTAATTTTCTTTGACAAGCAGATCTCCCAAAGGTCGTCAAGGACAATTTCTCCTGGAGTAATTTACTCTTGGGCCATGTGGTGGCCACCCAATGGTCTGGCCAGGGGTACCATCATCTCTTTCAGAGATCCCCTAGAAGAACAGATGACTTGCTGAACTTGCATACTTGTGTTCATTAGGAATGGGGGCAGATCCACAATTTCAGACAGAATTAAGTGGAGCAGTAGCATTCCTATTTACATGCTCTCTGGAAAAATAATGTGATTCTCCATAGAAGAGCCAACCCTGGTACTATTTAGCTGATTCTTTCTCTGTATGTTACAGTGACCACCAGTCATTACTGACGTTGTGTTATTAAATACTACCAGTGGGCAGTAATGAAAAAAGTCAGGAAACATCCTTCCTCAAATGAAAGGCAGTGGAAGCCATCAGTAGCCTGTACATGTTATCTCTCGTTCTATGTTTGTTTGTTGGTATTCTTAAAGTTCTATGTTTGTTGGTTGGTATTCTTAAAGTTCTGTGTTTGTTGGTATTCTTAAATTTTTCACAGACATTTCTAGAAATACTTCTACCACTTTTCATCATTTTTATTCCCAACAGCAATAATGACACAGTATAGTTGTTCTTGAAGAATAGGAAAGGGCAGGAAAAAGAGTAATGAGGGTAGTGTGTCCAGATGCTAGACATAATTTCAGCTTCACAAGCAATAACCCTATTTAAATTTTTGTAAGACTGGTAATTACACTCTAAACAATCTATTGCTGAATCAAGCACCAAATCTTTTCACTTGGCAATAAACACTACAAAATGTGTCAAGAATGGTTGAATATCATAACCAGAATTTGGTAACTATGAGCTTCAAAGGCATGTTTTCCTTTGGCAAATTTCTACATAAAGACAAAATAACTTTCTCAGAATTATTTTGCTGTTTCTTCATCCAGCCTTTATACAACATGCATTTTGTAGAGAATAAACACCAGTTTCTTCTTTAATAGCTACTGCATATAAAATCCAAAATTTTAGTGCTGGGGTGAAGGAGGATTAGGTGCTCTAATAATAAGTTTAGGATTTCTGAATTTTTTCAGAACAAATAATTTAAAATGTCTCCATCAAACAGTATTTCTTTAAGACCTGCAACATTCTTCACATTTTCTGCTTCCTCTCATAGTGCACTTGCTCTTGAACTTTAGAAATTCATCCGTACCTTTCCTTTTGAAGACTCTGTTTTCCTGCGACATCTTAATTACTCTGCTGGTCCAAACCAGGATTACTGAGGAGTCTGGAAAGGAGCAGGCTTTAGCTGAATCTGAGCGCTTACTACTTGTCAAAATACTCCGTAATCCTTGGTAGGATTACTCTCTGCAGTATTTCCTTGCTGCTAATGACAAACAAACAAAATTTGCTATTTCAATACAGCATGAAATGTTCTTTCACTTCTAATAGACCTGAGGCAATATTTGACAAAGATACAAGAAGGTTAAACCCAGTGAGGAAGCACAAAGAAAAAGGTATGTCATGTTTATGGTGAGCTTAATCCTGGACTCTGAAGACTTAGACCACAACGGGTCTCCCTGTGACAGGTCTGTTTCATGGAGATTTTTTTCTGATCCTGAAACAGAAATGTGTCTTTGAGATGGTCAGAAAAAGCTCTCCAACTTCTGCATACTGGGATTCACAGTCCACACTACTTCAATGCCAGAAGAAATGTCAGGGAAGGCAGTGAACATTCATAATAGTTAAAGAGATCTTTAAAAGGCAGCCGAAGATGGATGTTTTGGGTGAAACTTCAGTGTGGCAGATAGGCACTCAGTCTGGGAAAACTGTAGGGTGAAATCCAGGATTAACAGCTATCAATGCAAACAGCTGTCTTTTTTCTAGGAAGAATTATGTCGCAACTTACAGAGATGTACAGGTATGATGGTGTTTTACCAAGCTATGGGGTTATTTTCCGCACACCAACACCTGCATGACACTCTTGGCCAGGTGTGCTGCCTTTTGGCATGGAAACTCTGGACCAAGAGGGGCACACCAAGAATTATGCCTCAAAATGCTTCACAAGATTCAAAAGGATATATAAGCACCACTACAATTTTATTTCAAGTAAGTGCTGTCATGAAGCCTTGATGACTTTCCTGTTTTTCTGATAACATCTAACACTGATGGATACAATACAGAAATTCACATACACACACTTCTGCAAGCTCATTCAGCACATCTTCCTGGCTACTTTTCTCTCTCAGAATGCTATAAATGCATTTTCAAAGGTATTCTTTATCTGTTTTGATGTAGGGATTTTTTACCATTAGTAATTTTGTAGGATTCCAGGCTGAGTTTATGTATATCCCTGAATCGTTTTAATGTTGGTTACTCTGAAGAACACTGCCAGAAGGCATGCTGTACCTATTCTCCTGGTTTCCAGGTGCTCTGGTGGGATCTCAGTGCTCACACATACTGGTTTCCAGAGTACTTTGTTAGTATCTGCACCTGTATATGCAGCTTGTCTTTCCCTGTGTTAACACCCTCACCATGTTTTCCTTTGTAAATTCCTCATACAAAAGAATTACAGATTTTTTCCCCCCCCCCCCCCGAATATTCTTCTTGATTCTAAAGTGTCTTATGTTCTGCTTGTGCTTCATGGCAGTCACATCTAGACCTTTCACTCATTTTTCAGGATCTGCTTACAACACTGTACTATTCAATTTGTTCCATGTTAGCATGTGTCAGATGATATCGGCACAGTAAACTTTTTGGGATAACACCTAGTTCTTACAATTTTTCCTGCCACTATTTTTTTTGCCCATGTATAAACAAAACTGCTGTACTTCTGGCTCTGTTCAAGGAGTATGGACTACAGAGTATACTGAATAAAGACTCCAAGTGCCCACTTGTGACATAGTTCGCATGTTTTACATGGTTGTGGTAATAAAAGCCACAAATTTTTCCTTGCTAAGTTGCAATTATCTCCATTTCCCTATGACTAAGCTTGAGCCAGCCTTTTCTCTTATAGAGGGGGTGAAGCAAAATGTGTGAACTGCAGCCTCAGTATATTACTCTGCATTAAAAAACCAACCAACCAAACCCTCCTCCTTTCTAACAGCCTTTAAATCATAGAAAAAAATCACAGAAGCACTGAAGGATAAACTTCTGAAATTCTTTAGATAATTCACATCAAGCCTCTTAAATTTTGATCCAAAGCATCTAAATCTTTAGAGCATTCAACAGCGAACTGTGAACTTCTCTGAATACTCCTAATCTGAGTCAGGCTTGCTCCTAACACCCCTAATAGTCACAGTTACCTGAAAGAAGGTAATTCATTCCAGCAGTCCACCCATACTCAAAAGCATTTTTGGTTCCTAAACCAAGAGATTGATGGAGGGAAGTTATTTATTCTACAAATTCTGGTGATATGCTGACAGTGAACAGAGGTAAGGCTGAGGCAGTCAGTCTCTTCTTTGCCTCAGTCTTCACCAATAATGTCTCCCAGGTCTCTGTGAAAAGAGTCTAAGAGGAGAGCTGCTAGCAGCCATGGGTGAGGGCTGAGATCAGGATTACTTCAGAAAACTAGACCCATACAAGTACCTTGGGACCTTACAGGTTGCACTCAAGACAGCTAACAGCTGAGCCTTGCAAAGCTGCTATCTATAATTTTTAGAAGGCTGCAGAGATCTGCAGAGGTTCCCTACAAGTGGGGAAAAGCAAATTGCATGCACTTTCAAAAAAAGGCAAAGGTTTATAGGCCAGTTACATCAGCTCTGGAAAATCGTGAAGTGAGTCCTCTAGGAACACATCTCTGTGCAGGTGAAGAAGAAGGTGGTGACTGGGAACAGCCAGCATGCATTTATCCAGGGTAAATCATACCTCACCAATCAGATGGCCATCTACATTAAAATAACTGGGATTGTGGACAAGTAGAGAGCAAGGAATTCCATTTATCCTGACTTAAGCAAAGCTTTCAACACTATCTCCCACAATATCCTTGAATCCAAGTAGATATCAAATGAACAGAAACTATACAGAAACTAACTGGTTGGGTGGTGGGGTTCAGAGGGTAGTAGGCAGAGTCTGTGGGAGATTTTTCAAGATGTGACTGGATAAAGCCCTGAGGAACCTTGTCTCACCCTACAGCTGATCCTGTTTGGAGCAAGAGGTTGGACAAGAGCACTGCTGAGGTCCCTTACAGCCCGAATGATCCTATGATGCTGCCTCTTCAATGAATTGCTACTGATAGTAGTATCTCCACATCCAAAGACTTAAATCCTTATTACATGACAGGAAAGATTCAAACATGGGTGGTTTGGATGGAGGTGGAAGATGGCTACAAGTGAAAGCATGTTAGGGACTACTTTGTCAGGACTGTTGAGTGTTTTCTATGCATGGAAACACAGGGCACTTTGCATGGGAGCGGTGAGTGGGAAGCTTACACCAGCTAGTTTGTCTCCAGCCTTCTCTTCTCATTGTGGAAATGCATTGGGTTTGCAAGGCAGTATTTAGGTAGTGGGGGGCTTGCAGGGGTGGCTTCTGTGAGAAGCTGCTAGAAGCTTCCCCCATGCCTGATGGAGCCCATGACAGATGCTCCAAGACAGACCAGGTGCTGGTCAAGGCCAAGCTCATCAATGATGGTAGTAGCACCTCTGGAATAACATGTTTAAGAAATGGGGGGAAAAACTGTACAACAGCAATTGCAGCCAGAGATAGGACTGAGAATATGAGACAAACAACCCTGCACACATCCAGGTCAATGAAAAAAGAGGGGGAGGAAGTGCTTCAGGTGCTGGAGCAGAGATTCCCCTGCAGCCCTGGAGAACCCTGCACTGGAGCAAGTAAATGCCTGAAGGAAGCTGTGACCCTGTGGATCCTGCAGGCTCCTGGCAGGACATGTGTATCCACAGAGAGAGGAGCCCACGCTGGCAGGATGTGACCCTGCACAGGACCCATGCTGGATCAGGCTGTTCCTGAAGTACTGTGCCCCATGAAAAGGAACCACACCGGAATAATTTGAGAAGAACTGCAGCCCATGAGAAGGGTTCATGTTGTGGAGGACTGTCTCCTGTGGGAGGGACACCATATTGAAGCAGGGGAAGAGTGTGGAGTCCTCCCCATGAAGAGAAAGGAGAGGCAGAGACAATGTGGGATGAACTGATCACAATCCCCTTTCCCTGTACCCCTGCACCACTGGTGGGAAGGAGATAGAGAATTCAGGAGTGAAGCTGAGCCTGGGAAAGTAGGACGGGGTGAGGTAAAGGTGTTTTCAGATTGGGTTTATTTCTTATTATTTTGCTTTGATTTGATTGGTAATAAATTAAATTAATTTTTCGCCCAAGTCGAGTCTGTTTTGCCCACGATGGCAACTGGTGACTGATCTCTCCCTGTCCTTATCTTGACCAACAAGACTTCCATTGTGTTTTCTCTCCCCTGTCCACCTGAGAAGGGGAGTGATAGAACAGCTTTGGTGGGTAACTGGCATCCAGTCAGGGTAAACCCACCACAGGGAATAAACCCTGACAGGGTTACACAGAGTTCACTGAATCAGTGCATTTACTTAGATGGTTGCCAGTGTGGATCTAAGAATATCTGCCCTAAATTTGTTTTAGCACTCCAAATACTACGAACACTCATCCCAATTGCTTTCCAAAGGGATTATTTTTCTCCCCTGAAAAGCAGCCAGCTCCACAAAGCTGCTTGTACTCGGTTATAGCATGAGCCAAGTTGATTTTTAACATTAAATGATGTTTCTAAATTGCTCTGGGGTTCACAGATGACATTTCTTAGGAACTTGCGAATAAGTGTTTAATTCTGCAAACATCCAAGTCATACAAGCAGTTCTTACTTAGTGATACTGCCTCTAATTTTCACTGGGACCATGGCTTTTTTGTGTGATTATGCACAGATTAGCAGTCTGCCAACTCCAAACATTTCAAAAACATGAGTAAGTCCCATGAAAAATATCAGCTTGAAAACCATGACATTGTAAAGAATCCTTTAACATGCTAATATTCTGCTGATAATTGCACTTTCTAGCTTCTTTTTTAAAGCACCACCTTGAAAACAGAAATGACAAAATCTTCATTGTTTAAAAACCAGAAGTTGGCTTTGGGATGTCCTGCTCCTTCAAGAAGAGAAGCCTCAGGATAAATAAAACAGCAACTTAAGTGCTGGTAACACAGCCAGTGTCTGCTCAGGATAAAGCCCATTTTCCCGTGGAGAAGAAGGAAAGGTCTTTGAGAGATGGGCTAATCTCTGCCAGATCTAATTAGGTTCAATGACACTTAAAACCACTCCTGACACACTGATATCTTTGACTTGTTATTAGGATCATCCAGTGATGGAGATACTGCAATCTTTCTCAGCATACTCCTCCAGAGCCTCAGTATTTTAGACCCAAACCTTTTCCATGTCTTTCCATTTTACCAAATTGATTCTTATTCAGTTTACAGGGAATACAGCTGCTCATTCCTGGGAGAGTCAGCAGAAAAGGAGATGGGAGATTTCTGGTGTGAAGTGACACATTGCTTCCATGAGCCATCTCTTCACAGGACTAAAACAATCAGTTTTCTTTCAAGCTTTCCTGTCGCACCATATTTTCTGAATCTGTAATTAGCCCATTGTTTGCCTTTGCTGTTGTCCAGTGTAACCCACTTGTTTCTGGAAGTGCAGCACCCAAATCTGGAGAGATTACTCCGGCTAAATTTTCACTAGTTCTCAGTGGCACATTCCTTTCATTACTTATTTAATCTTTTATTTATACATCATGGCTCTGCACCCTGCAATGGTGGTTGCTTTTTCTTTTTTTGGAGAATGATGATACTGCTGACTTGTGTTCTGCTTGAAATCCACTGCATCTCTTACATAATTTTCTGCCACTCAGAGGACCCTGCTGCTGCATTTTGGACTATTTGTGTAACAAAGTCACAGTTGAGCAGGATCCTACCCGTGCTCAGTGCTTTGCAAGAGCTGCTGCTGCTGTGCACAGCAATGCTACAGAGCTTGAAAATGATACAGGCTCAATACTGCAGTTGTGCAACTGGATCCTGTACTGACAAGCTGGATGTCTGTAGTTTATGAAATGACTGACAGAGGTTTACACAGACACATGTATCTCTGTATGGAGGGAGTGCACCTGGGGAATGTTCAAACAAGTCAAACTGGACAACCCAAATACACAGTGTGGCTACTGGCAGAGATTGCACGCATTGAATATTGATAACAAAGACATCCGGTTTAAAAAGCACATGAGAGAAATGCATGATACAATGTATGTGGAGCTCATTAGTACTCATTAGGAAGGGAAGCTGTAGATGGGGGTTGGTTTTATTTCAGACTACTAAACATTTTGGCTCAGCATGCTGTGGTTAGTCTCCTGCAGAGAGTCAAGCTCACTACTTGCCACACTGTCTGGATAAAGAAATCCAAGTGATGGGTCCAGTGTCAAGTCAGGGTTTTGTTCTGTGAGAAGACAGGCCCCCCTGTTTGGAAGAACTGAATTAGAAAGAGGACCTGGAAAAGGCAGCTGTGCCTGGAAGGTGAGCAACATGCTGTGCAGCTGATGGCTAATGGAAGAGAGATGCTAGAAGAAAAAGTTACAGAAACTTGACATGCTGTATGCTACATATGTAAGAATTTTGCCCCAATCTAGAAGATCAGTTTGAAGTCTAAACCTGTCCTCCAGCTCCTCTGCCACATGTAGATTTTATAAGCACCCTCCTTAGCTTCCCATCCATATTGCTAATGTAAGCACTGAGCAGTTTTAAGCTCAGGACTCTTTTGTGGAGCTCCCTGTTGGAAATTAAACCATGGTCTTCATTCTGTGAGCACAGCTACTGAAGCTGATGCTCACTTGCCCTACCACAATTTCCCCTAGACAAGATTTCCCTCTCCAGCTCGCTTTGAGATCCCTGTCCAAGATGGCCATGAAAGCTGCCTTTGTCCTGGGAGAGAATTTTTTTTTTGACATGATTTGTTCTAGACAAATTGATGTTGGCTTTTTCCTGACACTGTATTATCCTTCTGTAATCCATTTCAAACACATGAAAGAACTTTATAAATGTATAAATGAATTAACCAAATACTTCCTACCTAATCTTTAATGCAGTCTACTCACAGTTCATAAAAATATTTACGCAGAGACACATTATTGTGTTTTTCTGATCCTTTCTGAGCCTATGTAAATGCTTAACAAAGCTGGTCTCTGCATAAATTAAATAAGATAATTCCCTGTAAATGAAGTAAAAAGCTGAGACTTAATTTGTGAGGCCAGTCACTCACAGAAAATCCTGATGCAGTCTTTTCCGAAGCTTGAGGAGGGCCTGACTCCGAAAATTACAACCCTGATTTTGCTCCTGAACTCCTTTGAACACTTATTCAAGGGTTGAAAAAATTTTAAATAATAGCATCAAGTTAATAAATAAAAAGTTTAATAAATCCACTAATTTATTTATAAAGCATTAAAAAGGGTTGGAGATGGTTTATGGGCACGTAATAAAGAGATAAATAAGTGTTAAGGAGTATTTATCAAATCAATGTAATCTCCAAAGACAGGGTTTAATTAGCATTTCTACGAGGTCTCCTGCTCTCTCTGCCATCACATCGTAAATGTTATGCTTCCCAGCAAGGCTAGGATAAGATATGGTACTCTTTCTGGAGCATTTGTACGACAGCAATTAATTCATAGTTTGGATGCCAGGATGCTGGGACTTTGATTAATGTAACAACATACTTTATGGTATCCCTGGTAGAAGCTAGGAGAGATCACGATTTATACTGAAAAGTGAATTTGGAATTCTTATTCAGAGCAGAAGGTTGTTCAAGATAAATTATACACTACCCTACGGCTTCTTGCAATGGTTACTGATTATATTTTATTATAAAGTGGCGTAACTTGACCTTAAGAAATACTGCATACATTCAAGATGCAATTTATTAGGTCATTTACGTATCAAATTAAAAAATCTCATACTAGCACTCGGACACTAAAATAGCACTCAGAAACCACAGCCAGACATACACTGTCCCCTGGATACTCTGTGTATGGGGCTGTGAGAAGACCTACTCCAAGAGCTGAGATTTCATCCAATCTCCCCAGAGATGGCGCAGGAGCAGAAGGACCTGTCCTACAGCCTCCACATGACCACAGCAAAGTCACTCAAAAGACTTCAGCCACAGATAGGAACTTTCAAACCAAATAAATTCCAGGCCTCACTCCAATCTTCAAACTATTTTATCTTAAGGACAGGAAGTATTTTAGTCTCACATAATAACACAAATGATAATGATGTAGTCGTTTTTGCAAAAGCAACTAACCAGCATTATGTCACTGCCAAAGAGCTGGGGAGTCAATGAAAATCAACACTGAGTATCAAAAATTATTGTTTATCGTGAGACAAATGGCTGTCTTTGAAAATGGACCTACTTGTATGGTTAAAGTTTAAAGCAGCGTTTATGGCAGCAATTTATGCTCTTAGAATATACACTTTAAAAATAAAAAGACTTACTCTAATGTCCCTCAGCTGCATTTCTGCAGAATAGTCTTAAATCATTCCAATTACTTAATGCAGCCTGCAATTCATCAGCCCAAATAAGTCAGACTTGTCAAGTACAGACTCAGATAGATGTAATTGTTAAATTACATAAAATACATGTACATTATGAATTATTCATATATTGAATGGCTGTGTTTAAAATAAAGAAGTGGTTTCCTATATGCAAAGAGTGCATTGATTACACGTATCTGATTTTTTTTCTTAAGTCCAATGTATTTTTGCAGAGTTTGGGAAAATGAAAAACAGGGCTTGGAGTAAATGTAAATTAGGAATGAAAAAAAAAAATGGACGAACCTGCTGTGATACATCAAGCCATATATGAAAAGCTCACCCATGTATGCAGTGAACATCCAGAACTCCCAGTGAATTCAGAAGTGATGATGTATCTGAGTCATCCCTTTAGCCCACACAGACAGTCTCCTCCCACACAGACACACTGCAACATTATACTCCTCCTACGATTTCGGTAACATAAATACTACTATTTAGAAATTGAAAAGTATTTTCATTTTTGCATTTCTTTACAGACATTACTTAATTAATCCACCCACCAGACCAGATGAGCATTACTAGCTCTGTTAATCTAGACATAATTGTCAGCAATAGTCCATTAATATTACACAAGAGGTGAGGAGCAGAATTGGAAGATCCCATTGGAATCCAGGTGATCCAGAGTGCTCTAAAGAAACCGTAGGGTATCAGACTGCCAGAGGACAACTTTGGAGACTCATATCTCGGGGTGACTGCGACTTTGCTGTCAACAAGAGACAGGCATGATGGTGCCAAATAACATATGAGTGACTAAACAAGAGATGAACTTTCATGTCACCTTTTTGTTCACATTGCACTTACTTTCTTCCTGATGCAAATAATTATACACACAGGTTTTTCTCCAGGTTTCATGCTATAATGTTTGAACACCAGATTTCATTGAAGATGAGAACAAATTTCCATTTGGTATATGAAATACAATAGAATAAACAATTTCTGTTGTAATAATGAGTTCTTACCAAAATTGCCTTTGTGCATAAAATGTATTACAGAATTTTAGTAAACACTTAATTTGCTTAACAGTGTTCTACATTAATCCTTTGCTCAGTCACTCTTGAGAGCTACATTAATTTAACAGAAGCTTTGCCAGGCTTTCTGAATGGCCATGGATCAATATCCCAAAAAGCAACCATGCATAAGCTTTGATTGTGTCTTTATGATCAAGTAATAAAGTCCATCTAATATGAATAACCAAACCTTTACACCTAGTTTTCTAGATGATAATATTTCAAAATGACCTACCAACAGAGGCTACAACCCCATATTGCATTTTTTATTTCTAACTATGAACATGTATTTGTAGAAAAGTATTTAAAGTCTTGGATACTATCCCAAATTCTAGGCAACACAGATCTACTTGATCCTAGAGGCCATTATGGATTTTGTAGAACTCACAGCAATATTACACAGCAATACTTCTTTGCAAAAAGTACACCTCCATAAAGCCAACACTAGTCTTTATGTTTTGGAAAGGAAGTGGGGATATGATCCTGTCTGATTCCAAGATCCCTGCTGAACTCCTCCCCAGGAACCAGGAGCAGAGCTGCAACCATATAAGAAATCACAGGATCTTTTGTATTTCTCAGTGAAATAGTGAGCTACTGGGCAAGCCAACAGTGATATTCCTTCTTAAAAAAAAACACCTTTTTAGCATAAACAAACACAAAGGTACATTCACAAAGCCAAACTGGCATTACTGGGACAGCAAGGTCTATAATTGCTGAATTTAACCCTGCAAGACCATCATAAAGAGTTCACACCAATACCACTAGGTGAAGCACACAGTTAGGAAATTACAAATAGATGGTGGCTATAAAAACAGAAGGGAAAATGCAGGAAGAAATTAAAGAAGTTGGAAGGGTTGCAGAAGAGTATTTAGCTCCTTTACTGAAAAAGGCCTTGGGGAATATTTGCAAAACAAAGATTAGTGTTACAGCCACTGTGCTTGGGATGTCATTATTCACAGTGAACCTCTCTATAACTAACACCTATTTAGTAATGAACTGTATTTCTTTGATGTAGTTAATGACTGATATATGAGCAATTATTACTATTGAAATTTTCTGTTGGGGGTTGGAAAGCCTGAAAGGGGAGGGAATGAAGTGCACGAGCATGGAAATGCTGTGTTTGAATTCAAGTCTTGGAGACTTGTGCTGAAGTGTTTTCCCATTTTCTGCTACTTTTGCACAGATGGGAATTTAAGAAAAAACACAGTGGAAACTTTAACATATTCACAGAATATTCTGAGTTGGAAGGGACCCACAACATCATTGAGTCCAATTCTTAAGTGAATGGCCCATACGGCATCCCATTGTCGACGGTGGCATTATTAGCATCATGCTTTAGCCAGCTGAGCCAACCTACTCCTGCAACATATTATTTCAAAATCTGAAATTAACTAGTTTGTTGAAAGATTGCCTTCACATTAAAAACCATCAGTCTCACTTTACTTCTGGAAGCACAAGTGGATTTAGTATCATGTCCAGAATGAGAAGGAAGGTTTAAGGACAGCTTTATTTCTTGCTTTCTTGTCTCTTGGGACTCTCCTATGTTCAAATAGTTTAGACAGTTCAACTATGCAGGTATGTTTAAATGAGCTTACTCATACTGATGCAAATCTCCATGTAAGGGTATGTTACGCTGGTTCCCATCAGTTTTACATGTGAAGTAATTTAGGACATTAATTAGGTGAAGCTTGGGCTTTAAACTAGGATATAGTTTTCTTCTTTGTTTTTTCTCAATTCTCTTCTCTTTCCTTCATGTTTTGGTCCTGTCCTTCTTTTTTTTTTTCATCCCATTGTCATCTTTAGATTCAAAACTTGAATTCCATCATTTTTTCAGTCCTCCATGTCAGGTTTATTTTCCCTTGTGACTGTTTTCATCTGAGCCAAGTCCTTTCTCTCTAACTGACCAGCCTAAATCTTCTTCAGTTTTCTTTCACAGCTTCCTCAAGGTAAACTTTGCCTTCATGTTAAATCTCTATCCATGTCCATACACTCTCCACCTCAGCTTACTGAGTGATAGATAAGGGATAGACAAGTGATAGTCAACCAGTGCCATTTGTTTCATCCAGCTGTCTCACTGCTGCTTCAAACTGACCACTGGATCAGCAGATCAGCTCCTGTTCTCAGGCAGACAGAGGTGGATAAATAGGGAGGAAAGTGGTCAACAAGCTGAGCTTCAAGATCCTACTTACAGCAGATTAAAAAAATACTTGTAATAGAGGGAGAACAGGGTGTGCAGCAGGATTTGCAGGCCAGAAGACCTGTATGAGCTTTCTCATGGCATGTTCCAGAAATGTGAAACTTCAATGTTTATAAAGCTCTTCAATCACCTTTCACATTTCAATTGATTGCCTTTTTTAAACTGCTCTATTTCTATATCTCTGAGCACATACAAGTTTTGAATGTAGAATAGATAATTTGATCCATTAAGTTTTATTAGTAGATTTGGCTGCGTGCTGTTAAGCCCAGGCATAAAACTAGTGTCAAGATGGGCTGTACCATGTAGTTGTGGTGGGTAGCACAGACATTTCATACCGTCTGCTTCCTGAATCTCATCACCAAACATTACAACTTTCTGGCAGTGCTCTCTAAAACAACTTGTCCCTCCATGCAGAAAAGTCAAATTCTTCTCTACATTTTTTGCCAGGGAAAAAGCTATGGGATCTGCTGGAAAACAGCACCATTACATCATGTTGTTCCTTATCCCAGGACATGACTGCTCTATACAGCGTCCTTTGGCAACATGCAGTGATGAGCATACTCAGCAGCTAGGAGAGGTGCATCCTACTTGTCCTGTTTGCAGCTTAGGTGATCAAGAAAGAAACATGAACGCCTGCTTGCAGGACCACAGTGTGCTTGTACATGACTGTCCTTCATTTTAACACTACTGCACTGTGATTTCACAGTTCCTTTCATTTAAATCCAGCTTGTACTGAGACTGCAAAGTATTGTAAGTTTTTAAGTCTAAATGAAACATAATATGGGAAGCCGTTGGAGCTTCCCATCTGCTGGGATGGGTTCTAGGCCTGTGGGCAAGCACCCAAAAGAGAGAGAGAGGCTGAAGGAGCAATGCAGCACCCCAGCAAGTAAGCAGGACCCTTCTTTGGGCTAATCAAGCACTAACTGCAGAATAAATACATTTAAAATGGATACTTTCCATGGGATTGATAGTAAATGGGTATTTTAAGAAAACAGCTTATTGAAACCACTTATACATGTTTAGGTTTGGAAAGCAAGTACAGAGCCTGCACACTGTGAAATACAATGGATGTTTGTATCAACTGTAATTGTCTATTTATTTGCATGCCACTGAGTATCATCAGACACTCATACAGCCAGCAGAGCAAGACTGGGAAGACAATAATACAGTATCAAAACCAAGTCAAACCATGTCAGCACAAACGATACACTGCAAACCAGAATAAATTGAACATGAAGTCTTAAACCAGAAGGGAGGGCAAGCTTAGAGAGCTTTGGAAATCAAGGGGCTTTGGAAATATTACTATGATAAATTACATGTTAAGAACATATTTTCTCATCCACGCTTCAGCTCATGCTAAACAGGTGTGTATGGCAGGCAATCAAGGCAACCAATGCAAACACAAAAGAGCTACCAGCTCCCGTTTTGGTCATGAGGGGTCAATGACATTGAGGAAGAGACAAAGGCCTCTGAAACTAATGCCTTCATCAGAAGGATTAGCAGACTATTTAGTAGCTTCCTCAGAGAGGCCAGAGCTAGGCTTGGTCCTGCTTGTTCACTGCCGGGCTCTGAGAAAGAAAAGGAAATAAACCCAGCAGGAAATCTGACATTCAATGTGCTGTGCTCCTGCTCATCCACCTGCAGTGGATGCCTATGATGTTGCTCCTGTGGTATCAGTCCTTACACAGGAACCACTTTAACTGACGAGTCTCCTTCTCCACAGACACTGAAGTTGGGAGTTATCAGTGTTTTCCTCCAAGCTGTGATGCAGACAGGCTGGGGCACCTTCCCTTTAAAATAAAACATCTGTCACTGCCTCTACCTTGCAGGGAGAATAAGTGCTTTTAGCAGGGAATTTCTTGTATTTTGTTTTGGATCTCAAGGCAATAGTTTTCTAAACATCTGAACTTTAGATGTTTTTGTTATTTTTCTGCTGGGAGAATGGGACATGGAAAGACATTCTTTGAATCATGAGAAAATATTTTCACAACCTTTAAAGGGGAATAGGTCTGCAGCTTGAGGTAAGAAATTAAATTCTTCCTTGGAATAAAGTATATTCTTCAACTCAGTTAAAAATAGCAATTAATCTTCTTTCCTTTTTGTCCAACAGCCAGCCTTCTTTACTGATTTCACTTACAAAACATTTATTTGACAATACATTTTTCACATAGACATGGTTTGCTAATTGTGATGGTGAGTGATTGTTAGCTTCACTTATTCATTATTTTAAAAGCATATTTTTCTTGTAATCAACTTATTCATTGATTATTGTTATATTAAATATTTTTGTTGTATTGTGTATTCTCCACTGTACATTTGAAGTCTTCTAAGGGATTTTTTTTTCTTTAAGGCAAAAAAAAATAATTTTAGCAGTTTTATTGTAATTGTTCTATGAAGTGAATAATCATGCCTATTAATGCTGTTGTTACTGAATTTGCAGCAGGTGTTGCAGTATCCTCCCATTTACTCCGCTGGACAAGAGATAATCTGTTCATTGTTTTCAGGCCCATGAGCAAAACCTGGGGAAACACCAACATTTTCATGAGAAATGTGTTCCACAGAGATCAAAGTAGGGAAGAAAAGCAAACACCTGAAACATTCACTGGGTAGTTGTACATGCCCTTGTCAATTCATGTGGACATGGAAAGAAGTGTGGCCAGGAATGGTGCCTGTTATTACAGCCCTGTTGTTTTCTTCTTCTCCACTGTTGCAAAAATGCTTGTTTGTCCACAGGTAACATTTTTTGGGCATAATTGTAGGGAAACAAGTCTTTTCATATGATGAAAATACTAATACTAAAATCAAGTCTGTGGAAAGTCATAATGGGAGGAGGTTCCTGAAAATAAGTACATCCAATTTCGGCATTAGATCAGCTAAGGAGTACTAAGCTGCATCACTCTTCTTTTCTTATTAAGTCAACAGTTCTTATCATTATTGGTTTTCATTAATATCTGAGTCATGGAGTCTTATTATTCTGAAAAACTCAGTTTCTCTCATTTTAATTTTTTCCCTTGGATAGCAAGGAAAAGTAAATATCAGTTCAAAAGTAAAGGGTAATTTATTAAGTTATTACAAATTTGTATTATAAATTTAATCTCATTACTCTAAGCAGTGTAGTATTTTTTTAAGTTCCTCAGGTTTAGGCTTAGCAGTTCTCTGAATAAAGGCATTTCTAGGAAAAGAAACTATTTATTGGTGTGTGATTCATCAAGGCACTAATTTTTCAAAGGCACACCAAAATAAATCTCTATAACTATTTACTACAGAAGAGCTTTTATTGTAAGTGATTTTTTCAACAATAAATGTCTCCGGGCTATGAAGGGGAAGAGAGAGGATAACACCTCACATTACTACATACTGTCATGATTTTGGTTTTGTCCCGAAAATACCCAAGTCTATTATGTAGCTGGAAAGAGAAACCACTGCAGCCACAGTGCTGCCTCTTCTGGGAAACTTGTGCACAGGGGAAAGAGGATTGACTACATGGAGAAAGAGGGTGGGAGAGAAAGCACTAGATATTTTGAAACAAGCATTCTGCAGCAATATCCTACACCACCCTGGGTGGAAGGGGGGCCTCTGTCAAGCAAGTAAAAAGGTTTTGGTTGTGCACAGAACATCTTATCTGACCTGTCACATAACAGGCCAATTCTATCAGGCCGGAGATATCAATAAAGTAGAATCACTTTTTGTGTTTTCCAGTATTATTTCATGTTCTTATTTCCCTGCAAACAGTTTCAAATCACATGAAACAAATTCCAGCTCTAACTCCTTTCCTCTTTGGGGCTTCAATCTTCAGGGTGATTTCCTGAGGTGCTGAGCTCCATCACCTGGGGGCAAACCCTGAGAGATCCCCATCCCCCTTCCATAGGTGAACATTCAAAGCTGGACATCAAAGATGAGGGGCTGAGCTTCACACTGCATTACTGCTCTATTTAGTGCATCTGCTTTGGAGTAAAGGGTGAGTTACACACTGCCTGTAACAGAACAGTGGCTTTGGCATCGTGTCACTGAAGCCCCTGCAGCAGACCCCTGAAATCACCTGACAGTGTTCACAAAGATGATGAAATGCCCAGTGTGGATAAGAAAGCCTCAGACCAGATTATTTCACTGTTACTAAATATATAAAATATTGCTATTAAATATATAATATATATAAAACCAGAGCTTAGATTTCTTTTTGATCTTATCTGTCTATACTGTCTTCCTGGACATACCAGAACAGCATCTAATGAGTATTTCTCCCACTCTCTGCTAACTCTGAATTTCTCCTTTAATTGCTGTGAAACAAGTAACTTCTTTTCACTTCCTTCTATTGTTTAGGGAATGAAACAATTCTTGTCCAGCAAACACAAACTCGGTAATATGCATTTTGGGGCTCAAATTACGTCTTCCATGTTCTGCAGTTACTATGGTTACCATCCCACAGCATCCCTGCATGCATGGCTAAAAGAAATAGCACAAAAATAAGTGTCCATGTTAAAAACAAAAGGAGAGTCCTGACCTATGAAAAAATACAAAGTATGAGTTGAGGAATCAAAGACTTATTTTTCACAATGACAAAGGAAGAGGGATGTCCCCACAGTCTTGCTGATGAATTTCCTTATTTGAGCTTTAAATGCTAGAGTACATTTTTGCCTCATCTAGAACTGAAAAGATGGATGAAACACTCTCATGCTCCCAAAGAGCAGCCAGTGTAAGCGCATGCCTGGGAAGGGAAGGACAACTGTTGCTTTCATTCTGTAGGAAGCTAATTCCATGGAGCCATGAACCACAACAGTATTCCGGTTCCTAATGCCATCTGGGCAGTCTGCCTTCCTCACAGGGGTTAGTGGGACATTAGAGGTTACACTGAGAGCTGGATGCTCAAGCCCTGCTATGGACTGGGCCCACAGTAACAAAAGGAATTGATGGCTACAGTTGATTTTTATTGAAGTTCTGTGTTTCAGTCCACAGATGCAATATTCAATATCACACCAAACTCAGAGAAATACTTGCATCTGGAGTTGTCCCCCACAGTGAGTGCTCTCCTGACAGATTTACACAGCTTAGTGCCTTCTTTGGACCTAACCTGACCAAGAATCTCAATGAGACCTTCCCCAGCCCTGTGAGGAGATGAGTGTAGACAACTTCTCTGGATGCACCTGACCCATCCTGGCTGGAGAGATGCCTCTACAACAGAATGTGTCTCATGTTGGTGGGGCCAGGGACACCCTTGACTTCTTTCCCATGCTGAGACATCACGGGATGACAGCACCAGTCCTGACCACAGAGGAAGAGCTGTGCGGGTGATGGCAATCCAGTCCTCAGCAGGCAGGAGGTGCTCTACCCCATGGGAAATGCTGGTATTTGGCAGGAGGTAACTGGAGACTAACTGGAGCAGAGAGAGTGACCAAAATGTCATCTGTTTCTCTGCTTGCTGAGCTGTCACCTTCTCACAAGTCACATCGCTGTAACTGCAGTGACGGAGGGGGGAACCTTCCCTGGGACGTGGTGAGTGGTGTGAGTCTGACTGGACCTCCAGGCTGACTGGATACCTACTCTCAAACTCTCCCCCATAAACCACTGCATGCTTAGACGAACATTTACTTGTCGCCTGAAAACTATAACAGCTGTGATCTGAAGACAGAGCGTGGGATTGAATACTATCGTTTCAACAATGGAGCAACTACATAAAAGAGAAAAACAATTCTACAAGTAGAGATAAGATTTTAAAAAATCCCCAGTATAAAAAAGCCATGTATTTTCAACTTTGGGAACCATGTGCCCTAGAAAATACATTGAGTTAAAGGTTGACAATCCATTCCTTATGTACCTAACTACTCACTCCTAAAAATAACTGGGCAGAGAACCAACTCCATTGCTACGTCAGTGACATCAACAGTCCTCTTAGTGTACAAATTTACAGTCATTTGACTTGGAAGAATTCAAGAGTAAGTGTAAATTTGGGAACTGTTGCAGACAGTAAAATTAAGTGCATGCAACAGTGAGTGAAGGGGAAAGACTGGGATCTTCCTAGGTACCAGGAGGCAGATGGAAGCAGAATCTGCATTGTCCTGACTTACAGCCTTGACTGCCATGACCTGTGCTGGGTTTTACATGCAAGTGGCATGAGGGAGGCTTCCACGTCTGGTATAGGTAATAGTCTATTTAGAGCGATGACACTGTGGAATAATCAAATTTACGTCAAACTTAGATGGCATAAAGCAATGGTTTTATTATCCTGTACCTTCTTTTTCTTGCTTTTTATAAGTGAGTACCACTGTGTCATAATTTTCAAAGTTTTCACCGGAAAAACACAGACACTGAATTCTACAGCCGTATGATACTGAAAAAAAGTTCCTAATTATTTTCTTCTATGTTTGTTGATTTGAGATTGCAGCACTATGAAGGTCATTGCATTTCAGGGCCACCTTCTTTTTGTATCTGATCTACAAAGGTTGATTGAAAGCAGAGCAACATCTGACTGGTGAGTTCTTCAGTATATATCTCAGAGGTAAGGTACAATTTCAGGAACTAATAACAACAAGGAAAGTCCCTATTCTTCATTAACAAATGATTGACATGAGGTGGGGTGAAATGTGAGGGAATAAAGTAGAATAAAAGTGTGAAAATGCATCCTGAATTCCCCAACACTTCCCTGCTGTGTCCTTAGGGCATTTCAAGACCTACCTTGGAAAAAGGCTTTGCATAATAATCACTGCTATGATTAGTGCAGTGTTTCACATTATATAATACATACAATTCACCTGATAAGCATTGCAAAAAGAATTGCAATTAAAGTTTCAAAATGTTCCAGGTTTTAGGACTTCTCCCTCCCTAACAAAGCAGCCTCATCAGTTTTCTCAGCAGCCCCGCAGTAAAACTCACTTAAAAGTAGGAACATTCTTTAAAATTCCCTCTAAATGATCCCAAATGCCTAACACTTCCATGAATTCAGGCTCCCAGGCTGCAGATGGACATGGACAAGGCTGGTATCAGAGTCCTAAGACAACACATATGCTTGAAATAATAAAATGCTAAGAACCTGCTGTTTCTTTTTGTATATAGAAGGCACCAAAAAGCAACGAGACATAGTTTATGGCCTCTCTCTTCTCCATCTTATTGATTTATATTTGGCTGAACTGTATTAAGAATTATTTATGTTCCATATATAGTTCTCCATGAAAAATAAGTATATCCTTGGAATCCTAAATCAACTTCAAGTTCTATGGCAGATTTAATTATAAAGTATAGTTTTGCAACCTCTACTATGCACATAACTTCATTTTTTCTTTTTAGCAGCATTTATTCTTCTAATTTAAAAGTTTGTAAGAAAGATTAAGTATTCACAGCAGTAAACTGTAATTCTAAAGTCATTAGGGAATAGTTAGTGCTCAATACAAATGCTAATGTAGTTTAAACTTGATATAACCTTTCTAGATTTAAGACATCAGCATATAAAATGTTAATAAAAACTTCTGGACTGTATCTAGATTTCTTTTTGCATTTGTAACCTTGCTATTACAGAATGAACAATAACTCAAATCTATTTTTCTCAAACAGTTTCTACTAGAGCAAATAGCAGTAAGGGAAAAAAGAGTTTAAGTGAGAAATCCTCATTCACATGAACTATGTATGCAAAAAAGATACTGCATTCCTGAATTAAAACAACAAAAAAAATATCAAGCAAAAAATATTAAAAAGTGTTGAGAAATTTTGAGAAATCCCCAGTTATTAAATCAAAGCCACTTTGGTGATAAGTAACATATCAGTCCATCGGTGACTCTTCCATATCAGATTTATGCACCTTGAATCTCAAACAAAGTCCTGACCATCTCATTGCATATGCAAGCTTCACATGTTTAGTATGTTCATTGTCATTGTTTTGTCGTGTTCTTTAAGGTAAAATGACAAAATGTATCTGTATGAAGAACAAATCCCACAGTAGCAAATACCTTATGCAGTCCGGCAAGTGAACTTTTAAGATGAGTGGAAAATTCAGAGGTGGCTGTAGTAGAGAACTGCCAAGGACTGTGAGTAGGGAAATCCACACATTTCTGTGTCTGCTCATCCCTACAGAAAAGCAGCCCACTTTTCAGTGGAACTATACATGGGAACTGGAACTTCAGCCTGCCAGGTATGGAAAGATGAAGGGGAGAGAGGGAGACCTGAGGAACATTTTCTCCAGGGACCATTTGTTTTTCTCTTTCATGTGTAAGCAGATTCTTTGCCTGGAGGACCTTATGTGCTCATTTTGGTGTGAGGACCATCTCTGCTGGTAGCAGGGTATGGTGATACCATGAAAAAGTTCGCCAAGAACTGAGAAGCACACTTTTGTCTGAAAATGGTGCTAGCACTCCTTCCTTCAGTGCCAGCTGCAGAGAAAAAGGGTGTTGTCTAGGTAGGGAAGGAGAGCACTCACAGAGGGACCCCATTTGTATAACACTGACGGTGGACACTTCTTTCCTAGGTACAACATTAGGCAGGACATTTTGTTACTTCTGAAAGGAAAAGGTTGGGCATTTTAAACCCAATATCCCATATTCCATCTCTTTATTCACAGCACCAACCTCCACATGGTGAGATGGAAGCTCTGGAGGTCATCTCCCAGCGACTCCAGACTGTCCTTCCCCAGTCCCACAGTGGAGTTCAGCCACAAGCCCTCCACTCACCATGCCCCATCTATGGAAACACAACTGTGAGATTTAATTACGTAACTGCAGAAATAATTTTGCCTTGTTAATTGAAAATCACTGTAGCTTTTTCTGTAGAATGAAAAAGCCTAAATTATAGAAGCAGGGGCTCCAATGTATAAATTCTGATTTGCATTCACACAGACTACCTCCTCCTTGTCATATTATGAATATAACCCTGGGCATTCAGGATATTTTGTTTGCTTTAGTGAACAAATACAGATTTACATGTCTGATTTTTTTATGACAAACTATACAGGTGTCATTCTTCCTGCAGGCTCAGCAAAAATCATCTCGGGTACTTTGAGTGAGTATAAATGTACACGCACAAAAAAACCCCAAAACCTCAATGAGCCACAACACAGAGTCAGAATACAAGTCCCGTGGAATAGATGTGGTTCACTAAAGTGAAGGAGGTCATGAGCATCTTTCTCTGAGAGGCTGGTGTTGCACCAAAGAGAGAAGCATGGCTCTGCAACACGTAAATTATAGCAATGGAGACAAAATGGTCAGTTCAGTGGGAGGACAGAAGTATGGGGAATGACATTACCAGATCAATTAAATCTTCCTCTACCTCCCACGCAGTGCATCACCTGCAGTGCTACACAAAACCGCCAAGATCAATTTCTCTAGTTTTGCATCAGCTGCTGAAATCTGGGAGACACACTGTGTTTTTGCTTACTAAGTGCAGTAATGTAATTAACAAAGTAATGGAGAAAATAGGAATAAATCCTAGAAAATCAAACTGCATCTATCTACACAGAATTTTGAATTAACATATTATTATTAAATTGACATACAGTTATTATTGCAGCAGCACTTCTAAGGCTCCAGTCTGTCAATGAAGCATTAGCAGGGGTACGATGGAAGAGAGACACAGGGTTCTCTTCATTATCAATTAGCCTAATATGGAGTTTGTATAACCATGGCAAATCCTATGAGCAAAATCATTCTGCCAGTCAATACTCTACTTGCTAGTATGAGCAATCATGTATGGACATAATTTCTTCTGTATTTTCTTAACTCTACAGATGATGACAGTTTTTATTGTCATAAAGGGAAACTTTTTACTGCAGCGTGCACTGAGCAGCCATACTAACCATCAGGAAGAAGTTAGGATTCCCATGTGAAAAAGCATTTTCCCCCAAAATGTGCCATTTAATTGCACTTACTACTGTGAAAAATAGATTAATATGGTTTCCTTTTGTAGCATTTGCTAGTATAATTCTGAGACGTTTGTCTGAAAACAGTACTCCATTTCACTGCTTCTTGTTTAACAAAGATTTGATTAGCAAGAACTCTGTTGTTCTTGTGAAACTTAAAAGTGGTATTTGGAATTAGGACCTTTTTTATTAGTATGCATTAAAATGTGTTATTGATCTCCTAGAGGTGCTAATATAAGTGTCTTTTGTAATACAACCCCAAATTAGATTCTGATCAGGTTCAGAGTGTTCAATCAAGGAGTACCTGGCAGCATTTTTAAATGAAATGCAGTTTGTGTTTGGCATTGCAGATCAGCTATTTGACTGAAAGTCAGGAAGAATTCCCAACAATGTAGCATCTTTTTTCCTTTGCTGGGCATCTAAAATGCATCTAGCATTCAGCTGCTGCATAATGCTGATGTATTGTGTTGTATAGTCTCGAGCACTTTGACATTTAATGTATACTACAGTGGCTAACTTAAAAGGGACCACTGCAGTACATTAGCTTAAAAAACATTTTAAGCCTAACTTCTTTATTACTAAAGACTGACATGTTCATTAACAGAATTCAAATGTGTAATGTATCACTTTTTCTACTGATCATATAATGAAAATACTAGTCTTCACAAAGAAGTGATAAAATAGGTGGAGATATAGTACAGTGACTATTTGAGACCTCAGATGAGCTCAGGGATCCACTGTGTAAGGTGTTGTACATGGGCCTCTAAGAATGGGTATTGCCCTGGAAAGTTTATAATTTATACTTGAAAAGATACATGTAAGGCAGATGTGATATTTCTATCATACCCCAATGCTAACACAAAAAAGGGTATTTTCACCTCACACAACTCCACATTAAAGTATAGAATAATAGAATCATAGAATCATTTAGGTTGGAAAAGACCTTGGACTCATCAAGTTCAACTGTTAACCCAGCACTAGCAAGTCCACCACTAAACCATGTAATTCACTATAGGGATTCACACAGTCCATGGAGAGAAATACACTTTGAGGACACAGATCGTCTCATCTCTGCTTTAAAGAAAGCCATCTTCATTAGAAAACAGTCATCTACTTTTGCCAGCCCTAAGTGCCAGACCTCCTGTCCTTCCAGAGGCACACAGCCACTGTGCCCAGGTGTGCAAGGTGAGAGGAGAGTCATCCTCCACCAGCACAGGCTCACACACATGGGCAGCCACCTCAGGTGTAGACACAGCTCTCATGTATGCTAGTGGAAAACAAAGGGTTCACTCTAGGGTGAAAATCAGAGCTCACAAACACTGGGGCAGCACACGACTATGAGACCACACTGAGGCAGCGGAGACCAGAATGCAGCAGTTTGGGATGTTCTTTGCCTCATCTAAACTGATGAGATTTTACTTTGAAATCAATCTACTTACAGAACAGCACAAAGCCTTCAGGTTCAACACTGTAACTCTGATGGGCAGCTGCTGCATGCAGACATTACTGCAGCCAAATAATGGACTCAGTGGTTTATTCTGTTTATTCAGATTTAGAGTAACCCAACAAAAAAAAGTGTCTATGTGCCATTACAGCTAAAATATTAAATTAGACAATATGTCACATGAAAGTATCTTCTGGTCAAGGAAAAACTCAAGCCCCAGAGCATTCCAGGTCCTCTCCTCCAGAGACAGCTGATTCTTGCAGCAACATCTTCAGCATTTCAGGGGCACAGCCCCCATGTCAACAAGGAGCTTGAGGTAGCTCAGGATACTGTTTCTAAACTATTTCTGATTCCTCTAGACACCTAGTGGTGCCAGACTTTGCTCAGATTTTACCTCCCTTTTACAGTAAGTGGCAATTAAAAGTGTGAGTTTATAAACTTGGCATTAAACTCAGCCTACCTCAGGCATCCTGGCTTGTATCAGCAATAGTGTGATCAGCAGGAACCAGGGCACTGACCATCTCCCTACACTCAGTACTGGTGTGGCCACATCTCAAATCCTGTGTTCAGTTTTGGGCTCCTCACTCCAAGACAGACATTGAGGTGCTGGAGCACGTAAGGAGAAGTGAACAGGGCTGTGTGAAGGGTCTGGAGCACAAGTCTGAGGATGAGCAGCTGAAGGAGCTGGGGGTATTCAGTCTGGAGAAAAGGAGGTTCAAGGGGGGACCCTATCACTCTCCACAACTACCTGAAAGGAAATTGTAGCCAGGTGGGGGGTGGTCTCTACTCCCACGTAACAAGCAATAGGACAAGAAAGAATGGCCTCAAGTTGTAGCAGGGGAGGTTTAGATTGGATGTTAGAAAAAATTGCTTCACAGAAAGGGTTGCCAAGCATTGGAACAGGTTTCCCAGAAGAGTGGTGGAGTCACCATCCCTAAAGATATTTAAAAGACATGTAGATGGGTTTAGTGGTGGACTTGGAAGTGGGTTAATGGTTGGACTTGATCATCTTAAAGGTCTTCCTCAATGACCTTTAAATGATTCTATGAAAATACAAATCCATAACTGGCACGTAGCATTTCTTCCATATTGTCCTCTAATTTGACACATGTAAAAATAAAAAAACCCCAATCACCATAACCACCCCATCAACACCAACAGTGCCCCACCTACTTTAATCCTCCTTCATCATCACCTTTTCTGAATGCTCCAGGATGATGGGAAAACTAAAGGACAGCGATTGTGGCAAGTCCCACAGAAAGGTCTAAGTGCTAAAATGTTTTCTTTACAGGTGAAATCCTTTGCCTGTACTGTACAGCAGCCGCTGTGTCCAGGGGGTGAGAGAGAAACAAGCCAAGGTCACATCACCCTGCCTGAGCAGTGTGTGAGGCAGCACCCAGCCTTGCTAGAGAGAGGGATGCTGCATCATTCCATGTGCAAGCCTTGCTGCTGATGAGATCACCTGGAAAACAGGGCAGAATGGGCTCTCTCTAGTAGCTGAAGGTCACTGATCCCTAAAAGCATGCAGTCAGATGCCTTGTCCATGCCCTTGCTTCCCTGCTGAAACACAAGTGTGAGCCAGGAATGCAAGGGTCAAAGTACAGGAGTGAAGCAGAGAAAGGAAAGCCCTGTATTTTGCAGCACCAGACTGAAAGGCTCTTGTTCCAAGCCTAATCAAACTATTATTTTCAAATAATGAAATTAAGATGTACCAATTTAATCTGTATTTTTGATTAACTGAAAGTCATTTATTCACCACCTGCTAATATAATTCATTATTGCACAAACACACATGGCTTACCATGTCAGGCTGGAAGTACTCTATGTACACAAGCATAAGCTAACTCACTCCCAAGTTAATGTCATTGAAACCAGTTATTCCAAGATCGAGCTTTATCCAGTTGCAGACATAGATTGGAATATCTGAGGATGACATCAATCCTAGTTAAAAATCGTGTTCATACAACTATGGAATAAACTATCTGTTTTAATTTACTGCAGCACCACTTTGACTTGCCTCTGAATGGAAACTTGAGACTGCTAGGATTTTGATATTTGAGTGTTTTCAATTGGTTGTCACACTAATAATTAGCTTGGAATCATTCTAAATAATACATATTGTGACTGAACTAATTTGGCAAGCAGCCAACAATTAATTAAGAAAAAGTTAATTGCATACTTGTCATGAAATGCACTCTATTTATGGCAGAATGTGTTGACTTTAAGTCAACCTTATTATTTATAGCAAAATTAAAAAGTTAACAGAGAGTCTAAGTATTTATGTAAAGAAAAAACTGTCTGCAGGGGAAACGAGAAGAGGAAAGGAGGTGCCTGCAAATAACAGCTGGAGGTGGATGGGTTGAGGTGGAACACCCCGTCTCCTCCTCCCAAATTGCTCTGCAGACAGCCAACATGGCAGAGAGGGGAGCCAAGGAGGGGCAGCCAGTCATCATCAGACACTACTACAAACCAGACAGCAATAAAAAATAAAAGATGCAAATAAATTCCAGCAGATGTGAGTTGTGCCTTTGCAATGAAACCTGAGAGGAATCCTCTGGGTTTCCTCAAAGATTCATTCCGGGGATCAATCTCACTAAAGACTGTAACCAAAAGGAAGAGGGTGGTAATAATTTGCTGATGATACCTAGTTAGGAGGAGTTCTGTCAACTCAGAAGAGAACTGGGATTGCACACAGTAATAACCAGATGACCTTGAGGTCTGAATTAATAGAAATGGATGGAAATCAATTGTGCAAAGTGCAAGGCTGTACAGCAAGGGACTAATAATGAGCGTTTCTGGCATAAGCAGAGAGCTCATCATCTGGAAATGCTAGGGGACAGACACTTTGATGTCTAGACAGACACTTCTAGATAGCCAGAAACACTGGCTGATCACAGAATCACTGCAAACCAAGAGGCAGAAATGACAAAAAAGATCCTAGAACATATCAAAAGTATTTAGACAGAGACAGAGAAGCATTTAACAGTATTGCACAAGAAATGGTGAGACCTCCCCCAGTCTTGTGTATGAAAATGCAGCATCCTTACAATGTTTAAGAAAGGTGATCTGAGAGTGGAGCAAGAACAGAGATGAGGCATTCTTGATGCTATGGAGGATTAAGTGTTTGACTTACAAGAAGAGGGTAAAAGAGCACAGTTTGTTTGGATAGCGAGGGGCAGCAGAGAGACGATGATTATTCAGTATAAACACAGTACAGGGTAAAAATGTGCATCTTTATTATCAGGGCACTAATAGAGATAATAAAGACACTAAGAGAACAAACAGGTATAGGTATATTGCTAACACATTTACATCAAAAGTAAGAAGGGCACTTCTAATCAACATACAAACTGAGCAGTGAGGACACTAAGTCAACTGCTTCTCAGACAGAAGGGGATACAGCTAAAAAAGAAGCTGCTTGAGACAACTGCCAGCAACCATTGGGGCTGGAGGCCTCTTCAGGGAATCTCTTGGTGCCTGAGCACCACTACGAGCTTGCACACAGAGCCTTAAATCTCCACTGGAACTTTTCCTATATGACCTCTAGTAGGTGCTGCTTCATTCCACGATTATGGTTCCATACAAAGAAGTTGTTTTGCAGGCTTTTTCCTCAAGGAGCAGAAACCCCAACTTTTTGATGAAAGAAATTAATTGAATTTAGCCATTTTGTCCAATGTAACAATTTCTTCCCTACACCAAATGCAGTGAATTAGCTGGTTCTACCTCACACCAGGTCACCTAAGCAGACCAAAATATCACTCATTTATATACCGAAAGGATTATTTAGCATTTCTTTCTGGAATTATTTGCAAACGGTATCCCAGAACAGAGAGTATTCAAACATTTTAGGGATGGCAAAACTTTAGCTTAGATCATCAACTTTTATAGTAACTTCACAACCCCGAAAATCCTCCACTGTCTGCAACTAGACATGATCCCAGAGTGAGAGTGACTTTTAGCTTTAAATTTTCCAAACTTGGTACCAGAAAGGTGTACCTTCCAGACTGTTGTTATTATTATTACTAATAAAGGGCATGGTTCTTTTTTAGATGGTTATATGAAGCCAACTTTTCAACTTTAACTTCCATAAATATCAGCACATGTCTTCCTGTCCATATGCTTCTAAAATGAGAACTAAAATAACATAATATGCATCAAATCATCAAATCAAAAAATGCATTAGAATCTGGTGTTGTTATGAGTGGTACTATACAGTACAATTCACAAGGTAATAGGCCTATTCATCATCGGCACATCACTCATTCCAATTTCTCTGCTCAGATGATGCAGAGCAGGAATTTTGATGGACTATTTGTCCTTGATTTGATTAAGAATAAAAGATGTCTTGAAAATAAGAAACTTTGCCTGCTGTTCCACATCTACGAAATACCATTCCTGTGTTACCAGCATGGATCAAAAGTACTAAATATGCTGATCACAACATTGTGAAATCAAAGGTTGCACCCAAATCCCATCTTTTCTAAATTCATTGTATCAAACTGGGCTAAGGATCAAACAGATACCGATTTATCTTTGCATTTCTAAACTGCTCTGCTTTGACAGATAATCCAGGAGTTGATTGAGGACTCAGTGAACCTGGATTCAGATCCCTGCTATGGCCTGATAAGCCCATATGACCTTAGAGAGATCTCTTAGGCTAAAGAATGTGATGTGCTTAAATATCTTGAGCAACCTACCTTTAGTCCACGGTAGACTTCTAGTCCTCTACATCTTACTGACTACATCTACACAGAACCTGTTCTGCTCTGTACTTCACTAACTGGGGATGAAGATGAATAAGGATTGTTGAGGCACTTGGATATTATGGAAATGAAACTACAATCTTTTAGCAATAATTTTTAGTGCAGTGGCAAATGTATACCCTGCTCCGCAACATTAAGGGTTGGTTTTTGAATGACACTCACTGGGAGGAAGTGCTCTTGACTTCAAAGTTTTCCAGTAGAGATTTTGCTTTCACCTCTTTCTAATTTTTCCAGAGGGCTCTTTTAATAAGGATGCACAAGATAATTGAGACTGAAGGGATCCCACAAGAAGACAACAACCTTCAGACAATGGTCTTTTTTTATTAGGATCTTGTTCAGTTGTTTTTGTGCCAGCAGTAGATGAGTTAAAGGCAGCTGAGTGCGTGGGTGTGAGATGCTCTTTGCTCTTGCTACCTAACTGAACACAAAAACATGCTGTGCACATAGCTAGAGACAACTGTCAGCAGGTACGAGGACTGAAATCCTGCCAGGCCCCACGCTGCTCCCCTCTCCATGTGAGCCAACACACTGGACAGCCCTGTGCTAACCTGCTGACTCCAGATCCTGCTTTTTTGTGCCCACCATCACCGCATTTCCAGTCTTCTCAGGGTTTCCTAGATGATGAAATATCAAAAGCATTGATAGGTGATACACTTCTTTGGCTTGGTCACCAAGTCACTGACATAAGCCAAAGCATCTCTGCTCACGGAAGAAGGCCAAAAGTGCCTGTGGCCAGAGCAGGTGCTTGGCTGTGGAACCTAGGACTGCAGCACAATCCCCAAACTGTACAGCATCCAATGTGTAATTCCATCCTGAAATAGCATTTGAAATTTTCATTTCATGGTCTGTGGCATTTCAAGTTTTTCTTTCCATTATAAATATTCTCATTTCACCAACTACAAAAGCAAACTTCCTTTCATAATCCTGCACTTCACAAACTCTCACTGCAACTTGAGAATCAAGCTGAACCCCTTCTCCCATGAACTGCCATATTTTAAGGGGCAATGTGAACTTTCTGCCCCTCTGCTTCTCTTGGAGGCTTCTCAAAGAAATCATGTACATCTGACATCTCCCTTCTTCCAGGTAGATCGACCTAGGACTGTCACTTAATAAACAAATTGCCTCCTGTAAAAGAAAAGCCACTGCCATACTCCAAGCTGGAAAAAGAGCATGGTCATCCTGACTGTGTTCGGGGGCACTCATACCCTTGCTGATGCTGCTTTAAAGGTGTTCATGTTGCACAGATCTTCTTCCAAATCCTTTCCAGCTCATTCACAAGCATTCATTAAAACTGGCATATACAATTGTCAGCGGGGATCCAATATTTCAAACCTATTTTTCAGAACTATTTGTACTCTTCCAATACAGTGAGTACAAGATAAGAGACACTTCATGCATTGTAGCTCCTGTTATGGCACGATCTTCTGAAAGCTGCGAGACAGAGCAGTTGCTGTAAATCATAGTTACTTCCAACACTTGCTGTAGTATAAGTTAGCTGATGACAGTGCCATCATGGGACATAAACCAGGACAGAATGAGATGCCATGGTTTCATCCATGGTACCTGACAGGCAGGTAAGTGCCTGAAGGAGGGAGAGGCACCCACGCATCTTGGCTTTGCTTCAGGCTGGGAATGGCATATGCTGACAGGAAGCAAGAGTACTGAAAATAGGACTGTAGAACAGTCAGGGAGGCCTGATGAGCTCTGGGATAGACAGGAGCATTGCACTGTACAAACGGGGTGTCCTAACGAGGATATGCTACCTGTAGGTGCACCCTGCAGTGACCTGATGTCCCTCAGGCACCCTATTTTCCCCTGCTAGAAGCAATTTGAAGGCACAAGCTAGCCAGACAACAGCAAATTAGCTTCATGCTGATGAGAAATCTCAATCTACTGGATAAATAATCCACATTTTTTAAATTACATGCCCAAATAAGTGTTTATTTAATTAATGCTGCAGAAGAGCATTTTGCACCATCAACTAAATAGTAGTACTTGTTTACAAACCGGGCTAATTACGGAGCCATTATACTTATTGTTCTATGAATTCGCCAGTGAATGAGACAAACATGCTGCAAGATAAAACATCAGAACTTGGCCATGAACCACTGCTAATCTTTGACTTCACCTATGCATACTCAGAACCATTTCAGTGGAACACAGGAAGGAGAACTGTGAGAGGACGGATTGATAATTATTTCTCCTTAATTAGGATTTGATCTTCCGTACATTAGGGGGATGAAAACAAGCCCAGATACACACACTCCCATTCATTCAGTAATTCTAAATGACATGGAATTAAAAGCCAAGTGGTGAATCCCTCACTCAATATGCACACACAATTCCCATTAAGGATAATGGTTATTTTGTTGTGACCAGCATGTCTTTTGAATGTTTAAATTCCATCACAAGTTTCTATTCAATTAGATTTACTGGCAGCAAGACTTAAATGCTAAGAAGGAGGAAGGTGAACCAGAGTTTAAAAAAAATAGTAATTGCCTATGCAGTGTTGATTTCCAGAACTGAACATCTATGCACCTCTTCCATAAAATAATGTGAATAAAGCAGCCTTTTGTCCTTCATTATTTTTACACATAACTTAGGTGTAACCATGGCTGATACCAAGAGCAGTAGCAAAGTGTATCAAAATAATGAAGATTGTCAAGGAGGATTGTAAACGTGCTTGAGTGACATGCAGCTGGAGTGTTGAACAATACATGTATCATACTAATTGTTGTTTGGCCTTGTGTGTTGGACAAGCAGAACATCTGTGTTTAGATAACATAGGCCTGTGATAGAATTGGAGACACCTATCAAACATGATTCCTACCCTGCTGTGGAAAGATCAAAGCACAGTGGTAAACTACAATACTGAACTACAACATTGAAATAAGGGTGAAAACAGCAGGTTTGTGACCCTCTAGCATGGACCAGGCTCTGTGGTGCCTCCATCCCCACCTCTGTGCCTCTGCCCAGGTGCTGCTTCAGGGATCTCCTGGTTGGAGAGGTAACAAAAATAAATTTACTCTTTGCATTTCATCCATGTTTTGTGGTTGGTCCTGTGTCTTGCTGTGCTGGCTCACACACAAAGGGAGGAACCAGTCCCATGTGCCATGTTCTCACCAAAACAAAATGCCTCAAAACCAAGACAATCTCCTTGTTTGTGGTTCTGCTGTGAAATGAAGCTGGTGTGCAGTGCCACCAGATTGGCTGAAGATGTTTGAGGACTCTAGTCACAAAGCCGTAACACTTCATCTCTTTCTCCTCCAACACACAACCCCCTCCAGTGCAGCCCATAGAGAACATGTGCAGTCTCTGATTTGTAATAGCAACCACAAAGTGAAGGGAGCTTCTTAATAAATTTTTTCACACCCTTTGATAGCTGCGAAGCTTAAGTTTGGCAACCACCACTGCAGCACAAAGGTTTTTATTTGCTGGAAATACAAAGTTTTCTGCAGAAAAGCCTTCTACACACAAGGGATTGGCAATAGTTTTCCAAATGATAGATTCAGTTCCTCTTAACACTACTAGGACTGATCATACTGGGCTCCTTGCTGTCCTAAATCAAAACAAATGTAGATAGATGGTGTGGGAAGTGGCTGTCCCACCAAAACCAGCTGGGTGGCACAGGGGATGCCAGGACCCTGGCACAGTGGGAGCACCTACAGAGAGGAGAGACACTCACTGCCCCTCTGCTCTCACCAAAGAAAACCAAAATCACCTTGGTTTCATTTGCTTTGCCAGACATTTCTACAGGGTGATGCTGCAGCTGCAACAGAGAGTTTGCCATTAGACATAGCTGGAGACATTAGAAAAAATCTCTCTCTAACGTAAAAGCTCTAAAGTCAACAGAAGTATACAAAGAGGAGGGATCCTGCTGGGAGTTATCTGTAATTCACTTTGATGGCTGACTGCAGGACATGATTTGGCCAAGGATGTCCCTCAGTTTTAAATGGTACTTCCTGGAACATGACTGTTATGGATTTAAATCCCACCTGGACCCTTGGGCAGACACTGTCTGCAAAGGAGTTTTTTCCTCCTCCCTACACCTCAGGGAACAGTGAGCGAGTCTCCCTTGTGCTGCTTGCAGAAGGGCCCTGGACTGCCTCTGCTACTGTGGCCTCAGGACCCCTCACTGGGCTCACAACTCCACCTTTGTCTTCCAAGGTTGGTGTCTTCTGGCCAGAGCTGTAACTGCCCCAAACAGGAGGGGTGTTCTCTGAGTGCGAGTTCCTGTTGTTCTCGAGTTGTTGCTTTGTGTTCTATGTTTTATCATATATATATATTCATATTTATAATATATATATTTAAGAAAAGAGCTGTTGTTCCATTTTCTGTATTTTGCGGAGAGTTTCTTGATCTCAAATTTAAATAGTACAATTGTCTCAAAACCAAGACAATGACTAATTTCTCTGATGGGCTTTTGTTATTTTTGATACAATATNAAAGGAGTTTTTTCCTCCTCCCTACACCTCAGGGAACAGTGAGCGAGTCTCCCTTGTGCTGCTTGCAGAAGGGCCCTGGACTGCCTCTGCTACTGTGGCCTCAGGACCCCTCACTGGGCTCACAACTCCACCTTTGTCTTCCAAGGTTGGTGTCTTCTGGCCAGAGCTGTAACTGCCCCAAACAGGAGGGGTGTTCTCTGAGTGCGAGTTCCTGTTGTTCTCGAGTTGTTGCTTTGTGTTCTATGTTTTATCACTTACACATATANTGTGAGCTCGCAGTGAAATCCTGCTCCTCATCCTTCGGCAGCCCATCCACCTGAACTTCATCAGGATTCCACCTTCTGGCCAAGCCCTTCCAAACATTTAGAAATACAAGTGTTGACTGCCCCCATCCTATATAAAAAGCAGGTATAAAATTCAGAATAGACAGAAATTCATGAATAAAACTAAAGAAAGCTTTAGATAGACCCTGAGCAGGAAAAATAAACCTTTACAAGGCAAGGTGATCACTGATTAAAGAAACTGAATGAAGCTGACAAACCAGAACATAACATTTGCTCCTTGGACATCCTGGAAGGTATGTCCAAGGAGAGAGAGAATAAAAGGAAAAGCAACAAATAAAAAACAAGACAAAACCAGATCCCAATGGGCCAGTGATGGGTATACAAAACTATGAGCTATCCCACATGGGAAAAAAATGCACAATCCTGGCTGCGATTGGCTTTGTCATCCCTTGAAATCAAGGCAGATGCCTCCTCCCAGCTGGCCAGTGCCCCCGACAGCAGATTCTGTGGGACTCACAGACAAACAGAGCTGTGGATGGGCATGTCCATTTCAATACAATCCCTGTGCAGAGCCATGCACCTCCTCACCCCTCTGCACAACCCCTCCATGACCTCTGCCCTATTCAAGTCCAGTTGGGGTCATCGCTGAAGTGACAGACTGAGCCATGACCGAGAAGTGACATCCTGCACTGGGTGAAGCAATGGGATGGAAGCATCAATAGTAGGTGATGAACTTTGCCATAATTTCTCTTATTTATCATCCACTGGAAGTATACATCACAGCATTTGCTCTACCAGCCACTCTGCAACACTGACAAACGCAAGAAGGAACAGCACCTGCCACGTGCCTCCACTTGCAAACCTCATGCCTTGTGGTGTTGAGATGCAGCCTGCCCAGGTCAGCACCAGCAGTGCTGCAGGGATTTATACTCACTGCCTGCTCTGCAGTGACACTGAGCAGAAGGAGAGAAGTCTGCACCTGGAAATGCCAGGCACGCTAATCCCAGTCTGTGAAAGCCCGTTTTCTCAAAATAATTAACTGGCATGAATGAAAGCCTGGTGTGGTACTACAAGGCTGGTGTTCATTTTCTCCCAGGTGTTTGTAAGAAATAAAGAAGGGGCAGGTGGAAACTACCCAGGGCTGTCAAATTATGGTGGATCTTCCTGGTTTCCATGGTCAAGTCCTTCATGTCCTATCGTTTACACATCAACTTTATCAGCCATTTGCAGTCATAACTCAGGAAAACAGACTCGATTTGGTTCCAGAGAGAATTTGATCAAGTCAAATAAACCATTTTCATAGGTAATGAAGACAAATCAGTCAGAATTTTATTTCCTTTTCTTACAACAGCGACCTATCTCTATATAAAACATACTCTCTATGTTCCCCTGCAACGAACTGAAATTGTAGGTTTTTTAAACATTTGATAGGATTACATGATCACACCAGCCTGAGTCAGCAGAAAGTAAGACAGCTCTGATAAGAAATTAGATGGGTGAATTATACAGACGGCTTTCTGTAAAAAATCCTTCATACTCCCTGTAAGATCTGATAGCTTGACAAACAATTTCAAAGACCAGGAGTTTCCCTCTGCTTTTGAATATTTATGGAGTTGAAGAAATACTTGCTTGACACCAATTGGGAATCAGGATATGAACACAGCAGTATCACTCCCCTCTTCCTTTAGCCCTGATCAAACTCTAGATGTGCAAGACTGACTTCTCTATCTGTGCCAGCCTGTGAGCCAGAGAATGAGGGATACAAGGAATGGAGTTTGAAATCCAAATCGAAAGTGTATTCCTAAAGCTGTTGGATTTGCACCTTAACATAGTATTTTGCACGAATACTGACTTCACTTGAAATACAAAGTAAAATGCTGTGTTCAGATACAGCTATACTGAACCTGAGAGTTCTCAGCACATTTTACTTTTGAATACAAAAATTTGCACATTTTGTGCTGTGCACAAAGAAATGTCAAGTAGGCAACCTAAAACCCCAAATGACATAACCAGTAAACCTAATTTAAAATGCAGTGAGTATAATAACAAACTTTACAGGATTCCAATGTCACTGTATCTGACCAGCCATGGTAAAATGCTACTACCTCTGAATTTTAAAACTGAAAATTAACTACTATGGGCAATGGTATCTAATACCAGACCGGTACAAAGCCCATTAAGATATGCCATCTGTGTAAACGTCTGTCCCTTAGCACATTTTATTGATAAGATATAAAATAACAGGCATGATAAAAGAAAACCTAGGAAATAATTAGGAGTTAAAACTGGGTTTTATATTGGAATGAACATTTAAAAATGAAAGTATCTAAAAATATTCATATGTCTGTGTTTAGTATACAATGATCTTGCACTGTAAATCAGCATCCTCATGATAAAACAGCTTTCCTAAGCAAGGATTCTTCAATGTCAAGGTCAAATCACAGTTGCTGCAAGTGAATGGCAGTGATACAGGCCAGGAAGCAGCAAGATCCCCTACCAAAATGGTAACACCATATCCTGATGCAGGGATAAGATTTTCAATATGTGATTTTGAGAGAGGTTTTTTCCTCTCTGACTATGACCAATTGTTGCTCACACAACAGCGAAGACAGGCAGAATGAGGTTCAAGGGGAGGACAGCAGCCTGCTTACATCAACTGTAAGATCAAGGCCAAGAATTTAAATTTTAAAGTTATGTGCTTTTATAAAAGATACTATAAAACTATGGTTTTAGAACCCTGGGAGTAAAGAATAAGCTTTTTTTTTAAAGCTTAATATCTTTATTGCTGGTATGGATCAAATGATGAATATTTTCACATCTGTGAGTGCCAGAGCATTGAGTACACTTATTGCATAGATTATAACTGATCTATTAATTAACACTAGTCTACTCCCGTGATTTGGCTGAGTAGGTTTCTTTCTGCTGAGAGACCTGCATGCCTTTGTGCAGCCATGGAGGAGAGTGGCACGACGAATCCCTAAGTACAACATGGCTTAGCAGATTGTTGCACAAGAAAAAAACCTGCTATCGGCTAAGGAAAACAACATTTAAATATGTAACATGAGGGCACCCACCTCTTCAGCAGCACCTTCCTCTGGCTCAAATATCCTAAAACTGCATGACAGTTCAGGTATTAAGAAAATACTGCATTAACTGCAGCAGTAGATATTGTAAAAGGTGAGCACTCTAGAAAAAGAGTTTTCTTTCCACTACCTGTTTTCTGACTGCTTGGCACCTCCACCAAAGCATCAGGTTGCTAATCCTGTGTAGATGTCCTCTGGCAGCAATGGGGCTTCCAGATGCAGCAGCAACAGTGGTGCCCCATGGGCATTTAAAATGGAATTGGATAGCTCTATTATTAATATTCAGTTTCCTCTAGAAACTAATCAAGACCAAGATGAATCCCTCTATCTCCTAAGGAGAGCGTAACATAGAGAGCAAAAGGAGAGGATGCCCTCACGGGGTTCGCTCCTGCATCTCCTCCCCCTTTGCAGAGCAGGGTTTGCTTTCCCATTGTATAGATTCAGGCCCCAGCTCACAGGTGGACACACTTCACAAAAGACTCCAAAAAACACCCCCAATTTCCTGCCTGCTGGGCTCTGCTCCAGCACCACCTTCGTGCTGTGTCTGCAAATTTAAGGTGGTTGCAGTCCTGCCTCTGGCTGGGGCAGTGGACAGCCAGGTGAGGACAGCCCTGGCAGGGACACTTCTCAGTGAATGCATACCCAGTTTGGGGGAAGAACAGCAGAGCTTTTTTGTATTTTTACCCTCATTTCTGTGGGTTTGCAAGATCAGCACACACTCACAAAGGTCCTGTCCTTATTTATCTGTTTTCCCTCTAGCTTGCAGTCTCCAGTACCCCTGCCAGAGAAAACCACCATGAACACAGGGCAAACTGTGGAATGCTGAGCTCTAAAGCCTATGCAATCCTGGTGGGTGCCCCTGTCAGAGAGCCCTGCTAACATCATCCAGCTGAGGAGGGCACTGTGACCAAGGGGCTGAGAAGGGAAGAAAGTGGGATTGCTCCTTGAGGATACTGGGTTTGTAAATCTTCATCTATGAATAATGAATTCATGTAACTACAGCTGCACCTTTTACTTACACTGGAGAATAAGAAGAGTTTCTAATTTGGAGCAAGATATTGATATTTGCAAAACTGAATATATAAGCAAGAACTTCTAGTAAAGATCCTCTGGCAGAAAACTTCAACAATTTTCTAATTTGTTTATATTTTTGATGACTGACTGAGGAAAAAATATTGATTGACAGGCCCAGAGATAAGAGGAAAAATGTTCAGAAAGTAGTAACTTATAAAAGCTACTTTCACATAAGATTTTCCCACTTATCAAGTAACTCATATTTCCAAATGGCTAAAGTAATGTTAAAAATCCTCTGCAATCAGAAAATTGTTTTGCACATAAGCCACATACTATCTTTCTACCTGCCTGCAATGTGCCCTGATTGCTAACCTCCAGTAAGCAACAAAGCAATATATTATCCTTCTTAGACTTTTCACCATTTTAAATAATCTGCTCCATGTACCATCAAAAATTTTAAGAGGTCCTTGTGCCATTGACACTGTTTTTCATATGTGAGGACATAAACTTTCAGACAGCCAGAAGAAAGCTCCAGTTGTACCAGTATTTTCAGCAGGCAGTACACAGGCAGCTCAGGTAATTAAAGCTTATGAGCCTGACAGATCACAGAAAAAATAATGAAATGGCTGAGAGGGACTTGATTAATAAGGAAATAAAGATGGCTAATATAATTACTGCCAATCAACACAGCCTCATAGCGAGCAGATATTGTCAAACTAATTTGATTTTTTATGGGGTTTCAAGTTGCTAAAAGTAACCATGATGGCATAATAGACTTCTAAAAGCTACTTTAGATAGTGCTTACTATATGATGTTCTGATTAACCTGAATGATATAAAGTTCAACATAACATACATTAAAAGGATTAAAATCTGAGTAATTGTTCATTCTTCAAGGAATTGTTCTTGAACATGTTTCCAGTGGGATCCTAAAGCCATTAGTTCTTAGCCCTGTTCCTCCTCACGTTTTATTACTGATACCCAAAAAAAGACAAAATCATTACTAATAAAGTTGGCAGATGGGATAAAAATTGGAGGAGTGGCTGAATAATGAGGAGACAGGACCTGCAGTACAGAGGGGATTGGATTGCTTTGGGATCAAGCAAAACTAACCAAGATAAACTCCAACAGTTGGACACCATACTGTTAACAGTGTGAACAATCCTGAAGAGAACTGGGGGATCCTGAGGGGTTTTCAGGTAAACATTTGAGTAAGATGTTCTGCTGAAAGAATGAATACAATCCCTGACTGTGGAAATACTGAATGGGATGTGAAATACTGTGTCCAACTTTGATGTGCACAGCTCAGGACAGATGTTGAGTAGTCAGAGAGAGTTCAGATAAAAGCTGAAAGAATGATGAAAGAGTTGGAAAACATGGTTCAAAAGAAAAGGTTCAAGGCATTCAGAAGATTCAGGAACAAAAAGTCTCTACTCATGGCCCAATGTCAAACACAAGGTAGATTTAGAGGGTTCCTCAGTTTGGCAACAGACCCAAGAACCGGAAACTGAATCAGGAGCATCCATTCAGACATATGGATGATTTACCACTGGAACATCTTTCCAGTTCTTTGACAAATGTCACATCACTAGAAACAGAACACTTCATAGGATTTTTCTCTGAAAGATATTTCTTATTTTAACCTACAGTCATCTGAGAAAAATATGTGGCCTGTGCTATCTGGGGGTTTATATTAGCCTATTATAGTGTGTTCTTGGAGCCTGAAAACCTGCCACTCTACGAGTGTGTCAGGCAAAAATGCAGCAGCAATGCAACTGTTCCTTGCAAAAAAGTTCTCTTTTTTCATGTTTTCCTGGTAAAGTTTCTTTTTCCAGTCAAAAAGCCTTTTCAACTATCATCCTGCTTTTTTACCCAGTCCCAAAGTTTGAAGATGCCATTTGTAGACTAATGATTCTGAATCTCAGTTTCCAAAAGCCTGGAAAGTCCTGATGAAAATAGGCCACCAAGAACAAATGCTGCAAGATTCACAGAGAGAGAAAGCTAACATAAAATGGGATGCTGTAGACAAGAGACCTCAGCTGGACCCCCTGCTCCCAGGCTGTTTGAAAAAAGGCTCCTCAACAAGGCTGGATAGGCTGATAAAAGCCCATCTTAAAGCTTTAAGTTATTACAAGACTTGGCTGGATTTATATTGATAATCTAGGGATGAAATGCTTTTCATCAACATTCTTTCTCCCTGCCCTATGCTGTTTGCGTTCATTTATAGCAAACCTTTACTTTAAAGGATCTTTAGCAGCTGAAATAATCACCCTAAAGCACTGTATCAGTAAAAAAAAAACCAGTTAACTGTCAAAAAAAAAAAAAAAAATCGCCAGAATTTGCTATGTAACCTGCAGAAATTGAGCAGAATAACAGATGGCTCATAGTATCTTCTCTCCAATTAATGGCTAAAGAGAAATAGCTTACTTGGGGGAAAATGACATTTTCCATTTAAACTTGGAGTATTTCAAGGCAATAATTTAGAGGCAATTCCAGCAGGAAATCGGCAGCTTAATATTTCAGGACTTGATCCTCACAGAGGCCAAACCCTGGCCTTTCTCTCAGGATGACATCTTTATTTTATGCTAAGTCTTGTTCCTTTCTCCTATTAAAGTCACTCCAAACCCAAAAGCATGAGATAAAGAGGTGGTGAGTGAAGATATAAAATATATGTTGTTCACCACAGAACAAATTCATATCTAAATTACAGGCAAGGGAAAAAACAGCTTCTGCAGAAGGCTCATCACATCCACTGCTCTCCCTTTCACATATATTTTTTTACCTTCATTCCCAGACTATTTACTGTTTAATAACTCATTCAAGGTCTTGCTTGAATGCTTTGATGCTCCTCGATTGAATAGATTTTCTTTGGAACATACTCCCTGAGCTGCATGCATTACATTTGCTATGCAGTATTTTTTGCCCAATGTATTCTCTTTAAAAAAACCCCAAACCCAAACTCACACAATTTTTAACTAAGTTAAGACTTTCCCTGACTTCAACATCCCAAAATTTATCAGTGGTCATTGTGGGGGTGAAGATAAATTTTTATTAAGGTATCTCTAATATATTTTCATTTATGCCATTGAGTTTCATTTTACATGCAGACTTCTAGACATTCCTTACTTTGCATGAGTAAAAACACCCTAAAACCATCCAGCAGAATTCTGCAGTCCCCATGCAAACAAATTTCCCAGTTAAAAAAATTGATCTTTGCAGTGACAGTAAGATCACAACCTGGTAATGATTTATTTGTGACACCAGTACTGGTATCTTTGTCTTATCAAGCTTAACTCCTTCTGTGATCAAGGTTTTGTTTCTACTGTTAACAATGCAAGGAGATTTTATCCACCTTAATTATTCCTAAAGATTTTCACTTTTACAACATTGAATTTCTGAACATTCAATGGCTGTTTACTTTGTTTCTGATCTATTTCTCAAAGACACTTGAAAGTACATTTTTCTAAAGATTTTTTTTTCCTTTAATTTTTCAAACCCTTCTGGATGGTGCAAATATTTTTCTTCCATATTGATTTTTGTCCTTTTTTCCTTCAACAAGTGCTAATTATTTTACTAGCATTAACTGACTCTGACTCATTCATGTTCGATTAGCCATTTCAACACACAAATTGCTATTATACCCTAATAACCTTGCCCACCAGTATTATTAATGTAAGCAAAGCTATAGGAAAAAATGAGTTGAACTGTTATTTTAATTAAGGATCACGGTTTCTGTTGAATCTTTTATTCTGGTGTATTCCCTCATGAACTATAATGCTAATTATCCCAAGGTATAAATAAGAAGTTCAGGCTGGCAAAGCCAAGCATCCCACAGATAAGAAATGCCAAAACTAAGACAGGCACAGATGCCCAATTTGAGCATCTCAGCACCATTTTAACACAAATAATGGCAGTCATTAAACATAATGATATATTAAACATCCCGCAACAGTAGATTATATCCAGCAGCAGTCCTGCATTTAGCTGTACAGATTAGGACGCTTTCAAGCACTCCATATAAAAAGGGTAATTAATCTCACCTAAACTGGCTGTTTGCAGTGCTGCCCCTGAAATCCACGGAGACTTGTTCCACCTGCTCAAGGCTGGTGGGTGAGCAAGGGCTGGTGAGCTCAACCCTTCCCACAGGATCCAAGCTGGGGAGAAGCCCAGCACCCTCTGCTCCTGCTGAGGTAACAGGGACTAATGTAGCTCAACCTGTTACAAATGCCAGTCTTTAAAAGAGTGAAAGCAAGGTGTGCTTCATTCTCCAGAAGCTTCAGAGAGAGATGATCAACAGATGTACAGAGCAGGTTTTATTAAGCTAAGTACAGGCCTAAGTGTTGTAGCATGCTCATCAGATGCTCAGCATATACAAGCTGCACAAATGTAGAGTTTGTCTCAGAATTTATTTGCTTTTTTTGGCTGTGGCCAATCTTGTATGCAGAAAAAACTGCTGAAAGTGCTCACACCACACTTCATGACTGAATACCAACAACCAAGCTGATGTTCTCAGCAGAGCTTCATCCGCTGCAGTGGCTCTAAGGAACACAGTCAGAAACCTGGAACAACTGAGCTGGGAATAAGCCAAGCTGGCATGTAAGCCCTGGTGCACTGTGAGCAGAGGACACCATGCAGCTCATGGTTCAGTTTGCTCCACAGCTCACACAGATGCCAACACAGGAACACTCCACCTGAAGTAAACTCAATGAATAAGATTTGTGAGGCTGATCCTCTTAATTTTTCAGCAATTTCAAGCCCAAATACAAATAACCCTATTTATTCTGGATTTTGACCAAAATCATCCACAGGAAAGCTGCAAGTGCAGAGAAGAATTGGAAACCTCACACTCCATTAGGTGTCTCGATTTACTCTTTACCAAGGGACACCACAGCCTCTCTGATGGCCACAGTGCCCAAGTACCTCAGGCCTCAGCACAAGCACATCCATTCTGTTAAACATAGCAAAAGCCTTCCCTGAGCTCATACCTACCCAAAAGTAATGTCTAAGCAGATTGTTGCAGCATATGTCTATATTAAAGCAACACAGCAAATATAATGAGCTCAATAACACCAGTATTATCTCCTCTAATAGATGCCATAATTTATGTGACCACTTCAAACAAAGGCTGTGGCATGTAAATCACTCCTACTATTCTGTGATCTATGCAGTCACCTTGCAACCCCAACCCCTGTAAGCCAATTACAGTGGAAACTCATGGACTCAAAATGATGCTTTATAAAAACTGAGGTGCCACAGTGGAGACACTGGAGAAGGTTTACCACTCCTGTCCCAACAGAGCTGCCTACTCTCTTCCTAACCCAGGCGGTGCATTTTATTTCTCCCTAAACAATTATCTGCTTTAACTGAACGCTGGTTAAATACTTTGCAAAGGGCAATGATTTTCTAGGAAACAGACAAACATTCTTCTTTATTTCAGAAACCATAACTCTTAAAAAAGAACATATTCATCTTAAATTGGATTTGCAGTCTCCTTCTCACAACCTCCTTTTCTACTTTGCTGGTAGAAATCTTAAGACGTGTCAAATCCACATAGCAAGGTGTAATACATGAGGTGGATAATTCATACATAGAATTCATACATACTATAGAATGTATTACCTGCCTAGCCAATGTATATATATGTTATTCTTAATAGTAGGTTTTCCTCCCGTGATCACTTTAGAAGAGGAATACTCAGTAAGTAGTCTGTTAAATGATGTAAATATATACTTAAAAAGTACTTTTTGTAGTGGCTTAGTAGTATGAGATGAAACTTTTGAACTTTGGCTTTCTCCATCAGTGTAAGCAATAAAATTTCTAAGAAATATCTATTTTGTAGCTCAGTAATTGGTTAAAACAGATTTTCACAGAAAGGAGATGAAACAGAAGATACAACTTACATAAAATGAAGTAAAATGTCGTCCAAGTGTAAGGTCATTTTGTGTGACACTTCAGTTTCAGAACACTGAGCAGATACACATCTCTCCTTTTTACTCACTAGTTGCTCTTTTAACTAGGCATGTCTATTAAGACGTTTACGTTCTTTCCACTTAAAGCAGCCCTTTGCAAGAAAATTACTTCTCAGACTGAGTATAAAATATTTAGCTACTATTTAGATACACCAGGGTCCACAGACAGAAATATTTAAAGTTTAAAACCAGCCTTTCAACTAAGTCAAAGGCCCTCACTGCATCAATACAATAAACTGGTTATAAGGACACAGGTCAATATGTATTATATATTTACTGAAAGCGGCCCCAAGAAATACATATGTTTGCAGTCTAAAGCATTTGGAAGGGGATTCACCTGCTCAAATGGATGCTCCAGTGTGGGGAATAGGTATATCTGAGTTGCTGTCTAGACTTTGCTTAAAGGCAAAACAAAAAGAAGCAATGGAAAAACCCAGACACTTCTTAGGTTTTGGAGAAGATATTTATCTCATCCAAAAATAGGAAAAAGCAACTTCTCTCTCTCACAAGGAAGCTTCGGGTGTAGATGACTACCCTGGAGATGTCTTAACACTCCAGTTGCCTTGCTGTGGTCATAAGGCCCATGGCCATTCTCTCCAGCATACAGTGTAGTTCATTTTTTTATTATTATTTTTGAGACAGTGGTAATAAAAAACCCATTCTCATCCATGGCATTATTTTCCTGTGAGTCATCTGACAGGAAGTCAGTGCATGCTTCTAGGTGAGCATCATTGTCAGAACATTAACAAAGACCTGGTGTATACAGGTCTGTAATTTTACAGACTGTTATTATACAGAAGTAGTCCTGGGCTTTTCTCAAAATTTAAACTTAATTTAAAGGGTTTATAACCCTTTCAGTCTCTGTTTAAGTTACTGATTTCTCTAATGCAATTGCAATATTCTTGAGGTTGACAGAATGCAAAAATTTCATTTTTAAATCCTCCAATGGATTTTTCTGTTTCATGATACATAGACATTTGTGAGGAACCCTGAAAGGAGACTTAAGTAGATACGGACTGTCTCATCACATCCTTTCAGTTATTATTTAACAGATTTCTTCCTTGTGATTTCTCCTTCCAGTAGATGAGCTAGAATTTGTTCAGCTTTGATGCTCTTCACAAAATGTGGTTCAGGTAGTTTTATTTGCTGCACTTCTAAGTGAGTATATAATAAGTTTTTCTTTTACATTTATGTGACTTGAACTGCTTTTGATTCCTGTATTCTTGTGAAGAATCTTTTATCTTTATTTGCCTTCTTAAGGCAAACAATTATATCCATCTGATTTTTCCTCCTTCCTACATTATCAAAGGTATGAAGTAGTTTCCTTCAACTACTACTTTGGGTCCTTCTCTTGGGAATTTCTGTCTTCAGAAGAATAGCACCATTAAAAAGTCAGTATTCCCTTTCTTTTTCTTCCCTTGTGCCTTGCAAAAATAAAGAAAAAAATGGATATAATAAAATGAAATAATATTATTACATCCCTTATAGATGTTTGTGCTCTAGAAACTTAAAAGGTATCCTGGAATATGACTATTATCAATTCAAATAACATGCAGCCTTTTGTCCACTATGGATCTGGATGCTTTGTAAATATTTCTGGTTTCTATTGTGCTGTAAAATTAGAGATAAGTAAGAATAATCAAAACAAAATTTGCCTTATTTTCTGTAATTTTTGAGGGAAAGTGAGAGGAAGAGAGAATATAAATTTATCCAACTATTATTGATCTCCATTGATGAGAGCAAAATGTAGGGTTATTTTCTTTATTTCTCCTTTTTTAGTTCTCCTTTCTTGGACTAGAAATTTTATCCTGTTTCTGAGAAAATTTTATCCTATTTCAGCAATGAAAGGTCCAGTGGAAATGCTAACAGGCTCCATTAGGCAACATTTTTATTTCTCTAGGCTTTTATTCTCTTGGCTGTTTGCACAATATATTCTTGACTATCTGTTGATACAGTATTTGCCACATTATGAGGGAAAATAGCACATATTCAAAATATTTGATGATGTTATATCTCTAATCTAGTTGTTACCTCATAAGAAGTGCACACCATATTAAACACCAGTGAATGTGTGAGCCATCCAATGTATTATTTTGCTGAATTTCAAACTATTTTCCATGTGAATTTTCTACTGGGTAAATATACAATGACTAAGTAATTCTTTTTTTTTCCTGGATGCCTGAGGTGCAAGAACTTGTATTCTGTGTTTCACTACATTTCAGATGTAGCTGAAATATTTTAAAAACTAGACTATATCTTCTAGATACTAGCAGTTTACCTATCCCATAACAATTCTAATTTGATATCTTCAAGATGTTTATCAGCAGACTGTCACCTGCACATGGCTATTTTGTACTCTTATCAATAATCTTAATTTAAAAAATAATACTACTAAGTAGATATTGACTTCTGCTGAGATGAATATCAAAATTTATTGACCCCAGGGTAAACATTTACCAAAGCAACCCACAGTCAATAATTTCTTTGTGGAACAATAACCCTTGATGTTCATGGAAATATGAAGACAAACTCACGCATGTACATTAGTCTCCCTAATCCACATTGCAGTAGGCTGTAAATCTACCCAAAAAATAGATTTCCAGGCTGCACATTTTGTACACAACAGTAAAATGGCTAATTCTCCTTTAACTGAAAAGGAACCTCACTGGAGAGAAAAGGATTAAGAAAATGTTAAACAGATTTCATGAGTGGCTCCTCTGTCCTCATTTACTCAACAGAATCTCTTCAGGAACAAAGGAAAAACTAGTATTATGTTTTTGGAGACAGTAACTCTTGCCTCCACTCATCCTGTCCATAGCCATACTTCCAACATAAACACGCAAATCAGGACCTCATATACTTTACCCTGTTTTTTATTTTGGTCTATATTTTCTCTAATAATAAAAAAATCTATAAAATCTTGTATGACTTAAAATCCTCCCTTAGAAAAGCAGAAAACATTCAGCATAATCTTTGAAATAACAGAATTCCCAATTACAGATTATTTATGTAGCAGAATTTTGCAGCATCACATTGCCTGATACAATCTTCCTTCCACCACCAAGCTTTCCACATGAACTACATCTGAAAGAAGAAAGATGGCAAAGAATTGCAAATAATCAGGTTTTGGGTGTTTTGGTTTTTGGTGTTTTGGCTTTTTTTTTTAACAGAACATCCTTCAATGTGAATCACACTTGAGAGGAAAAAATAAACCACTTTTCCCAGACAAGCACCACTTCTATGGAGCTCTGTAGGAATGTGTATGTGTGTGTGCTAATTTGCCTGTGCAAATGGATGTTCTGGGTGTCAGTATTACTGAACTTGGCCATGGCAGTCACTTAATACTGGAATGTTTGCAGCCATTAGTGTAAGCTAATGTATGTAAGAGGAACAGCATCCAGTCAGACATAATGTATGAGTGTAAGTAATGTATGATGATGTTTAGCTACATGAGCTCTTCCTTGGCTGAAACAGTGTCTTCTGAACTCCATCCATTGCCACCTGAAGTATCCTTGTCTAGTACAAACCCTTCCACTGTCACAATGAACTCAGACTGTCATGACCAACCCATATTGTTCATACAGAGCTGGATTATGTCTTTTTTTCAGCTTTGTATAAATGCAGCTTTTTTTATTTCAGTTCAGTACCTTCAGGCTAAGCAAGACTCAGTCCTGAGGTTTGTATACATCACTAAACTCCAAGTGCATGCATGTTTAAAGGAAACCATACAGGTGAAGAAACAGGAGGACATCCCACAGAGACAGCCCCAGGGTATGGCCTTAAGGGACAACACAAGGAAGAGCAGAGCTCTGATGAAAGCTCCCAACTGGAACAGTAAGCAAAGCAAAGATATCTGTGTAGCTACTGCAGACTGAGTTCCTCCTGCATATGGATAAAGGCTTTGGTCAATCTGGAATGCGTAAACAGTAATGAGCTATAGAAAGAATACAAGAAAATGCACCACAAATATCAGTTCTGTGAAGAAATCAAAGGACATGCAAGAGAAAAGAATGGAAGAGAGCCACTTGATGTCCATTTGGGCCACTCAAAGTATTTACGCTTTAGGAAGAGACTGAATGAGGCGGCTTGGGATCCTGCCTTCTGTATCAGTTATGGAGCTAATTCCCATATGTAAGAGGAACAGCATCCAGTCAGACACTTTTAAGTACAGGGAAAAGTCCACTAAATCAGAACTGTCTAAGGAGAACTAAAAGGCTAAAGGATGCCTAGAATTTGCCCTGTACCACTGAGAATTTCCAGGATGAAGTGTCAGTAAATCAGCATGTATTGTATCATGTATTATATCAGCTGGACTTGGACTTACTGGTGAGTACCAGGCAATGGAGGCCTCTGAGAAGACATTCAATATTGCATTGTAACAGGATCCCATAAAAGAAAAGTAGTGAGAAAGGTCAATTGCCACATGTCTTCTAAGGACAGCTCTGTGTTTAATATGTATGAAGTTGAAGATTCATGACACTTAGTAGACAAATAAAAAAGGAAGCTAAAAGTGGTTTCTAAGTCAAAAGGAATAAGGACTTAGCAGAAAAATTACAGAAACTCATTTAGCTAATGTCTACACAGTTGGTAGAAAAATAAGAATATTTTAAACATAAGAGAAAAGATGTGCTTATGGACAAAGTCCCTATTCTGTTCAGGAAGCAGGTGATTCAATTGAGGATGAAGGGCACCAGTGTTGAGATACATGAGAATCAGCTAGATAATTGTTATTTTGTATTGTTAAAAAAAAAAAAAGAGAAAAAACACAGAAAATATGTAGGTCGGATGAAACAAATTATGCACAATTGGATGTCAGCAAACAAACTGTTCTTCATTCAAGGGAAGCACTTGTTTAATAGTTAACCATTACTGGGATAGTTTGCAAAGGAAAGAAAGATGAGATAGAGCAGCTTTGGAACCTAGGCTTTTGGGGAATATAGGAGTGTTGCTGCCTTTTAGGTGAAGAAAGACAAGACACAGTTTTGCTATGAAGATGATGAAAGATCACAAAAGATGCAAGAAAAGCTGAAAAAGAACTGAACCAGTTGCCGTGATTGGGTTAAAGGAATTAAGAGAAGAAGCTTAAGATTCAAGAGACTTCGTAACTAAATATTGACCATAAAGAGTACATATGAAGTCCAAAGGTCTCAGTCCACCAACCTTCCAGATAAGACAGTATTTCCTTCCCTTGGGAAGCACTGTATTTGAGTCCTACAGAGCAAACGCACTGCAATGTGGGTTTAAGATACAACCCACTGTATGCATTTTCTCTCTGTCATTGAAGACATAACCTACAGACCTTGAGCGCAGAGGCCTAAGGTGCTTCTGGTTAATCACCAGGAATCATTCTCCCAATGCCATTCAGTTTGCCTGTGGAATGACACTGCAATGGAATGACATTGGAGGACACCAACTCATTCCCCTTTTGTTCTGCCATACAGCAATACCCAAGGGGAAAAAGCACTGTTAGTCAGTGAGGAAAGGCATAATTGAATTTAACCAGTGTCTGGGCTCATCTAGAGTTTTGGTTAAATAAATAAGGTAAAATCAGATCAAAATTGAAGAAAATATACCTTATGTAAGGTTGGACAGGCATCTTTCAAAGTCCCTTCCAACCCTGGTTATTCCATATGTCTATGAAAACTCAAGTAATTTGAAGTAATTCCTATCCGTTATTACAGACAGATGATAACCTAACTGTAGCAGGATCAGTCAAGTGAGATACAAAAATGGGTCTTGGCAAGGTGAAGTGGACAGAAAGGATAGAGGAAACAGTGCTTCCACGGCTGAACACAGACTGCAGCAATGCACAGTGACACTTCTGGTGTACTTGCTGCACGTCACAGTCCTACTACAGAGGCACCACTACACAGTTCGCCTTTCTCAGCTGCCATGTTATCTGCAAATGATATTCTAAGGCCAGCTAAAAAAGGTTTCTGCAAGAATTGAAATATTTAAAATGTGTCTCAGATAAACAGACAACTGTTAATTTGAACCTAAAGCCAAACACAGAGTTGTTCTAAAGCCTGGAAGTATAATAGGTATGTTATCACCAAAACAAAAATTTCCACCAGCATAAAGAAAGGAAGCTGTTCACTGAACTGCTCAGCTCTCCAAGCATTCACAAATATGTAGAATTTTGTGAGATTTTATTCCTATTATAGAATATTTAAAAATAAATAAATTACCACTGTTGCAAAATTATCTGTGATTTGGGTGAGAAACACATTCTGTACCAGCAAACTATGATTTACCACTTTCAGAGTTATAAAGGCTCCTATGACTGCCAGTCTTATCAGTCAAATCCTGCTCCTAGACTCCTGTACATTTCAGCATGTTTTAAGAAGGACAAGAAGAAGCCGGCTATGGGTAAGCAACAGGATAAGGACTATTTGTAGAACATATATATATTCACATCCATGACACTGGATGGAATTTACCCAAAGGTACTGCAAGAAAAGCTGTTAGACACAGCTGTGAGGCATCTATCATGCTGGCGTTTCAGGGAGGAAATTGTCCCTGTATTGGATTACTCAAGTTTCTTGTTCTTCTCATACTGGATGGAACAAAACAGTTTAAGTTTGGGAAGTAGCAACAATTTGGAAAAGTACTGACACAAGAACATGCTGAGTTGGAGTGGATGGCAACTGACTATAACAAAAGAGTAATTCCATGGTGGGAAATCATTGTACGACCATAAACAAATCCCTGAGTGGTGACAGTCATAGACTGTCTGCAGCTTGGCCTGTAGACAAGGCTGTTCTGATCATAACTGAGCATCCACCCTGACAACACCTCGAACAGATTCTGCAAACCTCAGGAGTAATTTGCTGCATAGTTGGAAAACTTGTAGTACTGTTATTGTGCAGCCTTGCACAAGAAGGCAATGCTGATGCCTTGTCAAGACAGCCTTGCTGAAGCGACAGATTGCAAACACTGCTCTAAACAGGAAACTAAAATCTGATTTCTCAAAGGAGCAAGCATTCTCAGGAAAAAATTTACCGTCTTCTCTCATCCTGTAATCTGCAGAAAGGAAAATGTTGCTGATTTATCCACAAGTGATGAAGTGGGACTGAAGAACGGATGCTAAAGCAGCTAGATACTTCCTATGTATATGTATTTCAGGACTGCATAAAAAACACCCTTCCCATACCTTGGTTCACGAAGCTTAGCCATGATAAAAAACAGAAAAATACAAGTGCAACCCCTTCTTCTCTTCTCACAATGCTATGGATGTGGGACTTCTAGAGGGATTCTATGATAGGACAGCATTTGCTAAAATAAACTATATGATGGACGTGAAGATGGTGAGTTCAAGAGGGTTTTGAAAAAGACAAAGATCTCAAGCTAAAAAAAACACTTTTTCTCCATGACCACTGTTAGTTGTATTAACTAGGTTCCATTTTTTAGTGATGCATCATGGTCTCTGTGGCAACCATGACATCCCCTGGCCGTGCAGTCAGACCCAGAAAAGGAATATTTCATTTCTGTGGCAAATGGAAGAGAAATAAGCAGGAAGTGAAAGTACTTGCAGAGGTTTCAGTGGTTTGGGCTGTCTGAGTTCACTACAAGAAATCACCAGGCAGACGGAACCTGTCAGCATAACAATTCCGCCTCCCAAGTTTTGAACTATTTCTCTGCCTTCTGTTCAGCCATTTGTTCAACAAAAAAACCCAACCCCCCCCTTAAAAAAAAAGATGGAAAGTAAAGGAATAGCCCTAACTATGACACCTGGATTAAACTTTGCAGAAAGTGGCCACTGTTAGCCGCTGTTTTGCTTTTCAGAGGGCAGAGATTGCCTAGCACTAACCTAGGTGAGCGCATCTGCAAGGCTGTACATGGGTTCTTGGACGACTGGGCAGAACCACAATAAGGAAAGCAGAAAGTGAGAATCAAATGCAGAAGCAGTGAGACATCCTAAAACAGACACATGAAAATTACCTACTCCATACTGATTTTTCCTGTGTACTCAGATCTGAAGGGCTAGCACATTTTGTAAGTAATTTCCTTGGCATCCTTTCTGTCTTCATTCAGAAAAACCTCCCCAGTACATAGAAGTTTTCTTATTTTTACAATATCCAGATCTCACTACATCTTCCATTTGTTAACCCAAGACTTCTTACAAGTCAAAGCAATTTAGTTTTATTTCTATTTAAAATTTGAATTTTTAACAAAATATCTTATGTGCACCTGTTTGGGAAAAAATAGAAAAGCTTTAACTTTCAAAAAATACAAGGATTCAGTCCTTCCCTGGCATATCTGTGTTCAATGCCCATCAGCAGACCTTGTTCCTGGATTCCCTTCAAATTAATAAAGAAAAGCACCACAGAAAAGCAGTGGGAATGAATTAGGTATTCACTTGGCTCTTTACTGAACCCTGAGTTGGTATGTTCACTTTTTAAGAAATCTCACCTTTTATTGTCCTGTGTATCTGCTCTTTAAAGAAGTCCTCATCAACTGAATTGATCAGCTCCCTAAAGGTATGCTTTCAGTTACGACAGTCGAGGTTATTTTCCAAGGATGTAATTTCTGGGTTTGCATTTCTAGTTTCTGCCTACTCAGACAGCTCGAGCTTTTCACTAGAAGCAGGGAAACCATATTCACAATCACGATCAAATCCACTGTGAAATATGTATCCACAAACTGAGCAGTTTTATGTCCCTTATCAGTGTGTGCCTTGAGATAGGCATCAGCTTGGAAGAATTTCTGCAAATGTGCTCTGGAGAGGATGTCAACTAAAATGTCTCTGATCAGTGGTTTGGTGTGAGCAACAACCAGCACACAGACCACTCTGGAAATTATTACAGTTTCCCAAAAAACACTAGCAAGAGTTGGAAGGTTACCCAAGTCTTCTCAATGGAAAACAGTAACAATCACAACTATCAGTTGCCATTTATTTTAACTAGCAATCCAGGTGGTATGGCTGGCAGGCGTCTCCCATGGGGATGGGGAGCCCCCATGAAAGCCTCTGGAGCAGCAACCTCCAAGGGCCAGGCAGGTGGAGAGCTGCTGCTCTGCCTGTCATGGGGGTAAAGGAGAGGCACCGGAGCAGGTTTGGAGAGAGGAAAGCAGGGTAACCTAATCCCAGAACCCCACCACAACCCTGGAGGCTCCCTGGACTTGTGTCACCTGATAGGAGAGTTACCTGAGGAGCCCACCTTGCAAACTGCAGCTGTGTTTGATCAATTTAGGAACAGGGATGTGCAGATGGGCACCATCTGTTATGTGTATTGGTGCCCTGCATGCACCCCTTCTCCTCCTCCCAGGGACTGGGCTGCTCTCTCTGTGGTCCACTCAGCACAGTGCAGCAATGAGATCCTGGATATGACTGCTGTGAAAATAGCTCGGCTGTGGTAAAGGGATGAACTGAGAAGGCCTGGCTTAGATCTCTCCTGTTGGCCTTTACTGGGATGTACGCTAGGAATGGGAGCACCTGGCCATATATCATGCTGACCCTCGCTGATGGACCTCCCTGCCCGACCTTGGAGCTGCCTCCTCACCACGGATGTGTCTGGTGGTTGCTGGTGGGTGGCTGACCCTGGTTATCCTCACCTGGCTCAGTGTATGAATTCTGCTATTCCAGGTTTCAGATCTACTGCATCAACAAAAGATCATTCAGTTTGAAAGGCAATTCAAACTCTTTAGACATAAATTGTGTTTGACAACTGTATAAATGGAATTAGCAATGTGGCAAACTGCACAGTGTCTTCATAGACCATTCTGATGAGCAAAACAACATGGGCTTTAAGAGGGAGAGGCACAATTTCTGCTTCATTTTACTCAAACATTGGAATGCTTGTGCATCCAGAGATGGTAAATTCTGAAGGACCTTTATGTGCACTCAGAAAATTGTACCTAACAAAAATCCTTACAAATCCTACTGTTAGCCCAAAACAGTTATGCAGCACCTGGATATAACTCCAAAGACATTTATCTTTACCCGAACTCTGAAAGATCATATACTTACTTGGTCCACGTTTTTAGAATACTTTTACAATTGTGTTCAGATTTAAAGTAACAGGAACTCATTATCTAAAACGCTCATCAATTCTTTTTGTTGGCTTCCAAATTATTCTAATTGTTCTTTAAAACTCAAGCATATCTGCATATGTAGCTTTTATATAAAATTACTTAAGTCATGAACTGTATGCAATTACGTTATCTCACCCCAGCAGCAGAAAGTTATTCGACCCTAGCAGCAGAAATTATGGTTCCAACTTTAAAGGTTGTAATGAAGTATTAGAACGGTCTTTTCCTTTCTAATATTAGATCACATCATACACCTCAAAAGCAGCAAGTAATTAAACTGTGGCTTCCTTTATTAGATAGCTTATTTTAAGGCAGACAACAAATCACTAGTTCTGTGGCAAAAAAACACCCCGCCACAACCTGTCTTTTAAGCTTTTTAGTTGTGAGCTTGGCTAGAGAAACAAATCCTGTTCATAAATCTTTCTGAAGGTTTAGTTCAACTACCATCGAATTACTGGTCTATAGCTAAAAAGCTTGTATCTTTTATTCCTGCACACCAATCTGGTGTGCATTGGAATCAACCTGGGACACACCCAAAAGCATGTTTCTCAGGGCACTTCTTCCTCCATGGCCTTAGGGTCACTTGGCTGTTCTCAGGTGGGCTTCCTGCTAACCATCAGGCTCCATGTTTCACTGCCTTGGTCTCTGTAATCATCAGCACCTTTGAACAGCAGCTGGGCCATGCTGTGGCTGATGGCACTCAGTCTGCTTCCATCAGTCCCTGCTTTATGAATGCATGTGGATTGAAATCAAGCACACTTGTTTGCACAAGCGGTTTCATCACCTGTCTATAGATTCCTGGGAAATAGAGATTCTCCTCTCCAATTCTCTTTCAGCTTCCTTATTCCCAAAAAGTCTGTCCAAGTTTTCCTCACTGAATTTTTCTGTTTCTGTATCTTTTTTTTAATTCAGAATGTTACTGTCATCCCAAATTTATGTTGCTAAATGCTTTTGTTTTCAATTCTAAGACTCTCACCCAATACCATTTACAGGTAGGAGATGAATCCAAATGAGTAACAGACCTTCTAAAATCTCTAGGGTTTGCAGAAATGTTTATCTGTCACAAAGACTGACACAACATACAGAAAACCATCAGTTACATTTGAATTGTTAATAATATCAACTGTTAAAGGCAGACCTTTCACACAAGGAAAGACAGATAGATTAAAATTTCTCCTTTATCAACTATTCAACTTTAAAATGCCTCTGTATGGAAGTGAGAGAAATTAGCTGTATTCAGTAAAACACTAGGGAAGGGTTAAACAAAGAAAACTCTTGTTCCCTTTGGCCTCTCATTGCCTGACTAGGCTTATGCTACCCACCACTACTCAGGTTCTCAGGCCAAGGGACAAAAGTAAGCAATCATGTAAATGACTGCAGTAAAGATCTTTTTTCCCATCTGCCTGCAAACAGAGAAAAAGAGAAAACAAGTTAAAAGCAATCACTGTTATTTCAGCCATTTAATTTTTCTGGATCTTCTCACATCTCACCATGATTTCAGCGACCTTTACCTACTTCAAATATAGTCTCCAGAAAAAAGCAGGGATAGAAATAAGCTCTAAGGACTATCAATGAGCACAGGAAGTTGCATTATCCTTTCATAAGCAAGCCTTAATGAAGATGTTAGTTTATAAGTAGCATGACATTGCAAGAGAAAAATAAAGCTACAAGGCTTTTAAAACACTTTTTGCAGCTCAACAAAGAAACCCATAAATGCCTATCATTACCCTACACCATCTTGCAACAGAAATAGATTAAAATTGTTTTGATATAAAAAGAGACAAATAACTAAAAGGAGAAAAGAACAGTTATAAGCAGGAAAGCACAAAGTTGCAGTATTTACAAGAGGAAATGTACACATTAATAAAAAAGCTTATTTGGGCTTTTTATGGTCACGTATGTGACACTCAAAAGTCCCTGTTCAGACTTCGGTCTCCCAGACTTTGATGTTGCTTAGACAAAGAGCAAATGAAGCCAAAGTCTAGAGAAGACAGAAAAGAGCAAAAGAGAAGTGAAGGCTTGGAGCGACAACACTCCTTATCAACAAGCAGCAGCAGCTCCTGAGCAAAAATGGGAAAAGCATCCTTTGCCTGCTCAACAACCCACTGCAGCAGATGCAGAGCAGGCTGACGAGAGATGGTGTCTACAACAGTCAGCTCCAAACCTGGTCAAAGACTTCAATCCAGCAGCAAAAGTTTTGTAATAGATTACAGCCATGAGTGAATGTAGGACACTGGAAAGCTGATCTCAGTTGAGTATTAGCAGTTTTGCATTCAATGAGGTCTTCTCTTCAATGTGATACTTCCGTCTCAAAGCAAGAATTCATAATGCTCGTGTCCACCAAAAGAGTTGGACTTAGTGTCCCCTACTCACTGACAAAGTTGGATCTCATCACTTTTCAGTTCAGCCACTATTTCCCAAGACAAACATTGAGTAAGAGTGAGACAAAGAGGAAATCACCAGTTTGCCCAGGTATCTCTGAGGAAAGACTTTATAAACTTGCCCAACTTGCAAAGACAATCCCACCTTGCACATGGAAGCCCATGGACAGATTGTTGGGTCTGGATTAGCCACAGCAAAGAAACCTACAAAATGAAACTTTTGTGACTCATTTCTGGTACATGATTATTGCTGGTATGCCTTGCCCTTCTTAAATCAATGGAAATGCATTAGCGGTCTGCTGTCCTAAGTTTTTACAGAAAGTTAAAAATAATCCTACACATAATATTTCTGATTAAGGCACCATCCTTTGGCTATATAGCAGATTATCAGCCTGCTCTGTAAGGGTATAATCTCACCTTTGAGCCACCCTGTAGACTCATTTCTATAAGAATCAAGCAACGAAGATGAAATAAAGAAACCATTAAAATATATTTAAAAGAGACATCTATTTTGTCCATCTCTCTCATCTGTTGTCTGCTGACTTAAAAAAGTAAACTCTTTGGGGTAGGTACTGCCTGTACAGTACCTAGCACACTGTTGGCATTACTGAAACAGAAGAAACAAATCATCCAGGTTGCATTTTATAAAACCACCTCATCTCCAACCTCAACAGGTCTGCAGGGTGCATCACAGAAGGTTGGTCACTAGTCACATGAATTTATGAACTCCATTAGGATTCATAGCTCCATTAGGAGCTTCAGGACTTGCCTTCACATGACAGAAGATGATATCCTAGAATTAACACTTCACTGGCAACAAAGTTTGCTTAATGCATGAGCCACATAAACAGGACAGCATTCATAGGAACACCAAATTCATCATGTTTTCAAATCACCTGGGAAATGGGACAGTATTCCAATTAAATTTACTATATCAGTATTCAGTCAATCAAAATTACCTGAACTGCTAAGGACTTGTGTACATTCTTTAAACCCTTCCATCTGATCTGTTTATCAAGAATGCACAGTAATAACGACACAACAGAAAAATTCCTAAAACCAAACATAGTCACTCACACACCAATGGGTCCTTGTCACTTCAGAGCTCCTTAGAGCTGCCTTTAGTGCATCTATTATGTCAGAAAACTCATTACAGTACTTTTATCTGAAATATTACAGATATTAAGGCAAATGGGAAAGCATAGACAGAAACCAAAAAATACTATCTAAACACATTATGTTAATAATGCCTGAATTAATTCCTGAACAACACAGGCTAAACATACTAATATGGATGTATTATTACATGATACATCTGCAGCCACAAAAAGGATAAAGTATAAAACATTCCTCTTTACAGTTAATCTGACTACATTACCATCTATATTATTATGATACAGAAAAGCTTCCAAAAATGGCTAAAGGCTGTAGCTCTTAATTCTATAGTTACAGGTAATGTTACTCTTTCTGTGATCAAGGAAATTAATTTTCAGTGAGGGAAGTGCCCACCTTTTTTTTCTTCAGAAGACAACAATAATAAGATGTTGGACAGATGAAATATTGGTTATAGCAAGCTTTCATTATTAACCTCATACAGAAAAAGGCAGTGTAATACAGCATAATAACACTCCAAGAAATACTCTGAATTCTTGGAGACGCCAGGAAGGACAGATATTAAATTTCGGGAAAGTATATAGGAATGTGTGGTCTTTAATAAGGCCTCATTCATTTATTAATGAGAACTGATACTAAAGGGCTTCCTGTAAGTTACAAGACAGAAGAGGAAAAGAGGCAAACAAAATTAAAGAACAGCCATTGACAAAAAGCCTTTGGCCTTTTTCATTTATTCATTTGGCCTATTTATTTCCTCCATAAGGGGCAAACAAAACAATAGCCTTAAGACCCGTTGAGCTGCACAGCAGGAAAGTGCATGCAAGAAAATTTCTTCTCCTTTCCCAACTCACTGGTGAGTGACAGGCAGGATTGGTCCCTGCCTGCCGAAGAAGGGAAGGAGCACATTCAGGGGGCAGAGGGCCTCTGCCCTACCACGCTGGGTTCACCGTGCACCTGGCTCAGCAAATGACACCTCCGAGGCTCCTGTGCACTGCCATGAGCGACTGTTTTGCCGGCTGTCTTGGGGTGACTTTATGATGTATCCCACACCACCTACTCTATGCCAGAAAAATGAATCTTGTGCCTTTCTGTGCTTTTAAACTGAGCCCGAGAGGGGAAAGGAAAAAAAACAGCCAAAGGAACTTTTTCCAAGCAGATTGGTGCTTCAAGGACACTTTTTGCCCTGTTGTTATTCTGCTGCGAGGAGTATAGCTGGGCCTAGAGAGAGGGGGGAGGAAGCACCCTGGGCTTGATTTTCCAGGCAGCTCTCAGCTTGGTTTTCTTCGGAGAGAGAAGAAGAGTTAAACTCCTGTGTTTTCCTGAGACTTAGGTTTCTTCTTTTTCTTCTCTTCTGGACTTGTTTGGAACACCAGAACACCAAAACCTCTTTGGGAGGCCTTCCAATAGAGGGGTGGGTCCCCCACGCCGACCCCACTAGAAAGAGGAGAAAGGGAGGGACCACACCAACAGAAGGACTCTAAAATCCCCCAGGTTTTCTCTTCACAGCGAGAGATTTTATTATTTAGCATTATTATTATATTCCTGTGTGTTTGTTAAATAAATAGTTTTGTACCTTCTTCACTGTCCTTTGAGGAAAATACTTCTTTTTTCCCCGAGCCTTGGTGGGAGAAGGGGGACTGCGCCCTGCTTTCTATCAGAGGATATTTTTTTTCCTCCGAGTTTGGTCTCAAACCAGGACACAGGCAAAGGGGGAAGCAACTGGTTTACGCTGGATTCCAGCGCTGCAGGATGTCCTGTGTGTGCCGTTACCCAGGAAGGGGATTGGCTTTTCCACTAAACCTAAAAGATGCCCACTCCTCATCACAATGCAATCACAACCTTTCTGAAGTTTTTCATAAAGTGAGAGGCATCCTGGGACAACCATCAGGACCACTAGGGCATTCTCCTGGACAGAAGGAAATTTCTATGATTTAGTGTGCATTTAGGTATCTAGGCTTTCCAATTCAAGGGAAATATTTGATAGCGGGTGCTCAGCCTCTCACCCAATATGCTACTCTGAAATATTCTCCTCAGTAATTCCTGCCCTAGACAGGAGATACCTTTCTCATTACCCTCAGTTTTGCTGAAGCTGGCACAGTGCTGCGTGTGGTTTTTATCATTGCAAATTAGCATCTTCTAATGAAAAATCTTTTTATTAAAATTTCCAATCAGCTATATGGATCATCTTGGAATTACACCACGAGGTTAGCTCAGAAAACAACCAATTTTTCCCAAATGTTTCCTCAGATGGATTTGAAAATGCCTTTACACACATTGCTTCTGAACCAATCTCGTCACTAAATCCTATAAACAGACACTGGAAATGTCTCCTTATTGCTGTTCATCATTGGATAAAGCAATTGCAAACCTTTTACAATGTGAACTGATAGTGGCCAAAGTCAGAATGCGAGTGATTCATGTAAATCAACAGCTCCCAGCCATATCATTATGGATTAGGGATGTGAAACACAGCATTACTAGCATGCATCTAGGAAATGAAGAAATGAAAAGCATCATCTCTTCCTAAGTCTCACACCAAATAGCAGGACAGATGCCCTAACAAATTGTCTACTCAGGCAGATAGGTCACCACGGAGCAGCATTAATGGGAAGGTCCATATGATTGTGTAACACTCATCTACTTGTAAGTTCAGAGGAATGCAGCATGCATTATTTATTTAGTTGTGCTACATGGTAATTAGCAGGGCTGGAGACTGGAGAGTACAGCCAGTTAAGAGGTTAGACGTGCTCCATCACAACACTGCTAATCCCCAGCAATCTGCCTCGAGCTGCCAGTGCCATTTGCAAGTGCTCTGTTATCTACTGCACTACTGCAGTGAAGCTAGTATCTCATGAGTCTCCTTGTTTTTTTTTAAATAAAGTCTTCTCTTCATATAGACTTTGACAGAAAGAAAATAATACACATGTTCTAACATAAATATTCTTTGGCCTTTTTTGTATGACCTTTCATTGCTCTAGGGATTTGCAGAAAATTAATGTGGAAACAGAGTCAGGTAAAGCAATCAATTTCTGTTCAGAAAATCAGGTCTTCCTTAGAAGCCAGCATTTTATGCAATGCTTTACGGTTAAAATATTTTTATAAAATGCCAGCAATTAATGTTGGACTTTTCCTTGGCATCTTAGCTGGACAGACCTGACAGGTGTGTAGCTCACTGACCACAGCAGACAGAGGAATGAGGACATGGAACATCATCAGTGGAAGCAGGATGAGTCAGCTATGTGGGCAGGTTGAGTGAGTGGCTTGGCACCAGGGTGATGACTGCAGAATTCTGGTAGCCCAATAGTGTGCAGAAAAAGGCTTCGTTTTCAGGACATGTTGAACTACAGGAGGAGAAAAGTTAGTTATGATTGATATAGCAGGACAGGAGTTCCCAACACCCTTCCATTTACAAGAACTTTAGTTTGCATTCTTCTTCCCTGCTGGAAAGCAAACATCAGTGGAAAAAACTGTCCCACATATAGTAACTGAAGTATGCTTATACTGCAAGCAACAATCAGATGTTGCGGTATTTACCCCAGACAGTTATCTCACACAGTGACCAGACTACAGGCCTTTGTGCAGTCTCATCCTTGCTGCTTTCTGTCAATAGGCTTTCAGTAGCCAAGCTAAACCAGGCACCTTGACCTCAGGCTTCAGGCTAGAATACAGCCCTGCCCTGAAGGGCTCTGAGTCAGGCTCCCTGAGAAGGGATGAAGAAAGGCAGAAATGGGAAACAGACACCTGACTTTGCAAACAGTCCAGCTGCTGTTTGCTCATTCCTCCTGCAGTGCAAGAGGGAAGAAGCCATAGGTTCTGGGGCTCATAGTTCTGAGGTCCATGTGCTTTGGGTTTACTAGTCAGAAGCCCAGCAGGTCCTGCACTGTGGAGTATCTTTTTCTTAAGCCATCTCATCTGTTGACTAGCTTCAAAGCCTATCAAAATAATCTTAAGCTGACAAGCTACTTAGATAGCTTCCTTCCACACCTCCAGGTTTCAGTGATGGGAATTCCAGGTCATCTCACTCTGAGCACACCCAGCCTCTGTCTTCTCACAGTTCTTTGCTCCCAGGCTGTTGTGCAGGGTATCTTTGCTCCCTTACGCTCTCTCAGCTACATGTCAGCAAAGTGAACTAGATCCATCCTGACCCTATTCAACCCTTCAGTGTTTCTGCAACAAGTCCTTCCTTACAGCCCTCTGCCTATGCAAAGCCTTTGGTAGGAATGGAAAAAACACATACAATTACATTCTCTAATCTAGATATGAACTAGAAAGAAACTGGAAATCAAATAATAACTGCAGTAGAAGTAGCAATATTGTAAGTTTTGAAATATGAGTTGGTTAGGAATCTGATGGACTGGCAGGAGAATCCAGTTTTGGTTTTATTTTTTGTTTGGTTTTGCGTTTTGTTGTGTTTTTTCTTTTTTAATTTAAACCTCAATTAACTCAGGGAAGCCCTGTGGGGCGCATTAATCAGGTCAGACTAGGTGTTCAAGGCAATCCCCTTTGTCCTTCTGGTTTATGAAAACAACGAGGATGGCATTTCCAGATGAAAGAAAAGGCATTTCACTCTCCAGACCAGATTCCAGCACAGAGACCAGCGTGAACACTAGTACACAATATCCTGGCCATAAAAAAGGCACATCCTCCTTACTGCAATCTCACACTATTCTCCAGGCTCTTACACTGAGCTAAGGCAAGGTCCTGCTAGCATTGCAGATAGATAGTGTGCTGCTTTTTTTGCCCTCATGCATCAGACTCCTACAGACCACACTTTTGGGGTCCCTGCATGCACATGAGATGACCAACATTTTGAGATTTCACAGTAAGAGGCTTTTCATTACATAGTTTTACTGTAAGATTATCATTAGCTGCACCCAAGCACTATGGTCTTAGAAAAACCTAGATTCATCTACGTTTATAAAGAAAGGAAAAGACAGAAAAGGTGATTTAATACTAAATAATATCTCATTGTAAACACAGCACTAAATTTTTGGTTAATTTATGACAAATTATCATGCCAGGATCACTGGTTGTGTTCTAATACAGTGTCAATCTGTCCAGGTTCAAGCAGTTACAACTCTGCATGGAGCTCCATTTAGGAGGAATGTTTGGTAGTCATAGCACAGGTAATCTGATTATTGAGAGACTGGAGCCATAGGCTACAGACCTGGACATGTCTCATCTTTTCTCAACAACCCTGACCAGTCTCAGAAAACCAGCATCTTCAGGCTTAGACTCTTGAGTCTAGACTGTTGGTGTAAGTTTCCTCCTCATTAACTAGCAGCAGAGCTGCTCTGCTGCTGCTGGGGTTAAAAGGCCCAGCTCATGGAAGTTGGCAAAGTGCACCAACACTCTTACATCAGAGAATGATCAGACAGTGCAAAGCAGAAATGAGAAACCTTTTCTTCCTCATGCTCAATGAGGCTTTTAGCAGGTTACATATTAATGTCTTGTTCTCCAACAATAATTCCCAAGGAAACCCAACCAACCTGGCATGGTCTACAAGAAGTGAAGTTACAGATTATATCCAAACACATCTCAACTACAAAGTATCATGACATGATTTACTGAGCACTTTTAGAAATGTAACACATTTCTACAGCAGACCTCAGTAGCAAGTAATTCAGCTGACTTAAAGAAGAAAGTGCATGATGTGCTCAAAGCCAAGAATACTTTTGCAAAGTATCAAAATTGCAATTCAAAACTAGAAAATCCCGACTTTTACCTCACCGTTTGATCTGAGTGTAGGTTGCCTTCCACTTAAAGCTGAAACTCCACATGCAAGCAATTTTTCATTCCTCCTCAAATTGCTTTAACTATTTTTAGGTCAAATGAATAGAATAAATATCATTAAGGATTTTTCAGGCATTTTTAGAATTGCTTCCTAACTAAAAAAGAGATCTTTTTCACAAAACTATATTCTCTAGTCATCCGTTCGTAACAGCACTCAGACCTTCTGATATTGTAAGAATCAAATAATGACAAAATACTGAGTTAACCACATTAGGAAAGCTGATACTGAACCTTTATGGCAGCTATTCAGTATAAAAACTTTTAGCAATGATAAATAGAGAGATGGACTGGACATAGAGCCAAGCTGTGCTCTAGTGATTTAGAGAAAGAGATCAAGCAATTTGAAACAAGGACTGTGAAGCAAATGACATGCCATTAGTACTAGTGTCTCTCAGCAAAGTTTGGTAGATGTAATGGGTTGACATTCTTTAAAAACACCTCAGATCAATCCATGGACATTAGCCCAAAGAGCCCTCCCAAGACCACTTTTGGGCAGTGGAATTTAGTGGCTGGGACTGGATTGTGAGTCAAGAGATGCAGACTGTGTTCCTGGCTCTCCAGGCACCATGCTTAAGCAGTCTCTGTTCTGTCTGCCACTGCTTCCCTTCCTGCCTTGCCTGTTCTGAACATGGAACTTTTTGGGGCAGTGATCTTTGTACCTCTTGGACAGGGCTCAGCACAGCAGGGCTCAGATCCCAGCCACACGCCTTCCATGCTGCATACCATGGCTGCCTCACAAAGTCAACAGCACAGCGGCACTCACACAGCACCACACTCCATGTACTTACTCTGAGATCACTTAATGACTGCTCTTCCATGCAATCAGCAACATCACAGGCTTGCTTTTCTCCATGCAAATGTTCCTGCTGCCTTATATGCATGTTTGACACCATCTGTACTTCTGCTTCATCCGGGTTATCTCAACAAACTCTCTACTACATGGAATCACTGAGTTTGCCAGAAGAACATTCTCTTCTGCTCAGCTGATTGATAGAAATAAAATTAGGAATGCTACTTGCCTACAATTGCAGAAGATGCATGTAGTAGATGCAAGCATAACACTGAAAGCTTCCTTGACCATCACCAAAGGGTTGCCTTTTCCCTCAGGGAACATTCTTTATCCAAACAGGCTTAAGTAAGTTCCTGTAACAGCTGCTGAATTCAGTGAGAATTGTCCTCTTGGGTGTTTGCCACAAATCCTTTTGGCCAACTGGCAGAAGAGAGTCAAAAAGAGATGAAACTTTTTGAGAAGGATTTTACAGAGAAATAAAAATGACATGAGATATCTAGAGAACACAAGGGAAGTTCAAGCAGAAAGAAGGGTGTGAGGTGCTGTCCTCTTTGCTTCTCTGACATAGCTACTTAGGATGGAGGAGATAATGCCAATGTTTCCAGTCCCCAAAATGCCTGCACTGGAGCCAGGTGGCCATTACAACACATCTGACACGCAGAACAGAGCAGCCAAAGGGCTGCTCAGACCGCAGGTTGGCACCTGCTCTGCTGTCAGCCATCGTTAGCTGACCATAATGAGCAAAAGGCAACAATACAAGTGATAATGGAGACAGGCTACAGAGGCAGGAGAAGTTAATAAGTAATTAAGTGTTCTGATCATAGCTTCCCTTGCGGTATGACTCCAAGTATCCAAAGAGAAACATGTCCTTCCCAGAAACCAGGAGTCGCTGCTCTGATGAGTTCCCAAGTCCGAGTTCTAAGAAAATTGGCCAGTTATCAAAAGAGAGAACACAAAAATGTTGGTTATTCTGGAAGACATACATGTATTTCTCTGTTCATTTACCATGATAGTTCAATTAACTGAGACTTATGTCCCATGCTTAAGAATGCCCTTCATGGTGCAATGCAGTGAAGTCAGTATGGTCAAGTATGACACAACAGCAAATATTTGGCATAATTTTTGTAAATGAGGAGCCCCAGCTGACCCTAAAAGTGCTTTTCCTAGGAGCTGAAAAGAAGCAAAGAGGCAGCACTAACTTCACCTCTTTCGTTAACCTGAAGCCCAAACATGCACATGTCAAAGAACTGCTCAATATTTTCAGTATTTTTACCCATTCCAAAAAAAACCCCCAAAAAATAACACATCTTTACAGGGTGTTTGGCTGGATCACACTCACAAAAGATTTCTAGTCTTGAAGCCATACAGCCATTTCATCACTTTGCCCAGTGAATCTCCTTCAACATATACCAGTGTGAAGAGTAATCCCCACCAAATGCTGGCTGTAGCAAGGGATTTTCTGCTCCACTACTTCTGAACATCACCAAGCAAACATTGGACAAATTGCACAGGGAAAGGGGTCAGTGCCATCGTGAATATTTCATCTAGACAGCACAACAAAATCCGGCATAGAGAAAGAGAGAAAAATCTATGAAAAATCACTTTTCAATTATTCTTTTACTCAGTACTACTTGTTCTTCAGCAAAACATTGCAGTGTGATTCTCTTGCAATCAAAAGGAGAAAAAAACCTCCAGTCTTGGCAAACTATTTTTGGAAACTGAAAATCTCATTCTGCTTTTTTCTTAATTCCTGCTTAGAGGAATTTTGTGATAAGGATGTAAGCCTTGTAGCTTATTAGAATTTATACAATTAAGATTTAAAAACCTGAAAGTATTGATTTTAAGTATTAAACTTTGCTTTTTTAGACAATCGTTGCATAGTCAAATTTATCTCTCTTAGACAGGTATTTTTCCAATTTCTAACACATCTCGACATGCCAGCATTTAACTGTCATATGTTTACTTGTAGGTATATTTATCCTTTCTGCTGTTTTTCTGTCCTCCACATAAAACCTTTTTTTAAAACAGGATTGTCATTCAGCCCTGTCTTTTTACCTAGATTTCCAAATTTTTACCTTACTAGGTGGTTTTCCTACTTAGGTTAAAGACTACTTTTCCATCCCAGAAAAGTACATTTGGAATTGTCTACCACTGAAGTTCAGGTTGCAGTTTCTGGGGTAATTGTTATCTCGTCCTTATTGTTGCCAAGTATCTCAGATATTTTGTGATTTATTAAAAAGATGGTTCTTGAAGATCTATGAATACACAAAAATGTCACATCAACCTTTGGAGTTGTAAACCAAATTCCAGAGACAAAAAACTGAAAGGGTATGACTCTAAATGGCAATTAGTCCTTCTCAAATAAATTTGGGTTTTGTGATGTTGTATATTCACACACACTTTTGATTCTAACCTATGGTTAGTTTACAATCAAATTTAAGAATTCAAGTGTCACCAACGGTTGCATCTGAGTCCACATGGCTGCCAATTCTGATTCCTGCTACGTAATGTATCTTCATACCTCATGATTCTCACTGTGACCTCTCAGCCTCACCACATCATTCCCACCACCTCCTGTGACTGTCAGGATAACACTTGCATTTCAGAAGTGCCATCTGCCATGGCAGTTGAGTCACTGAAGCAACAGTTCTCCATTCCTTTCAAGACCAACCACTTGCACAACCATGGGCACTGTAACAGGCTGTGCCTGAATTGTACCAGCTTGTTTAGGTAACAACAAAGAAGGGGAAGAGGTTCGATTCTATTCTGGGCTTTGCTACTGATGGAACACAGCAAAGCATTTTGCCCTCGGTTTGCTGAGAACTAGGAAAGTGATAACCATGCCTATCTTACATACAAAATATTTTGAAATGGTTGAAAGCCACCATATAAATGCTAATTATATATTATGAGACACTGCTCCTACTTTAGGACACTTCTCATTCACAGGTGTTATGCACAAACCATTTACTAAGTCAGCCACAACCATATTTTTAACATCATACAGTATCTGTAGAAAATAAACTCAGTAGCCATCTCTTGGGAAAGGAAAAGAATGATCCTGACTCTGGCACAAACACTCACTGCATCTCATTACAGTTTCTTAGCAGAGTAAAGGAACCAATATTAGTGTACTGTTCTGCTCTGTACAGCAATAGCTTGGTAAAATTCTGTGGTGTGTGTTATCCAGTAAAGCTGACTAATGGACCTTTTGGCATTGAAGTCTGTAGATCCATGAATTTATTTTATAAAGAGAAAAAGTCTCCTGAAGCACTTTCAAAATTCAAACCAGGATGCTGATGGTCAGGTAATCCTCTGATTGGCACTTAGTACTGGAATATGCCATGGCCCATGGAAAGAACAATCTCTGTCAAACCTACCTGCAACAATTAATATTCAACGATGGATATACTTCACGGGATTAAAGGTTCATCTAGCCTGGAATGACATTTTCAACACTTGGACATTTCTGACACTTGGAAGCAAGATGAATTTGAAGTGTTTTTCCCCCATCACACCATCTTTACTCTCACCAACCTGCTCCCCACAGGCTGAATCAGTGACAAATGTGCAGACTAGCACAGATAATAGGTATCACTGGATCTCTTCTCTCTTGTCTAATCCTTTTCTGAAGCAATCTGTGCTTCTGCTTTCCACTTCCTTTGGCAACAAACTGAAGCTATCGCCCTGCATCCCCACATGAGCATCACAGCACCATGCTCTGCACCCTGTAGGGATGGGGAGAAGGACCAGCTCGGTTCCTGATGGCCGGTACTCGCAAACCTGCTTTCTGTGTCCCATTGTGAAAGTAGGAGGAGGCTGGATATGCTGTGCAGCATGTCCAAAGCACAATTTAACACAATTTTCTGCTGTTCTGCTCTTTGACCTAAACCACAAATACCCAGCAGAAAAGAATATTGCACCGAAGAGCTGAGGAGCTTTCAAAGAGGCAACATAAGAACATGCTCTCTTTCCATTTCTAGTGAGCTGTCCTCTTCACGGGACATCCACACCTTCACCTTCCCCTCACGCGAAAACACACAGAAAACAAGATCAAGTCACCTGCTGGTGAAATGAAGGTTGATAGAAAGCTGCAACAGTCACAAGAAGCTTCAGGGGATGGGTACAAACTGGGTTAATGATTAGCCCTCCATCAGGAAGGGCACTTTCTCATGTGTGTCTTCATCTTTGTGGAGAGTCCTGCAGAGTTCTCCTCCCCTTGCCATTTGTCAGCAACGACTTGCATAACCTGAGTTAGATGCTACAGTCCAGTTACTCCTTGCACAAGTGCTTACCCTGTACAGGCACCATAGCTAAAAGAATGGGGAGAGCACCCTGTAACAAGCCCTTGTGAGCCCCTCCAGGCATGCGTTTTAGGCCATAAATTGGAAATGACAGCAGAGTAATCAGGACAGTATCATGCTGTGTCTCCTAACTCTCCTGGACCTCCGCTCATTATATAGTAGAAATCCAAGCAGACGTGGAATTAAATCATTTCCCTTACGTTGGACTAGTCAAAGCTGCTCCATAAATGACAGATTGCTAACAGTTCCCTTAATGACATCACCCAGTATGTCATAAAAGCTGCTGCCAACACTATGGATTTTTTTCCCCCCAGACAGAAGTGTTCCCGGCTGTGGAACAGAAGTTTCATCGACAAAATGTGGCTCAAGAAATAACCTATAAAAGGTTCCTAGTGCATAAGGTAAGTATCACCCAAAAACTCACTGAAGAATAAAATTATCCTTCTTGGCACTGCTTTCCTGGAACAGTGCCCCACATCAGATTTTCCCAAGTGTTTGTGATTGAAATTATCCATCCACCATCTCTGCAGGTATCACTAAAACTCACAGCTCAGGAATAGTATCCAGATCTTTGCCAGATTACTAGCCTTGGGTGAAAACTGTTATCTTCTTACTGCTTTCACACTTTTTGGAAGGAAACTCGTCCCATATGGGTATTAGCATTAGAGAAGAAACAGATATACTTGTAGTACAATAGCAAGGATTATTTACCTGGAGTTTCACTGTGATCCCTTTACTTCCACACTCACATCAGTTTTTTTGCCAGAACTGCAAGTAAAGTGACAAGCAGAGCATACATAGCATGAGCAGCCCCTGAGAATTTCTCAGAGTTCTTCTCTATTCTTCAGACACCAGGAAGATAGCTTGCAGCAATGCACCACAAATGACTACCCATTTGCTTTCAAAATGTTACAGTGGAACCCACTTGGGCAGCCATCAACCATCAACTGCACAGAGTTCTTAATTACCCATTCCTTTAATTCCATGCTACCTCCATTTTCGCACCAGCATGCCTTATGCGAGATTCAGCATAGTTTCACAAACTGTTTTAAAAAAGGATAAACATACTCATAAGGAAAATACTTCAGTAAGTGATGTCAACAGTGAAGAAGGAGAAAATCCCTATTTATCAAGACTTAAACTAAATTCTGCTTTATGGCAGAGTGCACTAAAAGTCTATGAGATTTGGTCCTTTTGATCAAGATGCATCAACGGGTCTCCACTCAGCTGCAGAAAATCAGTGTTGGCTGCTGTTCTTCTAAGTCACTCTGTAAACAGATCCTCTTCTCTATGCATGCCATCTTTCCTTCATCCTATCATCTATCTACTCAAAGCAGTCACAGTTGAACAACCAGAACATGTATATGAAGAAGGAAAAAGTGAAATGCTAAATTTTGTGGGAGCTTAAAGCTAGTGCACTCATCTGCAAGATCCCAGGATACAGCTTGACTGTCTGGTAACTCCCTGTGTATCCAGTCAACTTCTGTTCCCTTCAGCACTTCTTGCCAATCCTACAGCACCACTATGCTGGGGATGCTGAGAACCAGTGGTCTGAACAATCTGTCACTCATGTACGTTCAAAAGAGAGTCACTGTGGTGGCACTTGCTGGCACTGTGAGTAAACGAGGCATGAGCTATATATCTGGCTATGCTGCATTTCTTTCCTGGAAAAAAAAACAAGTCAAAAAGGAAGTGTAACACTTGGCTGAATGCTGAAGTGACCAAAAAAACAGGATTAGCTAAACCTTGCTTATCGGTCAGTCATTCCTCCCTGTATGAAAGCAGTCCTCTCAAGCCTGCCCAAGATGAGGATGGCCTCAGTACCTGCCTGGGTTCCTGAACTGATGTATTTCAAACTATGTCATCTGTTTACGTTATGAAGTCATTTTGGTCTTATCATCCAAGAGAAGGACATGCTTTGGCCAGACATGTTGCATTATACGTACTTCCAGTGCACAGAATGAAAGGCTAAAATAATCCCCCATGAATTTTGTTCTCAAATTCATGCACTGTCATGACTGCAAAGTGACAGATGTCAAAACCGAGCTGGGTACCTCATTAATGCAGAGATAAACACACAGAATATGTTGTTTGGAATGACAACGATGTGTGTTTATATATGTATGCCACTACTTATCGTGCTACAGATGGTTGCTCGTAGTGATGTACATCCACAAATATGTTTAATTTTGCCTTTTCCTTTTCTAGGTAATTACCATTTTTCCTTGTTTACAGTTACTACTATTACTAAGATGGCCTAGAGATCTCTGAATTTTTCTAAGGGCAAGAGGTCACGTTGCACAAAGCAGACCAGAATCCACATGTAATCAGTTCTTTGCAGTAATAACAGTCCACGCCTGTAGCGCATTTTTTAAGAAATTATCTCACTCTCATTTTACAGCCAGGAAACCCAGAAAGGTGAAATGACTTACCCAAGGTCGCACAGCAGGCTCTGCTCAGTACATAGTTACTATTGTTGCAAATTGGGTAGCTCATCAAGCTTACGCTACTCATACCACTCAAATAAAATTCAAACAATAATTATTATTTCCACTGCAATTGCACAGCAGCCAAGGCTGGAGGCCACAATCAGGATTCAGCTTATGTTGGGCTCTGTTCAAACATCAAATCAAACCCAGTCCATGCTCCAGGGGGCTTGCAGTCTCAGTAGAGATATAATTCTGTGGGAACACAAACTGCAACGGAAAGGGACAGAAGGAGACAGGAACAGACAGAAGACAGTAACCTCAATGTAAGGTTTCACATTGTTGTGGATAACTGTGAAGTTTGGAAACTTATTATTACTTAAGTTATTTAGCTGGTAAGAAATATTGGTGGTAATAAATATAAATGCATTACTGACAGTCACCTGGCTAGTTACTAAGGTAGCAGTTTATCTTCATAACCTTCCTTGCACAAATACTTTACTTTTTCTCCTGTGGTCTTTGATTACATTGGCAGACAGCAACCACATCCTGCTCTTCTGGACAATGACTCACACCACATCAGCCCAACACTCAGAGTACACTCTACTTTCTAAAGAGTGATACTGTACTTAATTTTACAACCCTGTAATCTGCTGCCAGGGCAATTCTTGCTGTAGACCTTTTTATACAGTATGTGCTCATACATGTTACAGCACAAGACAATTCAGTACACTAGTATAAACTGATGAATTAATTTCACTCATGCTAAGTTAAGATTCATACTAAGATCTGCAGCAGTAGAATATGTACGAACTCCCACCCTACCATCTCTCACTACATTCTAACACAGCTCCACGCTAGCAGTATGTACCGTAGGACCATACAGCCATTCCTCCTTAAAAGCCTTAAATGTGTATAATGTAAGAATTAATAGCTCCTCTAATACTCAGTGGCATAGACACAATGGGATTATTTGCAAGAGTAAATTTGCTCAGTACCAAGTCAGGACTGCAGAACAGTTCTTAGAAGTTAACCTCTAAATTTTCTGTTAGGGATCTGCTACCCTATTATTTATTCTAATGCATGTATTTGTATAAACAATGAAAAAGAGTACACAGGAAATACTTGACTGACATCCATAATCTCAGATGGGTGGGTATTTTTTTTTGATTTCAATTAAACTGAGCATTTAAAACATGTTTCCAGTCCATCAAAGCATGTGCTTAAATCCTTTGCTCAACTGATGGATGCTGTCAGAACAAGCAGTAGCAGGTTCTAGACCAGGATAGTAATACCATAACGTATTCCAGAAGAGCCTGAGAAATCACAATTTAAATACATTATTTTACAGAGCAAAAGAATGAGCATTCATTTACAATGACTTTCCTTGCTCCTATTCTCAACTGGCTAAATCCACACACAAATTAATGACCTATCACAATGTCTGTTGAGGATACAGCATCAAAAACTAAGGCACTGCAGACCTTACTTAAAAAAATATTAATGCAATTTCATTTTAGGCTATTCAAATTTTTCAGAAAATTATGTTAGATATACATACTACCTAAATTTATTCCTCTCTTTCAGGTATCACTGCAGATCAGCAGAACTGAGGTATTTACTTAAATGATGAGAACCTGACTTTTAGTACTGTGATAAATGGAAGCAATAAATAAGAACAGCTTTCTTTAGCAATTGCCAATACGTGTTTTGCAGCTCTTCATACACTATCCACTAATCTCCTTTAGCATCAGGTAATTCAAATTCCTTTATGATATTCCTAATACCTGCATTTATGACACCGTGGCTTTATTTTAATCCCATGCAAAAGCACATTAAGAAGGAACTATGGTTGACAGAAAAACAAAATTTTTTTTTAATCTCTCTTAAACTCAATTTCATAAATCCAAGACACAAGCAAGCCTAATTTAATAAAATCCAATGTATAAAAGCATAGCCTATCTACATTAGGAACTTATGTATTGCAACAGAGTGGATCCAAAAAGTGAAACCGCACCTCTGACTAATATAGATTTCACTTTGGGTCAGCCCTAGCCTGGTCTGGTGGAAGGCAGACATATTAGTGGTAGATGTGTGTCAGGTGTAATCCTGGAGGACATCTGGGGAAGACACCCAGTTTGCACGTGCCAGCACTGCTCCACAGTGTGAAACAACTTACACTAAATTGGAACAACTGGAAGATTAACTTCAAAAATGCACTTCTGACCAAAATTAAAATGCTCTTAGAGCCAGACCCATGGATGGTGCCCCCTGCAGATGACTGGCCAAAGCAGACCATTTTAGCTGGCTGCATTGGAACTCGGTCAACCCCAGGACCTCTGAAGGCCTGTCCAGATGACAAAGCAGCCATGCCACCCACACATGGTGGCTCCATTCAGAAGAGCTCACAGCCAGGGCTAATTAGGTGCCTCAGATGAGACCAGATTCATAACCACAAAGCGTGGGATTCAGCTCCAGACTGTGAAACCTAAGAGGGAAGTGTTTTACAGGCAAGTTGAGAGTAGAATCAGGGTTTGATTCACTCACCAGCATGCTGGTGCCTGGTATCACTTAAGCTGTTCTACCACTTGTGAGACACTTGTATGGAGATAACACAGAACCTATGGAAGATCTGTGTCCTGCTGAAAAAGCAGTTAGAGGTCAGACAGAATCCTTGAGGCATTTCAAGCACAGACAACTGGATGCAGGCAACCGTTCAATGGCTTGGCTATCACAGACTGCCATCATATGCTGACTTTGAACACTCCTGGATGTAGTGCAGACTTGACTGGCCTTGCCAGAGCCAAGTTAGGTCTTCCAAGGACGACTGTCATATCACCCTATTGCAGGCTATCTGACAGGCTAAGCCAGATGTGTGTAGTTAGGCATTTCACTGCACGTTCTCTGGCACATCCCTGCCATTGAATCTATGCTTATCCATCACCTGACAAAGTGTAAAGCAAAATGGAGCTGTCTGTAGAAGTGTGCTTTGCATTTGGTTCAGACTTGATGTGGGAAAAAGCAGCCCCAGGGAGTGAAAGAAACTACATCCCTTGAGAAGAAACAAAAATGCAGTTACAATTTCCCAGACAAACTCACTTTTGCCTCGGCACAATTCCTCCAGTGTAACATACGACTAAAATCAAATGAAATGTTGTTTTATACGTTTAACACTCAATTATTAAATGTACCATCGTAGGTTCAAACCTAAACTCACTGAATTCAGCAGGACTAAATTTAAACCCAGATACTTGTATCTACAGATCTGTCCCTATAAGGGTGCATAATCTGTACAGACATTTTTAAGTATGCACAGGGCATGCACTAGCTTTCATAAAGATGTACAAGACCAACAGTGTTTCATCTGAAGCACATACAAGGCATAAGTGTATGCCTTATACACAGTTATTTGATGCACTGAACACTTGTTTATCCTGTTGACAAAGTCCTCCCTCTCCTCTCTCCCTCTGAAACTGCCACAGGAGGCAAGAAAGGAGTCAGCAAGGATGGAACAGGGAACTTGGCATTGCTCTGCTACCCATCCTGTGTGAGCAAGGACCACTTGACGAACCTGTTCTTTCTTCAACATCCAACATATCTGACACCAACCTATTCACACAAAACATTATGCACGCAGTTGCATATCAACAAGATGAAAAGATTTTACATGTTCATTATCTATTTAGGAAGATAGTTTACACAGCAGCATGGCATCCCAAAATAATTAGATGCATGAAAAGCTAATAAGGGACAACTTCTCCAGGAAACAGCCTTAGCAAAACTGCATCTTGGTTAGTCACAGAAAAATGAAAATTTGTAAACTGTTTTTCCTGAAACCTTGGTGTTTTAGAATATTTTTAAGATTTCTTTTTCAACTGCTTTCACTTTTAAACACCAGAATTTAACTAATACAAATTACATTTTCTTAATGAAATCCAAGAAAATGCTGAATGCAAAGGGAAAACATGAAGCAACATGCTGAGACAGTTGTTGTTGCCAATGTTTTCAGTTTTGCTAGGAATTTAAAGAAAACCCTTGTTTGTTTGGTCAGGATGCCAGGCAGGAATGAGACCCACTTGACAGATCTACAGATCTTGCTCACTGTTCGTCTTTAATCCCAGAAGTCACTGAGACAGGAGTGATACTGTTTTAAAAAACAGAACAAATTGAAGTAGAATAGAAAAGAGCATTCACTCAGATTAGTTCATTTTGAGAAATGAAAGAGGAACAAGACATGCTGTTACAAACACCGTGCTCTGTAATCTGTCAGACGTGCATCTGTTTCTAGTGCACAGCTCAGTATTTTACCAAATCTCCTCCCTTCAGAAAGTTACTGCAGAACCTTCCTGCTCTAATAGTTGGAAGCCATCTTTTAATTTCCAGGCTGAAGTAATTTATATCCTGCTAATATCCATTTGTTCTTGTCCCACTGTTAGCCACAAGTGTAAAATCATTAGTTTTCACTCTACAGTCCATGGATTCCAGAGGATTCACAAACTACTTCTGAGATTTTTAAAGTATCATGAAGCAAAGTAGGTCAACGGGCTGTAAATTGCTGCAACAATAGCTCACAACATGTAGAGTCACCTTTGGAAAAACTTTAGGAGATCAAATCAAGGCAAAGTGAAAATCATCAGCTCAAACAGTTCTTTTCCCTTCCTCTTATTCTTCCATGTGTTTTTAGTCAGCAGTCACAGACATCTTATCAACCTTCGTTTCTACATTGAAATAACAAAGCTTTCCTAGTTTTCTCCTTGCAAGAAATGTCACTGGTTTTCCTTTTCACAGCTATTGCCATCTCAGTCAGAACTGGACATCAGTATGGACGTCAGAATCCCACAAGAAATATCACAGTGCGTCCTGTAATTATGTTAACACTGTCCTAAATCAGCTGGAAATACTTCACAAAAAACGTGTCAGGATCACATATGTCTTCTTCACAGCTGCTTACACTGCCATCCCATTGCCATCCTTTGGTGAACAAGTGTACCCAGGTCCTCTCTTCACCCACAGAATCACAGAATGGGTAAAGCTGGAAGGGGCCAGTGGAAGTCATCTAGCCCAATCTCACTACTCAAGCACAGTTCCTTACAGCAAGTTATTCAGGATTGTGACCCAACAGCTTTTGAATATCTCCACTTGGTGTTACTCACCCCCAGCTGCACAGCCTTTCTTCCTGCACCAGTGAGCCCATGACACCACTGTCACCTTGCTCCTCAAGGCTGACAAACAGTGAAGTGTCAGCTTGGAAATGACTGTCAGTGAGCCAGTTGATGATGCCACACTAACTGATGAATCTGATCAAATACAAATGCCTGGCGTGAATTAAATGCAAGTGACTGTGGTTGGTAAATCAACCACATGTTTGGACTACTTTGGACTATATTTTTCTAGTATAATGGCTGTGAATTGCAATTTCAAGCTTTTATTTTAATGATGTTCTAATATAACTTCACCAGTAATAGGAAGGCTAAATACTAAGACACAGCAACCAAGTAATAATTAACTTTCTTTTAAGGAACATAAATATACGAGGATGAATAATTTTATTTTCATGGAAAGTTTAATACTTCTCTCATGGAACTAATCTTAAAACTTTGAATTAACTCTTTAAAAAATTGTACTGAATGCCTATAAAGTGTATGCACTCAATGCATAATAGTTTTATAGTGTTCAAAGAAGTCTTAGCCCAGATAAAGATACCTGTGGGAAATCTGGTTTTAAAACATGCAGTCCGTATAAGAGGTAAGACTCATTTATGATTCTTAGGTTCATAGGTACCATTCTCCCACCACTTCTAGGTGAAAAACTTTTTTTTGTGGCTTGTTCTACCTTTTTGATTGCTTCTTCCTCTTGCCAAAGGTCATAAACATCTTTCTTTGTCAAGGTCATTACTAAGACTAGTTTCAAAGTTAATTTTCACATCAGGTGAATTTTTCATCCAGAGATTACTGTCAATTTAAACAAAGCAAATTAGAAATTTGTACCATGGCACTGAGTTGCAGTTATAAATCGCTTTAAATTAAAAGTCTAAATCCCATGTCACCTTAAATTTCACATACAGATAATTCTTGAGCTCCTCATTTTGAGACTTGGCTGCATCTACATCTTGCATCTACACAGATAAATTTAACAATGCGAGGGAGCATTCCCAGGCATTGAAACTTAACTGTCTACACTATTACATTGTTAGAATTGTCCCCCAGCACGTGTAACAGGAGTGGTTTAGTCTGCTCTATCTAACAATCTTCCAAAATATTGCCAGGGCACAGTTTGCAATTTAGAACATGCCAGGAATGGTTCCCAACAGGCAGTGTGAGTCCGGTGACCCAGTTTTTGAAGGTAAAAAAAGGTAATAGTATGGACACTGGCCAGTGTTCCAGCTGACTCTGCACCAGAGGGGGGTTCTGGACATGGTTCATTTGCAGGTACAGGCATAGCAACTGCATCCCTCTGTTGGGCCTTGGCAAGTTGAGATGGCTCAGCATGGAAATGCCTCTCCAAGCAGCACAGGACCATTTATGGAGGTTTTTCATGCCTACATGCTGTCATCCGGGCAAAACAACCCCCTCCAAGGCTCTTGCCCCCATCAAGAGACTGCATAGAGCTGAGGAGCACTCAGCCTTCTGCAGCCACTCCAGAAGCCTGTTATCCAGAGGAAGAGACAAAAGGTCAGATGGGAGAAAGAGACAGTTTCTAGCCCACCCTTCTCCTCTCCCTACTAAAATCTTCCAATTTTAAGGGACCTTGTCCTATTTTATTCACACTTATGCTGCACACAAGGTTCATCATGATAAATAAATTACTGAAGGTTGCAGAAGTACAGTAGGGCACAGCAGTACAAGACACAGCCACAGTAATTGCATGAGATCACTCACCTTATTCAATCAACTTCTGCAAGTAAGGCACATGACTTCTAACTTTTAGCAGTAAACAAAAGAACCTCCCAAGGTTTCACAAGTAGATTTTTCTAAACCTCTCAACTCAGAATATTTGTCTTTGACCTTGTAAGTACAGCATGTCTAGCTTTCTTCTCTATAAACCTTTCCTTTCTGAAAGATAACCAGAAAAATAAGGAAAGTGGAATGTGTGACAACTCATCAACTGGTTGTAATAATTTATTTCAAACCATTTATTCAGTAGCTCTCTCTTCTGATGCACTCTCAATTACTTGATTGAATAATATTCTCTGAAATAGCATATGATGTGCTTGTATCAAAGAGGCTCTCCACAGAGGCCATCAGCTACCTTTTAAAATCAATGAAATTCATAAATTTGCATCTGGCTGCTCAAGGAGAAAATATAGAAAACTTTTCCCCTGGTAAGTATGACCTTCTCATTCTAAGGCCAGCTTGTTTCAAGTCTTCTGCATCTCTGTATGCCAAAGTGAAGATGGGTAATATCTTCCTTAGAATAGACAGATCTTGAAGTTTCTTATATTCCCCTTTCTAGGGATTCTGGCCATAATTCTCTCTTAGTAATTGGGAGCTGCACACAGTAATGTATATTCTAGCTATTCACTGTCATGCTGCCACTGTGCTTTTAACAACTGATAGTAACCGATGTTATCGAATTCTGCAGACTTTCCAGGCTATAGCCTTATTCATGTCTTTTTTTCATTTCATCATTTCTGAGCAAAAATGTTTTTATTTTTTCCTCTGTGATGCCTCAATACTGTGACCCTGCCATTCCTCACAGCCAGATCTTGTTACTTTTCAAATACTGAGTCCATACCATCTGATCATACCACAGATTTTCTGTTCTGATATGTTTGCTGTCTTTATGTTTGCAAGATCAAAGCTAATGCTGTTTATGCCACAGTGCTAAAAAGGTTCACTTCTCCAAAGGTAAAATAACCTTCGTGTTTGAAATCTAGCCTTCTTTTCTTCCATGCCTTTTTACTGCTAATAATATCCATATGTTTCCACACTTCATTACTTCATTTTGCCATATAGCAATTTTCTTCATTAAGCTTTTCAACAGAATTTTTGAAAGAACTCAGCAGCAGCAGAATCCTATGCCACTGATGCCCCTTCAGGTGCAAGAAAGTAAAGTTGCACTGCCACCAGACGCTTTCCAAAACCCCATTCTCATTTCTGTTTCCCAATTATATCCATGTTCTCAGCTCCTCACATTTCAATAGGTGGTATACTCCTCTTAAATTCTCTCCCAGTTTCTTTCTCCCCTTCTTTCTTCTTCACATATATATTTTTTTTCCAGTGAAATGGAATTTGTTCTCAAATTGCCTGGATAATTGTATGCATTTCCTTCTGTATCTTACTATTCTGTCATCTTATTGTTTTTCAAACCGTGGACCACAGCCCCCAGGATGGTCATAAAAGACAACTGGGAGCATTTTAAGACACTGAACTTTTTATTACACTCTAAACCAAAAGAAAATATCTGTCCTTGATTCCCAAAACACCTTTATCCTTCAAAATCAAGTTTTGCTATCAAAATCTCAAATCACTCATACAAATAAAAGATATACACTTCTTACACAATACATTTTAGACAGGTTTCCTCTAGGATCAAGACTGACGTGGCTGTGTGATTTTGAGCCTGATGACCAATTTCAAACAAATTTGACTGATGGTACAAGTCTCCAAGATACTAAACTTATATGAGTTTAGTGAAAACACTGGTTCCTGGGCAGAGAAGAAAGAATCCCAATTTCCCACCAGTGGAAAGACAGGGATAGTTCATCATTTAACAAATCTAGATGGCAAGTCGAGGATATCAAACCAACAAACATATAACTTTCTGCCAGGTATAGCACATGCTGTGCCTTTGTCAACTTCCTAGACAAAGAGTCTGTGAGGAATTCGGAGAGTTTAGCTACCAAAGGCATGAGATATTGGAGAGAACTTGTTATTGTGGGCACAGGGTATTTGGGCAAAGAAATTACTTGAGAGGAGACACCGGACACAGCATTCTTCTCCAATTTCACTGTCCATGATACACCTTTTACCTTTATTTTTATAGCCAAAGCATGAAATACATTAAAATGTTTACTTCAGAGCAATGAAACTGAAAAGCCTGCAAAGCCCCATCACTCATTTCACCCACGACTTCCCACTAAAACCCTCAGTTCACCTTTTTAACCTACCCAGCTACCTTTGAACTCACATTAGGACTTCCCAAGCCAGAATGGCAAAACTCATTGTAGCCACTGTGACAGCAGCAGAGCAGAGGCTACCACAGGGCATTCCCAGTGAGGATGACGGGCACTCTGGGGATCTCTATAAAGCCCCACGGGAAACTTTCTTTTGGAGCTGAACAGACAGAAAATCATACTGGCAGCATGATTTCTTCTCTGGGAAAAAGCAGCAGATGTACCAAGCCTGCCCGAATATAACGATATATCCTGCAAGGATAGGCTTGATGAGACAGTCTTTTTTTTTCACAAGGACAGGCTTGCTCCCTCTGCCTGCTTTTACAGCTCCAGCACCCCACTTCCCCAAAATGCAGAGGCAATTCTCATTTTACCATGATCAGAGCCCTCGGGACCCTTGATTTTTCAGAATTTTGTTCCTGATAGTCCAACACCCACTACTGCTCAGAGATCACTAAATAACCTCGGTTGCCTCACTCTGCAGGTGGCATGGGGGCTGTTTATGCTCTTATTAGCACTGATGCTAAAACATGACTCAAAAATGTGCTCAATGTTCCTGGACTTGTCTTCCTCTCCCTTTTGCCTCCTATGTGCCTCCTGCTTTACAACTGGGTACACAGTGGCAACAAAAGCTGGCAGCAGTGTTATTAAGGTCCTTTGCTTCTGGTGAGTTAGTAAAGGTAATTAACAAATGAAAAATTAAACTTAGAAGGTTACAAATGTACATACCTCATGGCTAATGCAAATTTGTGTAACTTCAGCTTCCAAACACAGCATTTGTCAAGTTAAGGAGCACTGCATGACTTGAAATCTCCCCCTGTAGGTCCTCATATGCCATCATCTGTCAATTTTTAATCTTCTTTTGAATAGCAAAAAAATTCATCCTTTTAGCTCTTCTTCTTTCATTTATTTAAATCAGTTCTGAGATCCTTTCTATTTTATACTTGAAAGGGAGTCTTGAAAGCTGTTTGACCTAGACAGTAAGGGCATGGGAACCGCTGTGGGCAAAGGCAGGACCATTTTTTGCATACACATTTAAGGACGACATTGGACTTCTTAAGTGTAGCACTGCAGTGAGAGCAGACATTCAGATGCCCATCTACCACAGTCTCTAATTTCTCTTCTAAATAACTGTTTTCCATAATATGTAATTTTCATAATTCTCCCATCAACAGGACACCTTCTACGTCTTTTGAAGCTGGAACAGAACCTGGCAATGGACACAAAGAGTAACAAGAAGCACTTCTACACATCTGTTAATCAGAAAAAGCGGGTCAAACAAAGTGTACACCCTCGATGCACAATCCTGTAAAAGTGTTATCAACATACAAGAAGATGGCAGAGGCACTCAAAAACTTTTTTTGCTTCAGTCTCCAATAGCAACCTCTGTTCCCACACCTCTTAAGTCAACGTACTGCAGGATGGGGATCCAGAGAGTAAAGTGCTTCCCATTAGAACTACAGATCAAGTTCATGACCACCTGAGGAATCCAAGCATACCTAAGTCTATGGGACCTGATGAGATGCAGCCCTGAGTCCTGAGGGAATTGGCTAATGCAGTTGCCAAGCCACCCTCCATGATATTTAAAAAGTCATGGCAGCCAGGTGAAGTCCCAGGCGACTGGAAAAAAGGAAATCATTGTACCCACCTTTAAAAAGAGTATAAAGGAGGACCCTGGGAACTACTGACCTCTGTGCCTGGGAATATCATAAAACAGAGCCTCCTACAAGCTATTCTAAGGCACATGGAGTACAAGAAAGTGATTTGGGACAGCCAGCATAGCTTCACCAAGGGCAAGTCCTGCCTGACCAAACTAGTGGCCTTCTACAATGGAATGACTGTATCAGTGGACAAGGGCAAAGCTACAGATACCATTTCTGTGGACTTCTTTAAAGTCTTTGACATGGTCCCTCAAAAATGTCTAAGTTGGATTCTGCCCCTCTATTGCGTCTGTTGAGACCCAACCTGGACTGCTGCATCCAGCTCTGGCGTCCCCAGCACAGAAGGACATCAGCCTGCTGGAGTGAGTCCAGAGGAGGGCCACCAACTGGATGTAATACCTTTCCTATGAGGAAAGGCTGAGAGAGTTTGGATTGTTTCAGCCTGGAGAAGAGAAGGCTTCTTGATGACCTAATTGTGGCCTTCCGGTACATGAAGGGAGCCTACAAGAAAGATGGAGAGAAACTTTTTACAAGGACATGTAGTGACAGAACAAGGAGGAATGGCTTCAAAATGAAAGATAGTAGGTTTAGATTAGGTGTTAGGAAGAAATTATTTACTGTAACAGTAGTGAGACACTGGAACAAGTTGCCTGGAGAAGTTGTAGGTGCTCTATCCTTGGGAGTGTTCAAGGCCAGGCTATGGAATTAGCTGTCCTTAATATAATTTATTAAACAAATAACTACCATTTATTAAACAAATAATTTTTTTGCCACCTGCAAAGTTCAGCAGCCATAAATGTAAATTACTCTCTCAGCATCCCTTTGTTAAGGATACTGAGGCTACAAACAAGATTTTTGTCTGACTCCACTAGACACCCTGCTCAAACACTGGCACAAGGCTGGGTTTTTTTCTAGCTTTCTGGAATTTACCCCTATACCAAGATCTAACAAACCACAGTTACAAAGGCTCCAAGAGCATCAAGGTCAAGCCTTTTAAGACTCTTATATAAAAGTCACCTGGTCCTGCAGACTGATTTCAGGTATAAAGGCAAACAACACAGCTGCAATGAAGAATTTCACTTTTTCTTTCTGAAACAATTCCCTGTTTTAAATGAGCTTTTAACTGTGGCATGTAATAACCTCTCCATTATGGCTGCTTTGACTTCAAAGAACAGGCAATTGGAAACTAGTTTTAAAAACTAGTTTAAAACAAATCTAGGGAAAACCCGGGGAACCACAAAAAGACTGACATTTGCACAGCATAAACCAGTACAACTGTGAAAGAAACAGTGTATGGCAGCATGTGTACAAACATGGCATATTAGTGTGATGAAAGGAAGTGAGTAAGGTAGGGCCAACATACTTATTTTAGGTCATTTTTAACAAAACTAGTAGAGTTTTCAAAAAAAGTAAAAAATAACAAGTACCTTGGAAATTTTTTTAACGAAGTCTACTTGGATTTCCAAAAGACATTTCATGAATCAGTCATTCATAAGTCTTAAAAAACCTGAACTCCCAGAGGATAAAAATAAATGTCCTTGCAAGGATAAATAATTGGAAACAGATGGTAGGAAAATGCTGTCAATTTTTCAGGTGGAGAGAGGTCAATGGTGGAGTCCTGCAGGGATCTCAGCTAGAACTTGGGAGCTACTCGCTTATTTATAAATGAACTGGAAAACGGGGTAAATGGTGAGGCGACAAAATTTGCTACTGATATTCACTCAGGCTAGCTAAGACAAGGGCTGACTATGAAGAAAGACTTCACAATACTGAGTGACTAGGCAATAAAAAGGCAAATTAAAGTCAATGTAGAGAAACAAATATGAAGTAATTTCTTTGAAGGGAAAAAACATAACTACTCAAAATGATGTGCTCCAAGGTGACTATTACTGCTTCAGGACTGAGATCTTGGGGTTATGATAGGTAATTCTGTGAAAACATCATCCCATTGCTCACTAATAGGGAAAAAGGGAGTATTACTAATTACTCGGAAAAGAACAAAGAATGAAAGAGATAATATTTTTGTTTCAGGAATGGCTGGTTTGTCTGTCCTGAATATTGCGTGTAGTTCTGGAACCACCACCTCTGAAAGGATACAGTAGACCATAAATGGCCATAGGCAGGGCAGCAGGGACCATCACATGGGTGGTACAACCTTAACAACTAACGTCTGATTAAGAAGTCAAAGGTCTCAAAAATAGGCAACTGAGGGGTCACAAAAAAGGTGTAAATAGAGCCAGCACAGGGCATGTGTCTGAAAGTCCCTTGTGTTCACAGCCTCTTCCAATACATGAACTGAGGGGAATCAAATAAAATGGGCAGGCACAAGGTTTAAAAGAGAAAAAACACTATTGAATCTTCACACAACACGTATCAAGCTGTGGAACTCCTTGCTCTGGGGCACTGGAGCTTTTAAATGCCAGGATCCATCTGAGAAAATCCCTGAATATAAGTGCTGAAGAACAAAAGTACTGAGGGCAAAATGAGCTTTAGCTGCTCTGATGCTTCTGTGGGCTCATTTTACAGATCACTGGTAGAGATCCCTGGACTAGATGGGCCTGTGGTTTTCCAATGTACAGAGCTTTTATGTTTTGTTCAACTGTTCTCTTACTGTGGGCATGGGCTTAGGCATCTCCTGAAAAACATATATATTAGTTTCACCCTACATGTCTGTGAGACACTTCCATGCCTTTGTTTTGCTTTCTCTACTTTTTTCTTGAACTTGTAACACCCTAGTAAAAAGAAAAAGTAATAACAAATGTCTAATAATGAAAAAATAATCACAATGACGGAACTTAAAGGGTTTCATTTATTTAACTTATAAAGGAATAAATATCAGGAATTATCTGTATTTATGAGGTTTCTTGCAAACTTTAGATGCAGGGTAATAAAACAATAACACCTAATTTCTAATGATTTCACCAAGTGTTTGTTTTCATGCAGCTGCTCAAATTTGAGTGTATAAGTGTTTGTATGTATGATTTTATAATTGCAGACAGGAAGGCTAGGGGATGGAGAATGAGGCTGCCAACACTGGCTCTTAAAGTATCAAGTGTACCCTGACAGCATTACGTACATGGAATGAAAAAAGAAGACTAAGCCATGGCCAAATCATAAAGTCATCTAATGTACTCATGTACACAAAGGAAATGGCTTTTTTGCCATAGACATTTTTGTCATAGACATTTCTAGTCACAGGCATGATTAGACAGCAACAAGGACTGAGACTGCATGTGTCCAAGATATTGTTTATCTTCTTATTTAAAAAACACCTCTTCAAAACAAGAGCTACAGCATGCTGGCAATTTATAGTGACTCATGCGGGACAGAATGTGATCAAAATCTTCCTTTTAAAGAAATTAATTCCTAAGCTTTTTATTCCTAAACCACGCATGGTCCCACATCAGAAACATGATTCTAACAAGATTTAAATTACACCAGTTTTAAGTATTGTGATCTAACGGCATGGTAATGCTGTGAAAGTACACAGTAGCAAGCAAAATCAAAGCTATACTCACACACTTGTTTATTTTACTACTTCAGGTTCAATTTTGTTCCTGTGCTACACAGAACTATTTGCATATGTAGATGACATTACTATATTGGTTTCTTTGAAGTAAGTGTCTAAAGATGACTATTGTCTATTACTTACACTCTCAAAGCAGTGCAGTAACAAAGTAAGTCATATAGCTCATAGAAAACCCACCATTGTAACTTTCTCGTCCTGCATATTTTACTCTAAGTTTTCCTTCTTTCCCACCACCACTGTTTTCAAGGGATGAACCCCAGACCACTATGGACTTTCTGGTAGTTTTCTCTCCCTTTGAGCAACTTTTTTACGTAATACAGAAATGAACAGTACAGTTAATGCTGAATTAAGGTAAAACATTCAGCAGACAACAAAGTCAGGCTCTTTCAACACCAAACGGTGTTCTAGTTCTCCCAGGGCATTCACATACAAACTGAGAAAGATTGCCAATAACCACTTGGCTATACATGTATTCCCTTACTATTTTAATTTTGGACAGAAGCAGTCTGAGAAGTGATTCTTCTGCTGATATAAAACTCCTTTTGTTGGATTTTAATGCCAACGGTGCATTAAAATGCACAAACAGATCTGTTGGATCTGTTGTAGTTTTGGAAATGACAAAAATTCTGTGTTGCTTTGCCTGAAAAAGTATCTTCAGTGTCACACCTGCACATGTGCAGCATGGTACAGACTGGCTGGGCTCCAGTAGATCAGCTGCATGCAGTGGTTTCTAAACATTATTATTCACTTGTAGAGAAATGCAGTAAAGAAATCAGATTCAATTTTATCTGCCTTGCACTAGTGTCTGCTGGCATGAAGAAGTGGAACCATATAAATAGAACACCATTATGTCTGATGTTGGAAAGTGCAAGGGATTTGGAAATTGTGCTGTCCTACTGCATACTGGACGTGAACAAAACAGACTGAAATGCGCCCAAGCAGTGAATATTCACGCCACCTTTTAGCAGCAGAGCCATAAGGAGAGGAGATAGCTGAAAGCAGAAGTCCTTAATGAAGCAGAGGAGACAACAACGGTGCAAAGATGAAACAGTCTGTCCTGCCTGGAGCCAAGTGACATAACCGTATACAATTAACCAGTCCACATCAGCAGGCATGTCACTGAATGGACAGAGTAGCCACCAACGTCAAAGAGGATTCCCAATGCAGAGATAATGAACGAAACCTGGACTCAGAGGAATTGGGAAAAAAATCTACCAACCTCAAGTGACTGCAGATCAATACAGAAAGAAACTGTAAGGAAACTCCACTGATGGAAACAGCATAAAAATATAATAACACACATAAAAGCAGCATCACAGAGAGAAATTGTTAAAGCTGTTTCATATAAAGCAGAGATTTCCACCAAGTCTTATGGACTAGGAGGCAAACTGAATAATGCCGAAACTGTTCAGCAAAATACTCCAAAGAATTATTGCTCAGAAACTGAAACGAATGTAGGTCAATTAAGGGGATTGAAAAAGTGATTGTGAGCCCATTTTGGAGACATTTTGCTGTTTTCCTGACAGCTTATTCCTGCAAAGCCAAAACTCCCCGATTTCAGGGTTTTATGAGTAAAAGGTATGCTTTGATTTTAGCCTTTTTCTGTCTCACTACAACTGCTTTTATTACTATCTCAACTCTACAGACCATGCTTTTCTCCTCCTTATCGTCCCAGCTGCACACAAATCACCAGTTTTCTACTAACTCAGAGGGAAAGCTGCTGGAAACACCGAAAGGGATGTCCTGGTGTTCTCCCTTTTTCTTATCATACGCTTTCCCCAGGGAGACACCGGATTGTTATGAGGAAAGTCAGATGAAGTCAGATCTTCCAAGACAGAATCAGCAACTGAAATTAATTTTTTTTCCTTTACTCTCCTAACATACAGCAGGAAATAAATCTTGTGAACAAGCAAAACAGACCCCAACCAAAACTCCTGCATGCCACATCCAACGATCTCAGCTGCCCTTCCAGTCCTCCAGCAAAAGACCTCGCCAACCCCTCCCACGGACCAAAAGTGGGCTCTGCCTTGGCAGGTGGAAACCTGGGCTCGGGACTAACCTTCAACAGGCTGGCAGCTGCCTTCGCCCACCGTCGCCTGCTCGAAGTGTCCCCACTGCCATTTCCTCCTGACCTTTACAGCAGACCAGGCGCTGCAGGACAGCCGGGCGCTGCCGCCCGCCCTCCCGGGAGCGGTTTGATGCTCACGGGTCGGTTCACAGACCGAAACAAACAGTTCCTCCGGGCACCCTCGAAGGCGTGCGAGGAGCTGCGGGCTGAGCCTGACTCGGTCTACGCCCGGTACCCGGGAGGGCGGCGGGCCCGGGGCAGCACGGGCACCGCTCTGCGACGCTGCCGGTGTGTCCCGGCACCCCCGNCCGAGGTCAGCTGCATCCAGGCACAGATCTTGTAGACAGTGGCTGTGTTGCAGAAGAAGAAGAGGATGAAGCAGACGATGCAGGCGATGATGAGCATCATCGAGAGCCCGATGAAGAAGGACGCAGCTTTGAAGGCTCCCGAAGGCAGGCTGGAGAAGTCCGTGAAGCTGCCCCGGCAGGTGAGTTCCCGGCTGAAGCCGTTGCCGATGCAGTAGTGGAAGAGCCCGAAGTAGCCCGCCTGCGGGGTGTCCACGCCGTCCCCGATCCAGTACGGCTGGATGAAGCACACCACGTTGACGATGGCAAAGCAGATGGTGAAGATGGCCCAGAGCACGCCGATGGCCCGCGAGTTCCGCACGTAGTTGGTGTGGTAGATCTTGGCCGCCTCCTGAGCCGGGAGCATCCCCGCTGCTGCCGCTCCTGACGAGCCTGCTCCTGTCGCCGCCGTCCCTGCAGCCGCTCCGGGCATCCTCGCCGAGAAGGTCCCCCCTCCCCTTCCTCCTCCTCCTCCTCCTCTCCTCCTCCTCCTTCTCCTCCTCCCCGCTCGCTCCGCTCGACGCGACGCGCTCCGCCGCCGCCGCTGCGTGCGAGAGCCGGCGAGCCCCTGTGCCGGGCTTCAGCGGCTCCGCGCCAGCACNCGCCTCTCCCGGGCGGGGCAGCGGCTGCCGGGTCGAGCCGCTCCTGACGCTGCCAGGTGAAACGCGCCCAGGGAGATACGTTCAGGTAGCGGGTTTTAAAGTTAAGAACCTGTGTGTGATGTTCCCGTCCCCGCACAAAACATCATCACCTCTCCAGCCGGAGGCGGCATCTGCTGGGTCCCCTGCGGTGGGTGAGCGGCGGCGCCTGCCCTGGCACGGGGGGAGCCCGGAGACACTCGTCTCCCGCCTGAAGGAAACCTCCGCGGGGCAAAGCCTGGAGCCCGAGGGAGGCAGGGGCCACTCCTCGTCTCAGGAGCGGGATGGCGGCCGCTGAGAAGACCGCTGAGCGAGCACAGCACAGCCGTGGGGCCGCGGTGGCGGCTTTCGGCGTGGGCGAGGGGGCGAGGCTGCACCGTAGAGAGGAGCGGCTCCGCTCCAGCGGAGTGCCTTCGGCCTGGCTCTCGGTGCCCTGAGCGTGCTGGCATGCAGTTAGAATTAGCATACATTAACGAGCAATTAGCATCTGGTAATAATCATTCCTGTGCCAGTGACACTTGGATTTGCAGTCCCCGACGTGTGCGCTGAGCCTGAGCTCGCGGCAGTAAGCGATGGCACAGCCGGAGCCCGGGGATGCTCGGCAGAGCGAGCGGTCCGGTCCGGCTGCCGAGCGGCGCCGGCAGGGGCCGCGCTCAGGTAAATACTGGCGCTCCGCGGCGCCGGGAGGAGAGAAGTAGGGAGACTGTCGTGGAAATGACTCCTGGCATTCCTTAAAAATTTTAATCTCTTTCAGACAAAGTTTGATTTCTGCCCCACGACTACCAATTACCAGGCGCGGCCCAATGGAGCCGCACTCCAGTCCTTGTTTCCCGCAGAGACGATTAAGAAGGGGCAGCACTTGTTAACAATTCCAGACCCCCGGGTCTGTCTGTCGGGGACAGTCAGAGCTTGGAAAGCTGTGGCCGAAGGGTGGGGGCACGAGGGAAGCCGTCTCCGTGCAGTCAGGCTGTGGGAGCACTGCCCTTGGAGGGCAGTGAGGTGGCACACATGGCATGGGAATGCTTAGATGCAGGGAGCATATACAGTGTGGACTCTAAATACTCACACTTGCCTCTTTTTTAGGGAGGTGAGCCCAAGTGTGCAAAGTACAGCTAAAATTCCTGTCGATTTGGTTCCCATTGTGTGCTCTGTCCAGTGCTGGTGGAGGTGCCCGCGTATGCTCCGCTGCCTCGTCCTGCTGCAGCTGCTGCACGTGACTGGACTGCTCATGCCTCCTTCAGGGAATAACCGAACTTGTTCCAGCCTCAAGCACCAGGAGGAGTGATGGTTGTTCAGTGCTCAGGCCTGTTTTCTTGAAGCTGAGGCTAGCTGGGCCCCGGGTCTCAGTGCAGGATGCCTCTCTTCCCTGTCCTCTAAGAAGCCATGGAGTATGGACATGGAGACAATACGAGCCAGACATAGAAGGCAGGAGGAGGCCTGAAGTGGCCCGAGACAATTTAGGAATGGAAGTCAGAGGGAGGGTTGGACAAGAAGTTCTGAGAGATCTAAAAGAAAGGAGGTAGTGTGGAAGGGATGTGAACTAAATGGGAAGTTTAGGGGTAGCAGACCTGTACATGTGCACACATTCCAGAAAGATGAAACCGAAATTGGTATGGCAGGAGGAAAAGATACAGACTAACAAAGGACCCAACAGAGGAGAAAGGAGTTGCTTGTAGAAGAAATGGTCCAGCGGAACAGAGGAGGACAAAATAGTGAATTTAGGGAAGAAGCTGGGGAGTAAGACTCAGACTATGGTAGGGAAATGTGGGAGCCAGTCTGGGCAAGAAAAGGAAAGGCCAGAAGCAGGGGAAGAAACTAGGATTCTGCTGACAAGCTAAGTAAAAGAGTGTGAGAAATAAGACCTGTATCAAGGCAGTGATTGGTTTGGTTGTTCTAGGATGTCTTCTCCAATCTCCAGCACCAAACGGGCACAGATTTCAGATGGGCTCTAGGTGATATCCATGAGTCCTTCAGTCTACTGCATTGAAAATTGGAAAATGGTACTAGATGTCTGGGTTTTGGGACACCTGAATCACTCTGGTTGTGTCCCTCTCTAGAGCTTTGAATCCTCTAGTGTCAATTTTTGGTATTGCAGTTTCTTGGAAATACCTGAAGACGTGCTCAGGAGGTATTTTTATGGTTCTTACCACAATTATATGTGTGCTTCATAGCGTTAGAAAATACAATGTCTCTGTGAGATAGAAGCTTGACATATTCCGGACAGAACAGTTAAAAGGCAGCTGAGTCCTCATTTCTCAGAGCATAGCTCCCAAGGATTTTGGTTGCAGCAGTTCTGAAAATGAAGCCTCAGAAGGAGCCATACTGAGGTGCTGCTCATCTATAAAAGGTTTTAAGCATCTTGCCTGGCATCACGGAAGAAGCAGGGATAGGCCCCAGCTCTTCAGGACAGCTTTCATCATCTTAATCCTCAGAAGATTACCTTTCTCTCCAACAACCCTGTTGTACCTCCACTGTTTTTCTCCCTGAGAATTAACTGGGTCCCAGCCCTGTTGCTGTCATCTAGTCTCATCTGAAAAAGTCTGAGTCTTAAGCTAGGATTTTCACCAAGAGCTTATTCAGCAGGTGAAACAGGATTCTCATCATCCTGATCTTTTTGGACAGCAGCTGCTCTCTCCCTCACCTGATAAGGCAGGATCCTGTTTACCAATTAGCATGTGAGTGTGCAATGCAGAACAAAGGGGATGTAAATCAAGTGGCTTAGACAGCTCTTTTTTTGGCATATCCTCTTTAGTACCAAATTTTCCAGCCATAAAGTTGTTTTAAAAAACATTTTTGTATGTGTGGTTAGAAATAGACAAATTTGAAGAGAATTTATATAATCTTTAAGAGTATAGTTGTGCACCAAATTGACCATACTGCTGGTGTGGACCATACTGCTGATCACTTCGTCTGACCACAGATGTGCTCGTTTTTTGTATATATAGATCATTACACAAAACACAAAATAAAATCTTGTTATTTGGTTAATATTTCTAACCACAACATTTCTTTTTGGAACTTGTCAATTATTTGCAGTGGTGGAGCAGTGGTTGAGAACTGCTTAAATATTTCGTTTGGGGGGAGGGGCTGTGTGTTGTGCCAGGAAACCCTTGGATACGATGGGTAAGAAGAACAGACGAATTCAGTTGCTGGGCTGTGGGCAGTAGCTAGCAAAAAATGCACATCTGGGGATTCATTGATATTCACATGTTGGGAAATTAAGAGAAAGACAGGGGGAAGGAGTGAATGCATAGTTGGAGAAGAGTTATCAAGAAAGAAGCTTGTGAGGAGAGAATGGGGTAGTAGGAAGTTACGTGTTAATGAATAAATGGCAATAAAGCTGTCTGATAATGAAGGGTAAGTTTTGATGACAGTTGAGGGAACTGAGAAAAACTGTTGAGCACATGAGGACAAGCTGCACAGACATAGGCAAACTTCCATGGGAGGGAGATGCTCCTGCTCAGACACATGACTGCCTCTTGCCAACCCCTCTGAGCACTTTCTCCCTTTTAAAATGCAGCTCTACCTCAGAGGCTTTTCTTCCCTGGTAGACAGAGGGGTCTAAGCTGCCAGAAGGTTTTTCATATCTGTAACAGCATGAAAGGTACATGAACTGCTCCACCTCTCTGGGTCTTTCCTCACAGGGTCCTGTGCTATCATGTTCATCCAATGTCTATCAACAACTGGTAATTTCAGTCTGAGCCCACTTAAATAGCTACATATAACTGTTATAACCTTTTAACAAAGCAGATATGGATATGTACAAATACAAGACTCACTTAATTTGGGCTGGCCTAGATCCTGGGTCTCAAAGAGGAAGAATGTAAGTCACTGTAGACTTGAGGCTACTCCAGCTTGTGTCCTAGGATATGTGAGGCATCCAAAACAGAAGCTGAAAAAGCAGAAGGTCTCCACTCTTCTCCCTGCTTTCCAGAATTCAGTGGGAGCTGGAACTGGGACAACACTAAAGGCCAAGCAGGATTTTTTGTGCCATTTCACTGATGATTGAAGTAACCTATGAATGTTTTGGGCTTGATTACAGCCTAAGTGCTCGTAGAAAGCTTCTTAAGACACCTGTCAGTCCAGAGAAATTTTCCCTTGTCCTGTGTTTTCTGGAGCTGGCTGCAGACAGTCACTGGTGTGCCTGTCCAGAGCAGCAGTGTGATTGCCTTTAAGCAGCCCCAATGATGTGCAGCCTGGGGTGCAGCCCTGTCACCGTGGCAACCCACAGCCTCGCCACTGGTGAGCACTTGCTGTCTATCAAAAGGCATTAATTTTTACATTATGTCTTTTTTTATTATAGTTTCTGAACATTTTGGCTTTCTTTCCCCCCAGGACTCAGCTGCACTGGTGAAATGTTCCTTCTAGAGGAGTAGGAAAGGGCATTTCTTTCTATTTCTGTAGTGTTAACAACTGTGGGAGAAGCACAGCAAAGAGTTGGCTAGAATTGCTGTTACCAGTGTCGCTGAAACTGCTGCTGCCGCTGTCACTGTTTCAGTCAGAAATGGTCCAATTTAGCCCTCCTTTAAAAATTAGGGAATGAATAACTTAGGAGTTTTGCCCCATTTCTCTTGAATTTAGTCCTGCTTCTGTTGGTGATAGCGGAGAGGGAGTCCCATAGGGCACCCATAAAGCAGAGCAGAGCTTGGGAAGCACAGTGGGCATGCTGGAGCCACATCGCCGCAGGCTGCAGGACTCGATGTCCCAAAGAACTGGTGAATGGGATGCAATCACCAGAAAAAAAGTCACATTTTCCAAAGTCCACCCTGAACCAAGGTGCTTGGCTGCAAATGACAGAAGTCCACTTCAGTAGACAGAGAAGGGGTTTGACGGAGAGTGGTGGTCAGGGAAGAAGCAGTGGCTGCCATGAGAGGAAAAGGATTCGAGGAAGGTGAGAAGTACCTGGGTTGTATGTAGAAGCAAAGACTAAAAGGAAGAAAAGATCCCATCAGCCTTTAAAAGAAAGAAAAGCACAGGAAAGGGATTAACTAGCAGGGTTCACAGTGAGAGCAGATTTGACTTCATAAGTCAGGGTAGGTTCGTCTGCAGAAAAGTAAGATGAACAGTGGCTGTTGAAGGGGAAACAGGTGGGAGTACAGATGAACCTGATGAAGTAAGTATGGGAACATATTTTTTAAGACCTATGGCAAGGAAGAAGAAGTCTTAATGCATTATAACACGTGATTCAGCTAAGACCTCTTTCAGCTTCCTTCTCTCAGCCTGCAGAATTACTCTGAAACACTGTCTAAATTAAAACATTTTGTAGGCCACTTGAGAGCTAAACTGTCCAGTCCACCAAGAAATGCTTCCTCTTGAGGTCTGCTAAGCTATTTTACAATGCCAAGGGCTTTCTGCATGGCCTGGTGCAACATCTAGGGCTTCTCTGAGCAAGTCATCTCACTCCCATCAGCAGCCACCCATCAGCCAGTGCTCTGCCTCACTAGCATAGCCTGCTTGTCAGTGCTGCTAATTAACTCAAACAGAGCTTCCAGGTGGCTTGCTGTGTTCTGTCGTTCAGAGACACCACTAGAGACTCCTGAAATAATGGAAATCTTGCCTTTCTTGCTGCTTCCACTGTTTGCCAGAGGGTCAGTAGATACAGTACAAAAGGTGCTGTGAAATACTGTGCTGCAGGCTATATGCTGTACATCTTTAAAGATAGCCATACAGTTAAATCTGGTGTCTAGACATGTTTTTCATACAATAAAGGTTTAGTTATGTCTTTTAGAGAGAAATGCATATGGAGAAACACTTCTATTTCTCTGGACCAGCCTAGTCTGAGATAAGTACATAAACTCTTCTGCCAACAAGATGCATTTTAGGTTTTCTTTCTTGGGCCTCAAGCATTGTGCAGGTGGCTGTAACTTTACTACCATGAACATTCAGTCATTTGAATAAGGACTATATGATGCTAAACATAACTTTGATGAGGCTCTCAAAAATTGTACCTGCCGGTGGTGAAGTCCCCTTCTTTGCCTTTAACAAGGTAAAATTATTGCAGTCAGGATGCGATTTACAATGTTTTCAGGTAATTTTTTTTCACGGTGGAGAAAGACTAAAAATATTTTACCTCACACTGGATAAAAAAATGATGCTTTAAATAAATTAGCATCCTAATCTATTTAAGTATATGTTACATTTATTTCTAAATATTTCTTCCCAAAAGGTTAAGCAACAGATCATTTAGGATGTAGCAAGAGGACGTTCTGATCTCTGGTAAGTCAGAGGCTGGCCAGTTACTTTACCCTAGTGACAAGCCAATTAGGATGCTGCACAGTGTTTCTGCTTGCTTCTAATTTTAGAACTATACAGCGGGGAGGCAAAAGTAGGTGATATTAACTCCTCTGGCATTGATCTGCTAGAATCATAGTCCTCCTGCAATCTAATATATTTTCATGTAAAGCAGGAAATTTACCACTCCTCTAGTGTTGGTACTCGGGACTATGCAGACCTTTCTAATGCACAGGGCCTGATCAATACTTGGATAGAGGAATCTGCAAGGGAAGCTTAGGAGCTGCAGTGTGTGATTTTGATGCTGCGCAAGATGATGTTCTAGCATAAAGTGAGCATTACACAACACAGCACAACTAAGTCTGCTGGGAGGATTTATGGTAAAATGTTTAAATGTACCTAAGTAACCTACCAGTAAATCAGCATATTGACCCGGAGCAGACTGGAGAAGGTGATTAAATGGAGAAAGTATGGAATTTCTGTCTTTGAGAGAATCTCTGTGGCATAATGCAGTGCCATGCAGGGATATCACAACTACCCCAAGCAGTATGGTCACATTAGCAGGATGCTAATGTGATTAATTAGCCCTGATGACAAGCAGGTTATACTAACCTGGGCACAGCTTAAGTATTTAACTGCTTAAGTCCCCAGAGTGCTTGCAGTTCACTTAGGTTAATATAATCTAGTAACTTAATAAGCACATAACCTATTTCAACTTTCAAGCCATTAGTAACAGTATTGAGTAACAGCAAACCCAAGGCAGACTCTTGTGGAACTGCTAAAGATACACACATTCAATATATCAGTGAGCTATGAGTAGCTGATCTTTTAGTGTTCCTTGCCACCTCCCTGTGCATTCACCTTCCAGGAGTTTCGCCTAAACAACCTTTTCTCATCTGGCTATGAAAATATTACTTTAGAGTAATAAAAAGCCTTGAAAGAATCAAGATATAGGGTACCTCTATCTTTGATTTTATCTACAAAGCAAGTTATCCTATAATAGAGCAGAATAAATTAAATTTTACAAGATCATTCCTTGATAAATCCATATTAGGTGTTACTCATCCCTGTTTTATCTTCCATGTATTTATAAAAAAACACTGTTCATTTCCATATTACTCTATTACCGATCTGTAACTTCTTCAATTGTATGCTCCATATTCATACTCCTCTGTCATCCCTTTCTAAACACAGACCCTATATTTGTCTTTTATAATCTTCCTAATATTCTATATTTGCTATCTCCTATGTATACTGTGATATTGTCTCAACCTCTTGTCTGTAAGATTTACAATTCCCTCAGTAATTTCCATGGCCTCCTCTAACCAGCAAACCCATCTATGTGGTTTTCGCCTATTCCACACCTAGAGTTTTACCTTTTTATAATGGTGATAATAGCATTAACCATGTGATCAAATCTAACATCCATGAGGAAGCAAAAAACAATCCCAACAAATTTCAGTCCTCATGTCATCTGTTATAAATTTTCCCTTTCCACTGAGAAATAAAACAACACTTTATGTAGTCTTCTGGTCCTTCTCCTGATGCTATCAGACCTCTGGAATGTCTCCTTGTTTCCAGCTCCAGGCAGTCATTTGAATAAATGTTTACTTCACATGTACTGCTGAAATTATCTTTGGCCCAAAAATGCCTCTAACCTAATTTTTCATCTTAGTAGTGGTACCAAGGTAAATGGCTGTTAAGTAGAGTCAACAGTCAACACTTGACAAGCTCTGAAAAAAAGTATCATGACTTTCACAGTGGGAAAAAGACAATATTACACACTCTACATAAAGTACGTGTGTACAACGATGGGCAAAATAGATGGAGATGGCCACTAACACAAAGAGGCTAATGAAACCAAAGAGCAGAAAACAGTAGGAGTTTATCCAATGTATGTTTTATCCAACATAGTTCTTGCCAGTTAAGTGGCAAGAGAGGGGAAGGGGGATAATATTCTCATTTTGTTGAAGAACGTGGTAATGCATTTTACACTATCTTGTCCAAAATTTTCTAGGTGACTTGGATGGGCTCAATACAATGTGTACCGAAAACCTTTTGAAAGACAATAAAAATAAACAAAACCAACATTGGAGCAATATTTAGTCACATACCCAGTGGATCCTTGTTAGATACAATTTTAATTAATAGCTTCATTATCTGAAGGAGGCAATAAACATTATGTTAATTAAACTTACAGTAGAGGCTAACTCATAATCACAACTAACAGCAGAAAAATTTAAGGGGAATTTATGTCAATGAAAATGTGAGAAGTCATCATCTGGGGAAAACCACAAGTTAATATAACTTGTAAAAGTAAGAGTCTCCATAACAAAGGAGAGCAGTGTGTTGGAAGAGAGGCACTTATTTATACTGAATAGAATTGTAAGAATAATTGATTTTTCTGTTTCATGGACAAACTGAAAATAAATTAGGGAAAACTAATATCCAGTCGGATACATTACTTGCTTTTCACATATTTTTACCATCTATTAACACTAAACATAGATCAATTTTAGATTGAAACAGTATTAGATAACAAAACCAAGACCATTTAATTTTGAAAATATTGCAACAGAGAACTTTTAGTTTGTTTTTTTTCCCCTGATACTATTACTCAAAATGAATTTCTCAACATATGAATTCATTTTTGATTCATAATGTGTCTTTTTCAGAAATTACTACAATAGACTCATTTGCAAAACACAGGTTGTAGCAATTCACCCAGAACACCCTGCCTCCACACCAAAAACTTGATCTTTAGGGTATGCATTTAGGAAAACATCTCACAGTTTGGGAGCTCCACTTGTCAAACTACAAATCCCATTTGGTCTTGTGAAATACCTGTGGAAACCACCACGGGCTGGAGCCCCCACCTTACAGCACTGCCTTGGTCCTTGCCAGCCACCAGGGATGGAGAAGGTGGGACAAGGTGGTCAAGGGCCAGTTCAGTCATGCAGCTGTTCCCTGCTGTACCATGGAGATTTTTAGCACAGGGCCATGAAGGATGTCTCTCTGCAGAAGCCCATGGTGGGCAGAGGGCAGAGGTGGTGCTTGCTTTCAGCCTGGGGCCTGGAAACCCCATGGCCAAGGAGATGTACAGGGCTGGTGTGCCTGGGCTGGGGAAACGCAGCAGGGGGAGGCTGCCTTCAGGCTTTGGCTGTGTCAAATGTTACAGCTTACAAATGAAAACAAATCGGAGTAAAAAATAATGTGGTTGTTTTCTGTGTAGTCCTCCTTACTGTGCCTGCCCTGGGGACCCCACAGCTAAGGACATTAACTTGACAGAAACTAACTGTGGGTCTTGAAATCAAGATGCTACACTGAAATATTAGATCTGTTTTGTGGATTTACCACATAAAATTGTCTAGGGACAGCCTGTGACAAGACCCCAAAGAAGATTTAGAATATCACAGAATGGTAATTATCTGTCTACATTCAGCTCCCAGGTATTAGATTTTGTGTTCTTTTGTCTAATAGATGTGAGAACTGCAATGTATCAGATGGTATCTTCTTCCCACATCAAGACCTTGATCAAGTTACTTCTTACTCTTTGAAAAAGACAAGCTGCCAGAGATGCCAAAGATACATATCACTGTAATATGCATTTCCCAGATGTTGGATTACTCACCTGTCTCACTTCTGAACCTTTGCCAATTTATACATAATACTTAGACTTGTGAGGTGGAAGAAACATCTAGGCTGGCTCACAGCACAATTAACTAGGAAATAGAAAATGAGCAACAGAAAACATGAAGCATCTGGCCTGGGACCACTCAGCTGTTTGGTAATGTGGTGGATGCTCCAGGACCTACTCAGGCCCAGGACTCCATTTCAATGAGGCTAAAATGTTCTTGCTTCCCAGTCCAGCAGCAGTCTGATCATCAGTGCTTTGTTCAGCTGATCGATCTACCATGACCTAGGAATATTTTCAGTCCTGTTTATCCTAATGCAACACTTCAGTGTTCACAGGCACAACTGCAATCTCAGATATGTTAGTTTTTACAGATACGTTAACTTGGTTAAAACAAGTCATGTAAAACCCCATCCCTGTCAAAGGCAGCAAGAATCTTGTTATTGGCTGCAGTAGGGTTTGTTTGGTTTTTTTTGGTTTTGTTGGGTTTTTGTTGGTTTTGTTGGTCTTCTCCCCTGCAATATGTGCTCAGTTTATAGAGCAGTCCACTTCTCATAATGACTTACTATTCTGCTACTGTGTGAATTTTTGCAAACTTTTTGAAAAACAACAAAAAAAAAGACAACTACTGAGCCAGCCACTCATCACTGCAGAACTTTTCAGAAACACCTTCTATTAAGCATTCTGCTTAAAAAATACCTCATTAAACATAACAGTTATTTTTTGATCTACTTAGTACTTTCAATATTGATATTGGACAGTGTTAATTTTTAAATCAGAATGTCACACAGTAGGAGGTTAAATGCTGTATGGAACTCTGACACACTAAACTGACAGAACCCCATTTCCCATTCCCTTGCTAGGAATCACTGTAACACTGACTGGTCCATTATTTGCTGGCCATCCATTTAGCATGATTAAAAAATGCCACAGCAGTTATGGACAGTGTTTCCACTTTTCTGGGGTCTATAAAGTTTGCAGTGTTTGCTGCTTTAAGTAGGTGCTCAGTAATCTCAAGAATGTTGGGAAAGCTTTACAATAAGTATAATTAAATCCCAACTACTCTATAAAACAGACAGACTAGGAATTAAAGTCCTCACTACAGATCACTTCCAATTATTTGTAGACAGTCTCTCTTGTACAGAACTCGCCTGGACTTTTGTCTTCTTCGGTCTGATCCCAGGAATGCTGGATGCACGACAAGGAAAAAGGAACTGTGAAGTCCCGCAGTATGATCTCCTCCTGATCTTACTGTGTTCTCTGTTTAGACTTTGTGTTGCACAGCTGTGGATGCAGAGTGCAATCCACCACCACCAAGGTCAATATTGGTGATGAGATTGATTTTTATGTCCAGGGGTAACAAAAGTAAACATTTTGAAATCACAGCGTAATTCAGTTCATAAATGCTGATATGACCTTTTTGACCTGTCCCATTTGCACAAAATGGAGTAAGAAAAATAGTAAACATGTAATATAAACGTCTAAGTATATAAAGAGCAAAGATAATTGTAAGGAATTTAGCATAAGGAAGATTCCATCTCAGCCCTGAATTTTCACAATTTTTTTCTTTCAAATGTAATTGAAATTGATGACATCTTTCAACACATTTCATCATAATGCATTTCTAGAGAAAATATCTTCTAACTTTTTTATTCTTCTTCAATACATTCTGCAAAATTGTAAACATACTACGTTGTTGATAAAAGGAAGAAGCATGTCAGCGCCTGGGTTCCCAATGTTTTCCACAGGAGTCTGAATCCATCCGTTTGCCCACTTCTCCTGTAGGAGTTTTAAAAGTGTTGTTTACTAACCTGTCTGTTACAAATCCTTTGCAAACCACATCAGCTACATAAAATATTGAATAAGGCGTGTCTTCCTTTCTCATGAGACATTTATGAATAAATTATTTTGCTTAAATTGGATGAAGATGTTTATCTAGTGCATCCTGGCACCTCTGAGTTGGTTGAAAGGGCAGCAGTGCTGAGCACTGTGTGCTGTCAGCCCTGTCCCTACCATGGGGGCTGATGGGCTGCCTGGCAGCAGCTTTTTCCCTCCAAAGCTGCCAACCAGTGGTGGCCATTGCTGCAGGCAGACTCTCAGACCTGCCATAAAGATGCAGCAACCTTCTTAAGCAGCTATGGATGTTTTGTTGCCCTAGGTAGCACCTTGTCCCTTCTGTTTGGCAAACTGCAACTTCTGGTCCCTCTTTTGTATTCAGTGGTATGCATTGCAGGGGAGCCAGACCCTGATCTGCTGGTTTGGGACTTGGATTTGGGATTTTTTTTTTTTTTTTGTGATTGTTTTTGTTTTGGTTTGGGGTTTTGGGGGGGGAGGATGGTAGGTTAGTTGGTCATTTTTGTGGGGTTTTTTTTACGTTGGTATAGTTCTTAGAAAGTACTAAGACTTTCCCTTATTCTGGAGTGTTTCTATTCTTTTCCAGGGCTGCACTTCTGTATACTTTCCCTGCTAGCAAACTTCCTCTCAGCCATCTGGATGTTCAGCAAAATCATTTCCTGAAGAGTGGGTGTCCTCATCTTGGGACACAGGTGGTGTCAAACAAGCACCTTGGTGACTTTACACCCTGAGCCATAATGGCACATCCTGTGTTGCCTCTGTGGCAACCAGCAATTGACAGTGGCACCATCCTGGGAAAGAGCAGCTTGGAAGCTGGGGGAGGACAGGCAAGCTACAGGCTTCTCATAATAAGCAGAACCTGAGCTATCCCTTAGTCTGCAGAAGAAGGAATAAGCTGTGCCTCTGAACCTGCCACCACTCAGTAATTACACATCATATTTTCTTTGCCACCTGGAGAACCAGCTGATTCCCTTCTCACTCTCACACATTTCTTATCTGGCTCTCAAATTATCACCTGCTGGGGAATCCATACTCATTGCTGCCTTCATAGATGAATGAAGCACACTCCTGAGATGGTTTTCTCAGTAGTGCTGCAGCAGAACAGCCACCACGTTCCAAGCAGAGCCATGCACAGAACTCCTGCCTTTTCCAGCTTGCAGACCCATAAACATTTCCCAGGGAAAGTATAGAGCTGGTATAGCAAGTTTTGATAGACCAACAATAGACTCACTTTTCTCTGTCACTTTTTGCAGACACCTCAGAAACAGTCCGTGGTCTGGTGGTTATCAGTAGACCACTGTCCAGCCACATTAGGTGGTGACTTATTTAGCATTTACCTTTCAGGAGAAAGCAGAAATCCTAAGCGTCCACTGGTGGATCCCAATCTTCACCATGATAAACATCCTGCTTATGCCTCCTAAGACCCAGCTGCTGCCACATCAAACGTGGGCCATTTGCCTTACTCAAAAGCCCAAATATGGGATGTTGGTGGCTCATGACTGTAGTGCTCTGTGGCTCCTGAACTCAGCTGTCAGCTGCAGGACACTGACACAGGTACACAGGACAGTAAAAGGACTGGAAAAAGAAGTTGTTTACCAGATTTTATACTGCCCACAAAATCTGCATTTGGGAGCAAGCTGAGCTGCCTGTCTGCAGAGATGAATCCTTGAATCCAAGAAAAATTTAGATGAGCAAAAACTTTTCTCCACACCCTTGGTTTTGGTTTTTGGTTTGTTTGTTTGTTTGTTTTTTAAATCCCTGGCCTTTTTTTTCTTCTATTGTCCAGAGGAGCAGAGCAAGTAAGATCACACAGAAATCTGCCTGCAGAGAGATTGTCTTCAAGTCTTTTTGTCAACTGCCTCTTTTAGAGTGTATCGCATTATCTAGCCCTCAAGCAGAGGTTCAAATGCTTCCTACAGTAATTCAGTGAATAGATCCTCTTTTCTCAGTGTGAAGTATGTCCCTATCCCTCGAATGATATGATGGTTGAGTATTTCATCTTGCATGAGAAGGTTACTGAACTTCTTCTAGTTACTCCCTACTTTTGTTTTTATCTTATTTTTAATACGTAACTATATCAAAGCAAAGTAAAACACTAAAAACTCCTCCTTAGTAAGAGTCCAAAAGAAGAGAAAATCCCTGCTGCAACTGTTCAAAGACATACTTAGACAAGTCACCAAAAACAAAAAGACTGTTCTTAGTTCCTACACATCCCACGAAAGTAAAACATAGTAATATCTTCTAGTCAGAAGTAAATTTAGGTACATAGGAAGTCTAGACTGAAAAAGTGTTTATTTTCCTAAGAAGCTACTCATTTCTTTCTGTTTGGAAAGAAGACAATGCCAGAACTACTGTAGATGTTAGACCAAGTTCTCAATGCCACTCAGGTACAACTCCAGCACAGTCACAGCAACTGCCCTGAACTTTGAAGTGTTTGATGAAACTCAGCTGTAAGTTTTAAAAGACTCCTTGATACAAAGCAAGGAGCAGATCCCAGGTGGGAGATTAGCTCATTCTCTGCAGCCATCTTAAATCTACATCCCTGGGTGAATTTTCTCTGATTTTCCAGAGCTCTCATGCATGGGAAGTTGGTGTACCTCTGTTTCAGTGAGTGGCTGTATAGATGCCTCCTCAACCTGTTGAGTGCATTATTTGTCTGTGAGGGTGCAGGTAAACTGAGATGATTGTGGGGTGATTAGCACCTCACCGAGAGTTGTAACCCCTCAGGACAGGGGGATAGGAGCTGCCATCTACCACTAGCAGAACAACACTTCCTTCCTGAAAGACTTGCACATTCAATTTTTCTGCCTGCTTTTCATAATCTCAACATGATACTGTATCACTGAACAGGCTTTGTTTAGTCTAATAATTGTAAGCCTCATAAATACTACTGGAAGTGAACAACAGACACCTTTTCACAGGCTGGATCAGTCTCTAAACATTTCACCTGCATGGCAGATCTAGACACAGGGGTTAGTATTTTAATTTTGCATTTTGAATGGAACCAAGTTTTTGAGTGGTTTCAACCATAAAGGCTCTAAATCATTTGACCATTTGATTCCTTATCTGTTCTTGTCATATGCCTTAACACCAGAGACAAAAATTAAATGTTTGGTATCTTCCTTCCATGGATGCCATAGAACTTCGTATCTGTCCTGACAAATAAGGTAAAACTGAATAAAAACTTTGAGGGCACTAAAATATGAAACATGAAAAGTAGTGTCACTCCATTTGATTTGTAGGACTAGAAGCATTAACTGCATTTATGCAAAAAAAAAGAAACAGAGTTCCTTCTGTTGTGGTTTTAAGTAGCCAGAGTTTTTTATTANGATCACTTCCAGAGATAGTTTTACAGAGACCATGGTCTTTGAAGGCCCCAGTCAGAGAATTACACACTCTAATAATGTAGTGGTTAGATATTCTTGAGACAGACAAAGAACTAGCTCCAGATAATCATTTCTTATGACAGCTGGAACAACCTTCAACACATACTGAAAAATAAAAAGAGAATCTTTAGTTGTATCTTTGCTTTTAAAGGAATATATTTTTATTTTATGTATTTATTTTTCTTGCCCAAAGGTATCAGCCACCTTCAAAAACATTTTAATTTTCTATGCCCACTTCATATGGGTTGAACATGTGAAATTATATCATTATATTTGTTTGTATTAAATAATATTCAGGACCACAGTGTCATGGTTCTCTCTCATATTCCTCACTGGTAATGCCCTGCCAGAGGCAGTACTCTCCTTGCAGCACATGTTGCTACAAGACCTCAAACTCAAACTTTGCAGATGGTGAGCAAAACATCCCATTTTCTGAATTTCCAGACCTAATCCCCTTGAGTGCCTGCAAGCTACATGCTCCCTTGATTCATCGCCTCTGAAGCAACATGTGCACAGCTTTGCCAGATTCACCTCAACTTCAGAAGCTCAGCAAGTTTACTTCTGAAACAAGCTATGTGGAGTTAAAGTCCTGATTACAAATCAAGTCCTGAAAGGGAAACAATAAACAACAAAAGGAACTTCCAGTGTGCTTGTCATTGTGAGATTTCTCTGGGGCATAGAAGCTGAGGAAACAAATCAGCAGTGCTCTGCTCCTTCAGTGTTATCTTAAGGAATCAGCATCTCTCATTTCTGTCCCCCCTCTGACAGTGACAGTTGTTGGGTTGCCTCTTGAGTGCAAATGAAGTATCAAATAATTTCCTGGGGACTTCAGTTCCCCTTCCTCCTTATCTTCTAATTTAGGGGAACTTAACCGTGTCACAGCTTTGATTAGCTCTTCTTCTCTGTGAGAATGCAAACTTCCTCAGGCTCATCTGGGACCAGGATGTGCTCTCTCTGTAGAGCCTTCATGCAACATTGATTTCTTATCTGTGCTTTACCCTCTCAGGCAGTTGAATGTGCAATGGATATCTTTTCCTTCCTCTTAAAAGATCTTAAAAATCACAACTTATAAAAAAATATTAATTGTGCAATGCCCTGTATGGGCTGGCAGTATGTGATGCTTCACTGGCTTTTTGCAAAAATAACACCTAACATCTTCATTGTAGAGAGAACTAAGTTGCCATTCACAACACCTTCTCCCCATCCTTTTGCCTTTTTTGGCATTGTTCACAATTTTTAAGGGATTTTACCACCACAGATGGTCTCTGCAAAGTATCTCCACGTAGTGCTAGGGCAGACTTTGGTACATACCCTGAAGCTCTATTCAGGGCTCTGTTCAGCTGCACATACCTGGCTGTTGTGGACCTTTTAACATCACCTAAAGAAAATAGTTGTATCTCCCACAGCCATCTCAGAAGGGTCTCTCAAGGGTCTTGACTAGTGTTTGCCCCCATGTTTCTGATACCTCAGGCTACTTTCCAATTATTTGTAGGAAACCAAACCTTAATGTTCATTGCTGCAGAAGAAAACAAAGTAGGTATCTCTTTTGGAAGACACATGGAAATCAAGGCACATTTCTAAAGAAACTTGTTCCAGTGAGTAACATCAACCCCTTAGAAACTTCATTGCTGTAAACTTGTATTCTGAAGACGTTATGAATGCTTTCAGTGACTTCTATACCTGAGCAGACAAGTATTCAGCTTGTAAGAAAATCTATTTTTCCTTTTCAATAGCTTTTTCTAATTCAGTCAGGAGTTTGGTGGTCAGTGTGTTCACTGGAACTGCCTCCACAGAGCAACTGTGTTAAACCTTAATTTGAGGTTAAACACCAGTTGTTGCTGAAACTCCATCTTATTTCTGTTTACTGTGGAGCTGTACTCCTTTAAAACAGAAAAAAAAAGGTGACATTCTGATCCTGAACAATTATTTATTGCTTCACTGGTGTTACAGTTGGAGTAGCTCTGAGTCAGTTTTAAGGGCCATGATTCATACATTCAAGAATTTTACATTGAAATAATCAAATGAAATATTTAAAAATAAGACATTGATCCTGACAGCACGTAACTGCCTTTCACCTTGAAGACGATATAAAATTGACACCAAGTCAGTCTTGGTAGGAGAAATCATTGCTATGCACAAATTGTGCTTTTATGTTATCCCCCCTCCTCTGGCACCATGTACAGCATGGCTGTGAAACACCAATACCCACGATTTTGTTGAATCCACTGATTTAAGTAATTGTAGCTGGGGGGATCAATGGTGCCTGCTCTCATTTCAGGCAGTTTTTAGGCTACTTTAAGTTGTGCTAGGGGATGATACTATTACCTCTGGAGGTAACCTTATCTAACATCTGCTTAAACCTGTGCTGTCACTGCCCTCATCAGTAGCCGAGAGCTGGAGCCAAGTTCTCAGTCTACAAAGTGAGTGATGGCAAAGCCAGAAGCAGAGCAAACAATGAGGAATAATGCAATCTGCTTCCAGAGGACATGGATCATTAGGTGGATTAGACCTGCAGACAGTAATGGAAATTCAGAGTAGAAATCTGTAAAATAATTAGTCCAGGACTGAGGAAACAGCTCAAGAAATAGTTGCTAAATTGAACAATCAAATAATACCAGTAGCTTGTATGAAAACAATATTAGGACTTTTCATGCCAACAAATGCCTCAGAAAGAAAAATACCTCTCATGTTGTATCAATAAAAGACAAACTACAAAAAAAAAGCAATGTTTTTTTTGTATGAGATACTTGCCAAGCACTTCTTCAAATACTGAGCACTACATTTGCCCCTGCACACATCAGTAGGTATTATTACCTTGGAGCAGGTACAAAACAGGTCAACAAAGGTTGCACTGGCTCTGCAAAACTGTTTATAAAGAAAAGTTAAAGGAGCTGTGTTTCTTTTTGTTGAAGAGTCTTCCAGGGGACATAATGGAAGTTTTTTTCAAGTTAAGAACTAGTTCAATAAAGTTAATGTAGATACTTTTTCAAACCAGTATGGGGTTAAGGCTGTTTTTCAGTAGGAATTAAAAGGTAATGTACAAAATGACTATTGGAGAGGCTTGTTGGTGTCTGAATTGTAACATTACCACATCCAAACAAAACAGAATTGATTTTTTAAATAACAGTTTACAAAAAAACAACCAGGACTGGACATTTCTCTCCTCAGTATATGTAAAAATCCACCTGATAGTTAATACTTTTTTAACTGATGTTGCACTACTTTTGCCCTGATGAATCTGAACTCCATAGGTTTGGAGCAGACCCCAGGCTCAGAGATACTGGGATCCTGTTCCTCACTTGCCCAGACTGATTGATCTTGTAACACTGAACCTGAAGCAGCTCAACTTCTTTGGCTGTTGAATCTGCTTTGCAAAGTGCTCCAAGATAACTAAATAAAAGGCACTAAAAGAATGTAATTGTTAATTTTTTTTTTTTTGTTGAGTCTCTTACTAGTGAAAGACTAGTGGAGAGCTACTACTTTCACTGTTAAATCCTTGAACACTCCCACGTTACTTTTCATAAGTGCTTGTTTCTGCCTATAATAAAGGAAATCATTCAAATTGTATTCCCACTACTGTCAACATCTTTACTGAATATCACCTCAAAGTGGCTAAATCACACAGAGCTCATAGCTGATGACATTTTCCCAAGGAACACCTGTTACTTACTTTTTAATAAGGAAACAAAACAGTTTTATAGTTTTTTCTTATTTTACCACCATTTGAAATAGGACTGGGCCATAATGCCTTTACACCCTATCAGCACTCTGAGGGTGCATACCAGCACCTCCTCAGGTGCAGCCACAGCACAATTACCTTTTTTATTTGCCTATTAAAATTTGCATTCTGAAGGTTCAGATTTCCTGCTTCCTCTGTATCACTGAAGATTGGATGCATTAATAAGTGACAACCTATATATAAATCATTTGACTGTCAGTTTTCCAATCCAAACCCTAACTAGGGCTGAATATGACCTGTGCAAGTATGGTCAGGAGGACAAGGGCTGTATGAGACCAGCAGCCACCAAAGATTTGAGACCCAGGTTAGCAGAACTAGAAGCAGTGCTTGATAGGATCTGTTCTACAACTGATTTTGTTTTGAGCAGTAAAGAGAATCAGATGGCTAGAAAAAATATATGGGATGTACCTTGTGCTTGTCTGATGCTCAGCAGATGTATTAAAAAAAGTGTCTTGTATGCTGGAAAGACAGAATAATGCTGTGTCAGTGGAAATCTAGAAGGAGGATGTGCTTAATAAAGTAGACCCTTTGCAGCTTCACAGCAATGACCCGGAGCATCCTGGAGCATGAATTCATGCCTGGCAGAGGTATAGTGCAACTGTAGGCAGCTGTGAGCAAGAGATGATAGAAAGGGAAAGTTTCTTGCAAATTACTCTCATCCTCATGAAGATCTCATCCTCATTTTTCAAATGGACTCCTATTAAGGTGGTTGGAAGCTTTGCAGTGCCATTCAGGCAAGATATTTTTCAAAATATTCGTAGTTGAAACAAGAGCTGGGCAATGATGAACAGGGCACAGCCAGGTTTCTGATCCCATGGGCTGAGCTGCTCTGGCTTTGCTTTGATTAAAAATACTATGATGTAATTTATTCAAGAGGAGACAGATTGACAGAAACAGGATTTAATTAAACTACGTTTAAATCTGTTTTGTGTTTCCAGCTTGTACCTACATGGCACAAAACCAATGCAGGAAGAAAAGGAATCTGCTCAACAACAGTGGATGTACTCACCCCAGTAATATTCCAGGGGAGCTCCCTCCTTTCAGCTCTGTTTTGCACTTATTTCTCACAATACACATTTCTTGGAAACTGGGTTATGTGCATAAGTGGGTCTTCAAGGTTGCTTCTCTCTCGAATTGTTGGTTGTCTGTCTCAATTTGCAGGTTAATGTAAAGTAAGCTTACCCAATTTGTTCTTTAAGTAGTTTTTGCTATCCTCAATTCCTTTTGGAATTAACTTTGAAGTTATGGAAAATAATTTAATAAAGGCTGTATTCCCAAAAATTAAATGAAGAAACTGAGATCTGTTGAGGGGAAAATCCTTTCCATTTCTGCAGCATTTTTAATATTATCTGCACACCCTCACTTGTGTTATTTGCAGCAGGCTTATCACTGGGAGGACTGGGGAGGTTTAAGTAAAGAAACAACCTGCTTAAAGAAATAAATCATTTTACTCACACTTCTTATAAAAAATCGTGAAATCTTGTGGTAGCAGAGTTAGAATTTCTTCTGTTCAGCTTTTGCTTCTGTTGTGGGTTCCATGACTGTGAGATTTCATCCTTTAAGACTTTTATGCGATTTTGTTTTGCATAAGCGTATTTCACTTTATATTTTGTGAACCAAATTCAGGCTTGGTGAGCTATGTGTCATTTCTTTTGAAGTAACTGGGCTATTAACTCCCATGGAAATGAGTAGTAAAACTAGATTTTTGTCTTTATCTCTCAGAATGTGATCTCTGCATTGAAGAAAATAAATAATGAAGTCCAGGCACAAATAATAAGGAAATCACGTAAGCAGTTCAAATTCTTTGATTTATTCCTTGGACATCAAAAGAGTCTAAACTCTGTTTTTGGTGGTTCAGGTTTTCACAGGGTTTTGCATCAGTCTCATTACTGAAGCTTCGTGCACTTGCAGCAGAATTTGCATCTTAAAGGTTCTGAACAGAAATGCAGGTAGCAATTTTTCCAGCTACTTGCAAGGATGGTCTTATGATCCCCAGAAGTCAACTTCTGATAACCTGTATACAGAGGATTTAACAATAAAAATATCCTCTAGTAATAAACCATCTCCTGTATTTCATGTAGATTTAGAGAAGTTAATAATTAAAAGAAAAATGATTTAATAATGTCACAGGCTATAGCCTTCAGAATTATCCCTTCTGAAAAATTTCTTTCATTGCTTCAGTTCTGCTCCAGGTTAGGAAGGCTCCTTAAAAACAAGCTGTAGTTCTCAGAAGGGAGCAGCCACTCAGCACAGCCACAGTGTGCTCTTCTGCAGCCTCCAGCTGCTGCCTGGGCTGTTCACCCAGAAACCCAAGGACATCCACTGACACGTCCTCTCCTCTGCCTCTCAGCCTCAAGTGCTGAGTGCCCCACAAAGAACAGGAATGAAGTGAGGGGAGGAAGAAAGGACTTCACCTCCCAAGTACCCATCTCCTCAAATTCACACAAATGATCCCACACTTTTTGGGTATGGTGAGATGATCCCCCCATATCATTTTCACATTGAACAAAGTCTCCCGTGCCAATAGATTGACCTCTCTCTTGTAATTTCCAGAATTCTGCAGTGCTGCCAAAATGTTTTACTGGAGAAAGTAAATATAAAGTTTTATAAGGAAATATAAAACTAATAGAAACAGCATTTCTAATAATATTTAGCACAATTAACTAATACAAGGAATCATTCCTATTTGTATTCGATATAACCCAAACCTTTTAATTCACCTGAAGATACTGAAATTTCTTTTTGTCCCAGAGCTCATAATTTTTCTGCCTCAAAGCCCAGTCTGACTCTGGTGTGCTACAGTGTCTCTAAAGCCAGACTCAGAGTGAATGAAAGATGAAGGAATCTTGCAATTGGCCATGCATCATAATTACTTTTAGTACTGCCATCTTCTGTAATTAATACAAACTGCAAATAAAGTTGTGCACAATTCCTGCTGTGAGAGAGGAAAACAGCAACTGATGTAATGCCTCCTGGAAAGATTACATTATGAGGAACTGATGTGAAAAGGTGTCATAAATAATTTATTTTTCAAGAAATAAAATGCTGTACGATTCAGTGTAAAAATTTATGCAAGTTTGGCTATTAAATGTTTTCATACTTTCCTGCATTCTTATTGGGATGCCCTTTGAAATGCCTTTTGACACATTTTGGGGACATCACTGTAAAAGTAGAGTTTCTTTGGGCTGAGACATAGAGAGCAGAGAGGTTAGATATGAGTGTGCCATTACTGTTTTTCTAGTTCCCAAGGAAAAGGCAAGAGCAGTATCCTTAGGCTCTTTTTTCTAACAATACCAAGCTGTCTGTTGTGATTCACTGAGGAATAATTGCTTTGGGACGTTTCAAAACTAGTTTTTAAGTGAAGGATGCAAAATTGCTTCTTTCCAGAGACGTAATGAATCTATCTGACACTTTAATATATTTATTAAAAGGCACGTGAAGCAGATGAAGCAGTAACAAATATCCGTGCAGAGAAAGATCATGCATATCTGTGGAATGCTATCCAGTTAAAGGCATCTTTGAAAAATAAGTGAAGATTCATAGGTTTCTCCCGGGTTTTATTTCTGATTTATTATTGAGACATTTTTGAAAATTACTGTATTTGATAAAGTGACACAAACTGAAGGGAAATACATATAAACCAATTTTTATTTCTAACTTTAATCTTCACATGTCTGGAAAAGTGCTTGGAGAAACATTTTATTCTCTCTGCCTTTCAGCAAAGTGTAATCTGTTTTAGGTTTGAGGAGTTTTGACCTAGTGCTGGTGCCTTCTCCACCTTCTCCTTTCCTCAAACACATGAATTACTTTCCCCTATGGGTAGAAAACATTAAAAAGAGCAGAGGTTCAATTTATTTTTACAAGGTATTGTGCATGCAGAACCTTAGGAAGCACAATAATTGCAGCAAGGGAAAACATTGTAAAACGTAGCAGTATAAAACCAGAGGAGATACGGGGCCATAAACAAAGGGAATGCTTTGGTAGGAGTAAGGCAGGGCGTGTGGCACAGCCTGTGAGCCTGTAAGCAAAATAGACTGGAGCAATTCAGAGCTGTAATTTTGAAAGAGATGATGTGTTAATAGGGGAGGTGTATAACAGCATGAAAAACAATCCTGTTTGTAGCTGGTGTGACAGCAGCAGTGAACCCTGTAATGGGAAAGAAGATCCTGGGTTGTGGCCCAGGCTGGTCTGAGAGCCACAGCATGGACATCAGTGGGAGCAACTACAGCAATGTGCACAGATACCACCATTGGCCCCATTAAGGCACTTTGGGATGATTAGGGTGGTTGTGTAGCTGATAGGAAGCCAACACAGGTCTTCTAAGACAGGAATATAGACCTGAAACTATACTGATAGGGTTGGCAATAGTCCAGGCAGAAGATGAAAGCACGTCAAGGTGCACAACTGGGAACAGATAGAAGTGGTTTATTAGGAGGTGGATTACTGGGAAATCATGTAAAATGCAGCAACTAGGAGGGTAAAGACCATTTTTCAGATGAGAGTGACTCCAGAATGGTAGGCTTTTCTGAAGATGTGGGAAGAAATTATGTAGAAAGGTGATGGATAAAGGTGAGATAGTGGGGATTTCTCTTGCCAAATGTACTGTTTATTTTTGGGTGCTGAGCTCGGGGAAATAAACCCATCCAAGCTCACAGTGAGCTTAGTGAGGGAGAGGGAACAGACTTATCTGAATAAGATTTCGAATTGGCTAGTGTCAGCAAGTGGTAATGAGAAGTGGAGGTGATAATAGATACCATGATAAGCAATCTGTCCAGGTAGAAGAAGATGAAAATAAGACTAAATTTTCTGATTTATTGCAGCTACTTTATACCATGGTGATGCAAATGAAATGGAAAATTAAGCCCTCACTGTATGAAGCAGTCGCTTTCAAAGAAGAACAACATTTCCTGAGGGACAAAAGCAGATCTGAGTATGGCAGTAGAGTCATCAGTATGGACTTCAGAGTAATAGGAAACCAACCATATTACTGTAAAAATGAAGACAAATCGTGCACCTCTCTCTGGAGCATTACATAGTGTCAGGAAGGCCTGTTAGCTGGTGGAAATGCCCTTTGACTTGCCTGAGAAAAGTCTCACAGTGAAGTTCTTGTACTCAGAATAGGATGTGTTGGGATGTGGTGGTACTCTCCATGTTGTCCTGCAGGTTCAGGATAATGTTAACTCACTAGTATGGTGGCTCGCTTGGAGAGTATAATTTCACAGATCACCTCCTGGTACTCTATTGTGTTTGACAGCAGCTAAAAATAGGTAAAAGCAGGTGAACTGGTCCCTCATTGCTTGATACAGGGGAGACAGGGCACACAGGCAAGCTGCAGTGTGATCCACTAAGTGTTAACATGCTTCCAGCTGCAATTCCTCTATTAGCCAATAGCACCTGCTTCCACAGCAGCAGATCTCCCAGAGCCAAAAATCAGTGAACTTTTAGTTAGTAATCAGGTAGCAGTCCGTGAGCTTACTTGCCCAGTTAAGCCCTTCCATCCTCTTCTAGCTGAAGCCCTTCTAGCTCTTCTAGCTATTTTGCTTACCTTTGGCAACTCCATTTCTTCTTTTGCTTTGGAGAAGACTGCAAGCAGCCAAACCTAAAAGCAATTCCAACAGTGAAACAAGTGACTATAAGCTACATTTGAGCTGCAGATGGCAAGCCTAGGTATCCACGCTGCAGCTATAACTGCAGCAAGGAGCTGCCAATCCTTTATGAAGTTGGTACCCACTGCAAAATGGAGAGATCTCGTGATGTGTTCTGCTTCAGTGGACCTTGTTTGTTATTCTGCATTCACATGGCTCTTTGTACACAGTGTGCACATTTGCCAGGTGTCAGGTGCCATGGCAATTTCAAAATAGGATTTTCTTCTCAATTAAGGAGGCATATGTGCACTACCTTAAGTGAGTGAAAGCTGTCAGGAATTCAAAGATACAGTCACTTGACCCTGGGGATTCTCTTTAAACGTTCATCTTGGTGAGCCAGGCTGCAGCAGCCATTATCCAGGGAAGCAGCACTCCAGATGGATTACCTCTGGACATCAGCAGTACAATTGGATCAGGTAAACTATCTGCACACCTGCTCATTTCACTAACCAGCTCCTGGAATTAAAGGACCCAGACATGTCCTAAAATGTTTTTTCTTACCTTTAGACTCAGGTGCTGACTTGAGTTTCCAGGTGGAGAGGGCAGTGTGACCTGCAGCCCCCAGCATGCAGGTCAGCAGAGGTGCACAGCAGGTGAGAGCAGGGAGGACTCATCTGGCACAATCCCTGGCATTCAAAATCAACATGCATAGACTCTAGGTAAAAAATGGCATGCAAAATATTTCACAAGGTAGATGACTAACCTTCCTGTAAAAAATTAACTGAGAAATGTTTGATTGAAGACAAATGGGCCCGTACATCTTGTGCTTCTCTTCTGTAGCTTTTCTCTTTTGTTCACAGTGTTTCTAAAAAGGCTTAGGTTTCAGAAAATCTACAGCTCTCCTTTAAGAGAAATTACATCTCTAACAAAGATGGTACTCTTGGTACAGGATTGCTTTTTTCCCTCCGCAAACCCTTCTTCCCTACTGCTTCCTTTTTTTGTGTGTGTGTCAGATTTTCTGCAAACTTTACTGCTTTCTCTCTTTCCTTTTCCTTTTCCTTTCTCTTTCTCTTCTTCCTCCAGAAAGAAGATGTATCAGGGTGTCTAGTTTATCTTTTGCACTACCAAACACTCTCTTTACTGACTTTTGCTACTCTGTTTTTCTCTTCCTGACCTCCATTTCTCTGTTGATTCTTCCTTCAACACCTGATTTCAACTCTTTCAACTAGCAAACAGACTCCTGTTTTTAATTCTTTACTGTCTATCTCTTCTTCATTCTCTTTCCTCTGCTTCCATCTCCCTTCATTAGACATTAAGATGAGGTCTGGAAACATGGGGAAGACATTATGTCCTTTCGAGTGCAAAGTAGTGTCCATATACTCATATTGAGGAGAACCACTGCAGAGTATGAGATAATCATGGTGCTGTGAGCAAAGAGATACGAAAAAAGTAATTAACTACATTGATGACTTTGTAACATTAGTAATAAAATTGGATGTTAAAAGTTGGAAGACAATGGACAGATGTAACTCTCAGAATGCATGGATTAATCCATTTACATTCAGACAGAGTGTATCTGGCAGCTGATGAAAGATGTGGACATTAACTGTGTTCAGCAGTAATATTTGGATCAAGCAGGCAGACAACATGAGTTGCTGGCATCCTTTCAGAACTATCTCCCTGACTGTAAGAAGCCCATATAGATCTGGGAAAGGACATTCTCCAGACTTTCTCTCATATTAGGAGAGTGATTATTCTCTCATATTAGCAGAGTGATTGAGCCAGAATGGGGAGAGATCGCAAAAGATCTTTGCACAGAGCCAAAAGTAGGCAGAAAGTTAGTGGAAAAGGGCAGAGATGGAATCTGCAAGGAAGTGCATGTGATGCTTGAACTGGGATGAGGTTTCGTGAATGGTGCAGAGGAGATGGAAGATCAGTCCACAGCTTATCATATATCCTACTGAGATTATCACATATGTTTAAGTATTTTTTTCTGTACCATAAATATGAAATCTATCAGACTGGGCTGCCACTATGGTAAATGCGTACAGTCTTGAAACCAAATATAAAATTAGAATAAATTTTGCGGTGAAAAGAATGCTAATGGCCATATGAGACAGCAAGTTGTAATGGCAGTAGGTTAACTTGATGGATTAATGGCTATTTTTAATAGCCTTAGTTAGAAAAAGAAAGGTACCATATAAATGGCAGCAAAATACTGCAAATGCATGGCAAAGGACAAAACCATGGTATTTTTAGAGACAAAATTATTTTGTCAGCTGCATTTGTCATTAAAAAGGGGAATGCTAGCTGGACATCACCATTTTATGGTTCTTTCTCAAATGAACATTGAACTAATTCAATCCAAGCTTCCATCTGGAAACCTGAGGCCTTACCTTATCTGAGTGCTGATTTTAAATGGATTGTAAACAAACAGGACTTCAAGACAGGAGGAACAAGAAATAAATTTTACAAAGACAATTAATAAAATAATAATACTTGATCAAATCTCCACCTAAGTGGGTTGCAATTCATCTGGCTTGAATCCCCTGAGGCTGTCTGTGAGCAGCCTTCTTGTCTCTCACGTAGCTCAAGGACACTTCCTCCTTACCCACTCATGGTGACAGCAGTGACTTTCTGATCCTCTGAGACTCCAGACCAGCAGGCACAGAGGAGTGAGTAACAACAATCACGGAATTTACCACATCTGCTGAACGGTTTGCTTAGTTAGTGCTCTGGACATATTTTCTCATGGGCTCTGTGCATGAAACTGACGCAGTAAATGTCTTTGGTAGGTATGTGCTGGACATCTTCATAGAAAGTGGAAGCCATCAAAACAGCGTGAAGTGGACATTTATTCATGTTTTAATGTAGTGTTTCACAGACTATTAAATGAAAGACCACCAAAATTGAAAAGAATGCATAGACCATCCTGTAGTATTGCTGCAATTGTAATAATTTGCAATAAACTGAAAACTACTTGCATTTTGAATGCCCAGTCTTTGCTTTTCATCTATGCCATTCTGTTTGCCTCCTTGCATGTACACAAATTAGTTGTGGAAGAGCGGTTTTGGAAGTCCATCTTCTGTTTTTACAAAAAAATAAAGAAAAGTACACTATGCTGCAAAAAAAGTTGTTCTTGGGTTGATGATTTCAATGATCTCTCCAATCAGGAACGGACACGTGTATTTCATGGGAGCTCAAGGGTGTCCTGACTCTACTTCAGAGAGACAAACGAAAGAGTCAATATCAGATTTTCACTCATGATCTGAAGTCACTAAAAACTCAAAGCTCCAAAATCAAAATATAGACCTTGGAAGCCATCACAATTTTAAAAGAAGAGTGTTTGGTTGGCTTTTTAATTATTATTTGGACATACATACTTTATGTGAAGCAACCAGCTTTTCCCAGTCTCCTGAAATTATTAAAAAAGATAAACTGACCTTCTGCTGCTGCAGAAATTCCTGTCATTACACACACTTGCCTCATCTTTCACTTCAGTATCAAACTCGTGTTTCCAACACAAATCTGCCAGTTTACCAGCAGCCTACCAATATTCAGGTACCCAGCATTTCAGGCAAGAAACCACCTGGAAATCCTGGGTGAGCACTGTGTGTGGTAGCCATTCCTTGAGCCATCCTTCCAGCTGTGAGCACCAAACACCTTCCTTAGCAGCTCTCACTGCCAGCTCCTCTCACAGAAACTGGGCATTTGAGGCACACAGGGGAGTTTTCCCCAGATACACAGTAAATGCATGTGAGAGGGTTTGCAAAACTGTTTCCAGCTCCAACTAAAATCCATGGCATGCAAAAGGAATTGCAAGAATCATTGTGTGTTCTTAGAATATCACAAGTGAGTCCTTGGCTGTCATTTTTCCGCAGTTGTGCACTATCTGCACCATTCAACAAGTTCTATATAGCAATTCAATATCTGCATAATATATTTCTGTATGTGCATAATGGTTTCATTTATTTCTGTATAATTAAAGAATCCAAAATCAAAGTAGCACTTAACCCATCTCCCTATTGGCTCCTACCAACTGACTCCATGTTTCTCACCATTTTTGTTTTATTTTGTGCAACAGCCAGTGCCATCCAGTTGCCTCTGTTTTCCGTGGGCTGTTGATGCCACAGATTCTGTCACTGCTGTGATGGATGTGAGCAATCTGTAGGCAAAGTGTGAGCATTGATTTGTGTGCAGATGAATGAGCTGTGCAGGGGGTGGTTGTTGGCAGTGTGTCTGTACACAATGGAGACACCTTCCTGTGACAGCTTTCACAGTGCACAGCAGTGCAGATCCCACCCAGAGAAAACTGCCAGGTAGGCCTGGTTGGAGTCTTCTACCCCCCAGTTAGTGGGGCAGTACTTCTTCCTCTTTCTTCCTCTTTGCCCCTTCATATGGCCCACACTTGAGGTGAAAATAGCTCACCAATCTGCTACATCCCATTAAGGTCCCAACATACTAAGTCTAAATATGAGGTCAAGTCTCCATGCACACACAAAACCCCCAAGATTTCCTACCCTTCCTGGACATACTCAGCCTTTCCATCTCTCCTATGTAGAAATGCAGGTTTTTTATGTGGGTTTTTACTTGCCAAGCTCTTCTACATCAGTTTCAAGCTGACCTGGCCAATCCCTAATCAATCTTCAGCAGCCAAAGACACAACTGTGCTCTGCAAGGACGTTCTCTCCACAGTGAGGCTCTTGTGGAGATGCATTTGCATTGTAGATGTTTGTTAAGGACCATCAGATCTAGTGCACTCCAACATTCCGTAAGTCCTTTTGGCAACAGTCCCCCTTGATTTGCAGAGCACTGCAGAGCACCATTCTTCTGCTGAAAGCCTTAGTGGGTTCTGGCCTTAATAATTCTCTTATGATAGGCTTAGGAGGGGCTGATTCTCATGGGCTGGGCTGTCTGTGTTCCTGTGATTGCTGCCTAGCCTTGGTGTGTATTTGCGTTAGTGGTTAATCAGATATCCTAATGGTGCTAGCTGGGACTTATCTCCTAACAAAAGTCCAAGCTTTCTTACCATCCTTAAAACACTAAACTGTTAGCTCTCCTTCTAGTCCAGCGCTGAAAAAAGGCAGCTGGCTTCACTAGCAGAAATACTTTGATGTAAGGAAGGAAGTGGCCTAAGCTCAGATCTTGGACCTCTAGGTAGTATGTATATTACCAACATGTGAATGCTCGAAGCTGTTCTTGCCCCGTGCTTTGAAGATCTCTTAGCAGGTCTTATAGTCTTGCATCTTTCTCTAGTCCCTAATGCCAAGCTGCTCCATGGTAAGACAACGTCTCATTTCTGAGAAACACTTAAGTGCAGCAATAACTGTTGTATGTACAAGAGATCTATTAAGAAGTTTGCAAAATTTTATGATTATGGAATTAGCTAATAAGACAGGTTACCATACCCAGGTGGAACAGTCAGGCAATGCATCAAGAAAGGACAGTGCTGCCCAGCTCGGAACACAGGAGAAGTTAGCTCTGAGTTCCTGCTGGTAAGCAGAACACCTCAAGACCAGCTTAACATAACCCCACCAGAGGCCTTAAAGAAGATCAGAAAACCCTGCCTTTCTGTACACGCTGTCTACATGGGCAAGCCCTGTGTGCTGGGAATTGAAACTGTCAGCTGCTCATGGACACATTCTCTCAAAAGTCCTTTTCACCACTAACTGATGGTCTTGCTTTCAGAAAGATCCCAGAAAACATTTCCTGGAAACCTGAAGGAGTGTATTTGACTTTTACTGGTCCAGGAAATCATGTTTATTTCCTGGATTGCTGTTTTACATAATGGCCAGAATTTGCTGACTTTTCCTTGTTGTTCTTTGCTTTAGGGGTAGTAAACTGGACTCACGTAGTTGTTCAGACTGTAGGCATGTACATGTCAGCACTCAACCTTAGAGTCCCTTTGCAATCAATAGAAACCTAGTCAATAAAGTCAGTATCATGATTTGTCTCATCCTAAAGTAGAAGCTGACTCCTCATCAGATTAATTACCTCCCTATATTAATTAGTTGCCTCTGATTACACCAACTAGACTGCCTTTGGCTCTAATGGGACCACAGAAAATTTGCAACATGTGGACTCCTATGAATCCCATTGAAATTTCCTTATTTTCATCATAGTTTTTTACTGTCAAAGTTGACAAGAGGGAACCTCTATTTCACCTGCTTGAAATGCACTGTCTCATCTTCCCTTGACTTTACGATCATCTTCCCTTTACAGCAGTTTGGCCTCCTGCCTGCAGGACTGGGCTGTCTTGGACGTGGTGAAGGTGGACCTTATTGTCTTGTCCATTGTGGTAGCACAATACAAGATTCACTTTAGTTTTTGAATTATATCCTCTTTCTGCTCTTTTATTCCATTTAAGATGACCTTTGGGTCTCCTTTTCATTCTGCAGCTCCAGAAATAATTTCTGACCAGGATGCATCTCTTAGTACATGTCTGTCAATGTCCATATGCATATCTGTTTTCCTCAAAGAGTACAGGATATTCCTGTTAATTCTAACTATGTTTCCTTGCATCTATTTTGCCATGTTCATGTTATGTGTGGGATTCAACACTCCAACTTCAATGGGGCCACAACTACAGCTAAGAAACACACATGCAGTGCAGCAACCATTCCTCGTCCTGTACCTCATGTACTTCAATCCCAAGGCTGAGGGAACCATGAAGGAGATTTCAGTCTATACCATCAGCTCCTAGTCAGTGATCAAGGACATCCAAAGATATATGTCTCATTTGCTATGTTGACAATGCAGGATTTGACTGTCTGGAGTTCTGAGTTAACAGCCTATGTTCCACTGTTTGGGTACTGTTACTTTACGTGTATGGTGTTGGCAAATATAGACCCACATATTTGGCTACAACAAAGAACAATAAGGAATCAGGCTGAGAGCTCATTTTTATGTCCTGACCTTTTCGTACTCATTTCTATTGACTCATCTTTCTCTGCTTTCCAGCAGTCATTCTTTGTCTTCTAACCATATTTGATCACTCTTTTTGCAATACAGTTTCCTGTTTGATTTCCTTTTACAAAAACACGTGTACCCTAACATAGTAGATAACTACCACAATCCCAGCTATCCGAGCACTAATTTTTCTGTCTCTGAACTTGTGAACTATATTAAAAATTCAGGATTTATTGGAGTTTTTTCAAGAATTCCTGACAGACAGATGAGAATTATTTCAGAGGAAATAATTCCTCTGTAGTCAGCCTGTCCTGTGTTCCTAGGCTTGAGAATATTAAAAGTGAAAGAAAAATGGCTCACAGTTAAAGCAGATTAATGAGACTGCACATCTTTTTTCAATGCATGGAAACCACATGCAATTGAATACCAGTACATTCTCATTAGTGCTAAGCAAATCTATTTTGAGATTATTCCCCTTGGAGGAACTACGTGAATTCCTCCTGTAACACCACAAACAGCCTCCTAAATACAAATCATTTTGGATTGCCTCTGAAGAGTGGGGCAGTGGGTTGTGCGCCCATATCAAAGGGTGAACTCACTGTGTGACTTGTATTGCAGATGAATATTCAGCTGTGGAAGGTGACTCACATTTCACTAAATTATTGTCATGTAGTTGATCCTTCAGCAGGTAAGGGAGGACTATTTTCTCTCCTGTGTTGGCCTGCTGCTATGGGACATTGTTTCCCCCAGGCTCACAGAAAGGATCAACAGTGCATCTCAGGGTGGAAGCAGCAGCGTCCGATTTCCAACCTGTGTTCACCTGTTTCCAGGTGACCAATGAGAAGGTATGAGAGCTCAAGTCCAACCAGGGAAATAAAAGACCCCATCTCAGCACCTGGGAGGTGTGTTTGGGAGATTTTGGGTGCTGACTTGAGGTCTTGGGCTGGTTCTTTGATAAATCTACCTGCAAGAGCTCTGAGCACATGAGCCCCATATGTAGAGTCAGTCAATAACATACAAAATATGCCAGGATGCATGTGCCTGCTCTGCCTCATGGTAATTTGCTGAGATTAGGGCTTTTCTCAGGGAATGGTAACACATTTTCAGGGCTATTCCAAATGAACAGTTCTGTGCTTTATCTCTAACAGTGATGACCTAGGAACGAGCTCTTCCCTTTAAGTATTTTCTGCTGATGAGCCTAAATTAGTCCTCTCTGAGCCCTCTGTGGCTGCCACAGGACTGAGAGAGCTGGCTCCAAAACTGGATCAAGCTTGATTTGGTTGAGGGGAGAGGGAAGGAGAAACTGAACTGCACAGTTAGGCTGTGTTGTGTGATACCTTACCTGACTGTGATCTATAAATGGGTGTCCCATCAACAGCACAGTCCCCTTTATCTGTGCTAGTTCAGAGTTCATGTGAACATTTCTGTACCATATAATCATCTCAGTAACTGCAGCATTCCCTAGGTCTGACTGTGCCAATGAGATGATATTCAAACACAAGGTTAGGTGGGATCTCTGTGGTATGGGAATTGCCAAGGGAATGCTCTTCAGTTTTGTCAACAAAAAAATTGGAGTTTACTGAAATGAATTTATTTCATCAAATTTGAAACTGTCACAAATAACCACTTTGATGAGAAAAATCATCATCAATCAGAGCTATGTCTAATTTCTGCATATAATTTGTATTAAGTGCTTGAAAAATGATTGCTTTTCAGCTGGAAATAAGTTCCAGGCATGTGATAGATATGAAATGTTGATTACCGCAAAGGTAGCAGGTGCCGCTTTGCCCTTGCTGTACATTGCTCTCTGAATTGCAGTGGTTCAGGCTTTCTACAGACAAAATTAACACTGTCTCACCTCACAGAGGCAGGATTTTCTGAAGAAGGAAGTATGGAGAGTTAGAAGACATCCTGTGTTGCTTATGGCAGGGGTGGACACAACCTCTTGTGTCAGGTGGGAGTACAGACACTGCTGGGCAGATCCAGGGCCCTATTTTTAATGCAAAGACAAGAATGTGTTTTAAACTCTCCTTCACTGTGCCCTGTCCCATTCCATGTTCACTATTGTAACTGCTGACAGGTAAATGGAGGAAAACGGTGGTGTTTTGGCTATAGTGGCATCATTCAGTACTATCAGTTAAACCTGTTTTGTCTGATGAAAGCTGCAGAGGCTTTAACAGTTTCCATTTAGTTTTACCTTTATCTTGTCTGACAGGGGTTCCAGTAGCTGTGTATGGCATGTTAGAGCTTTCTGTGTTAAAAAAGATCAAAGACAGAAAAGAAACAAACAGCAGGGACACAAACACAGGACGGGAAAAAGGAGACAACAGCAACTGTAGTAGGCCAAGCTGTAAGGAGACATAAGAGGAGACAGTCAGTCCTTGGACACAGCAATCTCTGTGGGTATAGGATACATTTGCTGAATGTGACTGCCATCCTGGGATTCACCTCATCTTGTACTTTTAAATCTATCTCCCAGAGTTAAGCTTTAGTATTGTCAGACTGATCAACAGATAAGTGTGCATTGTATTACCAGGCCCTCTTTGTGCTGCCTATGAAATAACAGCGGGCTGTGTTCCTTCCTAAGAGAGGAGGATTTTGAATTGGCTTGATTTCTCAGTGCTGGATTATTGCAATTCTTTGTTTGCAGGAGTTACCAACTGTGTTATCTCTCGAATGCAGCTGATACAGGATGCAGCAGCTCACAGTCTTTTGGGCACTCAGTGTTTCAATATAATGTTTCCATTTTAAAATCTCTGTGTTGGCTTCTCGTGAAATTTTGTGTCAAGATGCAAGTCCTGCTACTAGTATAGGATATGTTGGATGCTACACTGGTTCCCCTTGGTGTCTGGTAGCATATTCCTCACTGCTCAGCATAATTATTATTGTAAAGGCATGCAGGAGGAGAGAGTGTCTGCTCCGTGAAGGGTGTCTGGTCAAGGACCTTCCTAATGCAAAAGGGAATGATAAGGAGAAAACCACAAGCAAAAGGGCACAAAGACTCAAACCTAAACAACTGATACATGAGGCAGTGATGGGAGTCAGTCACACTGATTGATAAGGATATATGGATATAAAAAGGTTAATTTTGGTAGGATTATTTGTTCTGATATGGAAAAGGGGGAAGCCATAAACTAAACACAGAGAGACTGAAACCTGGCAGACAACCTCAGTGGAAAAAAAGACAGGAAACCAAACTTGATGTGAGCAGCCTGCAAGGTGCCCCTGATTAGAAAGGGAAAACTGTTAAACAGAAGAAATTTGCTGCTGAAAAAGCACTGACGGAGAAAGGCCTGCCGGCCTGGAACCACGAGTCTGGGAACCAGAAACAGCCTTGAAAAGTGCTGCTGGCCTCTTGGAAGGGCAGCCAGGGTACCTACAAACGGGAGACAAGAGATGAGCCAGTCCCTTTAGCCACTTTGGATCCTCATGGTCCCTCTTCCCATCTGTGTGAGGCACTTATGCTCCCTGCATGTTGCATCCATTTCTTGTGTTTGGTAGTGACCCGACATCTAAAACTGCAACAGCTTAAGTACAGCGGGGGTATTCATCCATCACTATCCCAAAACACCTCAGGATGTCTCAATTTGTTCTCACTTTCTGTCTTCCATCAGCTTTTTTTTGGTTTGGTTTGGTTTTGTTACTCTTCTGACACTTTAATGATATCAAAAGTTATCAAAAGGTAACTCTGAAAGACACATTTAGAAAGCAAAGGTCAAAAATTACTCTCCTGTCTTCCACCTCTCTATCAACAATTAGTTCAGCTTTTACAGTGTGCTGCCTGGTTTTGACACAGCTCCTTCATTTGTGTCCCTTGTTGTTTACAAGCAATGACACAGGCCTATGACATTAAACTGCTGAAATCATCTCAAATTGAATGCATTCAGCCAAGTGCAGCAAAGGCTGTGACCCCATGGAAAGCTCAGAATTATGCGCTCAGAGCAGTTGTTCAGACTTTGCCATGCATGAAATACCCTTTTATCAAAGAGACCTCCATTGCCCTCCCCAAATCCTACCCAAATACCTGCAAATATTGAAGCGAATGATAGGTGACCTTTGCACTCTTCCCTCACCTTCAGTAACACTGAAGTAGAGCCTTTTCTTTCTAATTTGCTTTTTTTTTTTTCATAAATTACTTCCTTCTCTTTGTCGGGGCAAAGATGAAAGTAATTTTGTACATTTGCAAATATTTCTAAGAAACATGGGGCTAATGTTCCTCAAAGTGTCAAGGCCTGAAAGCTGGAATTATCATTAGCAGAGAAACAGCAAGAAAAGCTAACTAGGACTGTGTCTTGACACATGGGCACAGTGTCTTGCTGATGAACAAGCTATTTAATACTCAGAAAGATGTTACCCTTTTGAGTACTTCTTCAGATTACTAGAGAAACACAACTTATCTTTTCAGAGCCCTGGTCTGAAAGAGGAGAGAAGGTGAAAGACTTTGATGTATGGGAAGGAAAAAGAGCTGAATGCTGCATATTACCCTACAAACTGGTCTACATATTATATTTCTGTTATCTTAAGATGGTTCTTAATGCCTAGCAAGTTAGTCTCCCACTCCTAGAGAGATAGTTACTGACTTCTTTATTGAGGTTGTCTGAAACAGACTGAGTGTGGATGATTATTTATTATATTTCAAAGTTATGTGGCTTTATATCCTAACCAGAACAGAAACCAGTATTCTACATTTGAATGTGTATTGTGTGTATAAGATACAGTAAGATTAGAAGAAGAAAGGTGCAAACTTATGTCAATAGCCTAAGACAGAATAATAGGCACTGCCTTTTGTTTTTTTGGTTTGTTTGGTTTGTTTGTTTGTTTTTCATCTGTCTGCTAAAAACTAGAAATTTGATGTTAGATTCATAAACCTAATGGAAACTGAAATCCAGCCTTGCACAGCTGAGCAGGGTATGCACTCTTCCTCCCATCCCTGCATCTCTCTCACTAAGCCATTCAGCCTCTCCAATCCTGTTGGCAACCTCAGTTAGTTCTTTCCAGAAACCTCCTCCTAATTTGTGTTACCAAAGAAGTGAACTTAATTCCCTGTGAATTATAGAGCATAAATCAGGGCTGGATGCCTTGAAAGAAGATAGTTTTTTTGTGAAATAGGTTTTGTGAAACTAAGTCCAAAGCCAGTAAACTTCTATGGGTCAGTTCTAGAGAAGGCAAGACACGACCAATCAGCCGTCTTCCCTCCATACCCTGGATTTTCTCTCAATTCTTTTAAATTAATTTGGATTATTTAAAAAAAAAATCTTTCTCTAAGTAGCTTGACCCACTTGCTAGATAACCTTTCTGTTTTCTGCTGTTGCTTTTCCATCTCTTGCTTTCTCCCACTAGGATGCAAGAAAGAGATAAAAAGAAAGATTTTGAATTGTTTTCATTTGACCTTTAGTTGTACATTTTTGCTTTTGCTAGATTCAATAATTTAGCTCAGAAATTAACATTCTCCTTTATTTAGGGGAATTGCACTGTACTGTGTGATCATGTAGGCCTCGGAGATGATTTCCAAAAAAAATGTAAATGGCCTAATTACAAACACACACTGTTACCCAATCCAGCCACCACTATAACTTTATTCATTATTCTTGATTTTATTCTCACTTTATAGATGTGTATGCCATTACCTCTGTATATCAGTCCTGGAGGAAATCTAGAACAGATGCTCCAGAGCAGTAACAGCCCTTGTTCAGGTATGGAAATCAGAACTAAGAACGTAAAGCAATGAGAGGCCATGGTACTCTAACCTAAACTCATATCTATTTCTTAGGTCTTGCCAAAACTAGAATTCATAACGTAACAATGTTATCCATACTGACTTAGGTACAGCAGTATCATCCTCTTCATGAGGAGACTGTTTTCCAAATCATCAGGGAAACAGTGATTCTGACAGAATATGCACCACACATCCAGAAAATGCATCAATAGTGGATTTCTAGTGATAAAACTTCATCAGTTTAAAAGAAAATCACACTGGTCCAGCCCTAAGTCTTTTTGACGTAATTGCTTTGGGAACTGAAAGCAACGAAAGACAAACTATATTCTAAATATTTTCTGACAGAAAAGGTTTCTAATCATTCAGGAGAAGAGACAGGCATCACGATCTCAGATTATACAGTTTCCGAGTAATCACAACAACCCACCAGGGAAGAGAAGTCATTTCCCTGAGAAAGGCACCTGAACATCTTTTCCTCATTTAGTATGTACCACTACATTTTCAGATTCATCTGGTGGAGAATGCTAATGAACTCTCTGGACTATTTGTACCCCACAACCCTGACAACAGTTGGGCTATTTTAGTATTAAGTAACGTGGCATATTAATGAATAATTTCCATAAAATCAACCCAAAGAAGATCATAGTTTAACTGCAGAAGCTGTTATAACACTCCAGATGCAAAAATTTCTGTTCCAATCTCCCTAAAATGTAAAATGACCATGATCTGGAAGCACAGAGTTCGTGTGCTCTTGTGCAGCTCTGTGCTGTGCTGGGATGGCACTGAATGAGAGAAGATGGAACCCTCTCTCAGCAGGATGTGTCTGTGGGGTGAGCCTTATCTTACCTGTAGCTGTGCAGCTTCTTCTTGGACACAGATAAGCACAGCCTGAAAAATTCTCACCCTATGTACATGGCAAAATCACTGAGAAGCAGATGAGAAACAGACCAATTTCCTGACCTGTGATCCATACCCCAAGTGACAAACCACACTGCCTTTTCTATAAGGGTTTTGGTCATGCTGTGAAAAATAATAGAAATACCTGGAGTTTATTGTATTGGTTGTAGAAGGACAGTTTGCTTTAACACTGGGGTATGTTATCAGGAAGCAACCCAAGTATGGAGAAATGTGTTCTTGTTTAAATCTTTCCAAGACACTTGGACTCAGACAGTGAGAAAAGTTTTGAGAAGAAAAATTATAGCAACTCCACATCAGAGCAGGTGAGGAGAGATGATATTTCTTACTGTCAGAGACAAGGCTTATGGAGAGGTTACCTCTCCATTTGACTGCCTGATGCAGCTGAAAATAGAGAGAAGAGCTTTCAGGCCAAAACCCCTTTGGGTAGAATGAAAGGAACACCCCTTTTACCCAGTTTTCTTCTAGTCTAATAAGATGTTACCACCCCATCAAAGGCCCACCTTGCTTATATTTTTAAATCATCACAGATATCACTCCTATTTAAACCTTTTCTTGAACTTCTTACATCAAAGTATTGAATGCAAGCAAGGCTTTCTTAAGCCTCAGACAATGAAGTCTCAGCTTCTCAGCAGTCTCAGAAACAAGCAGATTCATTTATTAGCAGGTCTTTGCACTGAAGAAAGACTGAACAGCAATTTTTTACTTCTACAGACAGAAAAAACAGCAAGTGCCACTTCTTAATATTCTAGTCTGAATTACAGGGAAACTTTCATATTTCATATTCTGGCCTATCAGCAAAAAAGAGAAAAAAAGGCCTAAAGAGTCTTAGTTCTTCAACATCAGTAATTCAAGGATGGTTTTCCTTTCCTGGCTGCTGGCTGTGCTCTGTGAGTGTGAACCAGAGCTCTGTATGAATCGGACCCACTAAGAGCCATGGAAATTGGGGTGTGAAGATATTTACTAGACTGAAAGCTCAGTAAAGTGAAGCAAAATTGGAGAAGTACTGAGTTTCTTGCATGTCCCTCAGTGGAAAATTGAGGCGAGGCTCAAAACATTCACTTCCAGAGCTTCTGGATCAACAGCTGTAGGTTAAAATGCCATTGTATTGGTGTACCAATGAACCAGTCTGCTGCATTCCAAGTCCCAGCCAAATGGCTGTACAGCTCTGAGGCTCCTAGGATGACGTTTTTCAAGTCTTCCTGTATCTCTTGAAGATTTCACCAGTCAACATGCCGTTCTGATATGGGGAGATCTGGAAATTCCTTTGCAGGTAGGATTGCAGTTACTCCTCAAAAAAAATCTCCAAAACATATTAATATAAAAAAATAAGTATACGACAATGACCAAATCCCACAGAAATGTTCAACATGTTTCATGAATAAATAGTAAATAATGAATATTTCCTTGTAGTTGCAACATGTATTACAGCTTTTAATTATCATTACAAGGTAATTAAAACCGCAATGTGTAGCAGCAGTGATCAAAAGCTTCCTCCATTAATAACATCTAATGGACAACTCTTGTGCAGGTTTAGGGACAAGGGACTACTGTGCATCTGGCCATATAGGCAGCATTGGTGGGTCTGCTGAATCTCTAATGTGTCAGAAATACAGTGCATAGAAATATCCAAGACCTAACTGCACTTTCCCATCTCACATCAGGTAGTTGCACCACCCACCCTACATCTGCATCACAGCTCCATTGCTCATAACCGGTACTATTTGTGCTCTAAGAATCTAACCTGTAGAGAGATGGCCAAAACCAGTACAAAGTGTCTGAGGCATGTACAAAATACACCAAAATTCATTGGGATTCCTATCAGGTCTTCTCCTCAAAACTCTTCTTAAAATCAAGCTTCAGTGAACCTCTACTACCACCCTTTTGGAGTATAGAGACCACTGGCCTTCAAGCTGATTTAGTACCCTGTCAGTGGCCAATCCACCTAAAAACACAGCCTTTTTGACCTCATAGTGCAGGAAAGCAACAAGAAATACTATACTCAATGAGATACTTAGTGATTAGTTACTCAAATCCTGATGAAGAATGGACACTTTATGTGCTCACTGTAAATACAGAGAAAAGTTGGGTTGACTCCCCTGAACATTAAGTATTTTTAGCTGGAGCTCCAGAGCTGCAGAGCACCTGATGGCAGCTGGCATTGATATGGGGAAATCTGGAAATTCCTTTGATTCCAAAATTAGAGAAACTTTGTTAGAGTTTTTATATTTAGCTGAAAACAGCCTGAAATAAAAATGAGATGATGTTTATTGTTACAGGAACCGAAATATCAGGAGTTAAGAGAATGGGAAGGCAGACTCAAGTAAACGCTAATTCCTTGTGTTCAAACTTTACTAACAGACATTACAGAACTAAGGAGAAATACAAAAAGCTTAGAGGCAGAAAGCATTCTGCTACCTTCCCTGCTACTAGAGGGGAACTTGAATTGCTTAAAGGTTGTTTGATGATTTCCTCAGATTTTTTAGACTTTTTAAAACATAAGTGTGTTAGGGCCCCTTCAGTAGTATTTGATGACTTACTGATGTTGAAACAAAAACCTTTTAGCACAGACTCTGTAAATTCAAGTACAGTGATTGGATTAAGGAGGACTTGAAATGGCCATTTAAACATACTTATTATACTCACCTGTTTCAGCCTCTGTTCAAGCTCTCCGTGCTCTTTGTTCTGTGGTGCTAACAATATATTCAAAAGACCAGGTTACTGCTGATTTGTGGCTTTTGCAGAGATTGGTGAGTTATACGCTGCTGAGTGTTGCAGGGAGGGTTTTGTGAAGATTCTTTTTGCTAAGAATAGACTGAAAAGTGGTCATGGTTTTTGTTACAGAGATGATCTGGATAAGATGGTCTCTGTAAAAAATTGCTGAAGATATACCTTATCCCTGTGATGACAAGAGAGCATATCTGCTGTCAGGTTCACTTGACTTTCTGTGCACTCAGAGAGAGCTTCCCACAACTGCAGAGACACGTGAGTGAAGAGAGTTTCATTTTGCCTAAGTTGCCATAGGGATTCTGCAGCTGGAGCTGCAGGAGAGCAGGTTGTCACTTGCCATTAGCTTTGTTTTGATCCTGAGGGCCAGTATTCATCTCACATACTGCCTGGTTAACTTCTCTGCTGCTGCTGGGGGAAGGACAGCTGGAATACATGCACTCAGTTCTTGCCAGTGCTGGAGCTCACCTGGTCATTTGTACCTTATCAAAGACTCAAAGTAAGAAATGATGAAGCTGTAATAAGCATTAGTTATTCAGTGTACTTGAAATTAGGTATTGCATCCCATGCCTTTCATTTAAGGCCATGAAGTGCACTGGAGTAGCACGTTCTTAGCAAAGAGAACAGGGGATGATTAGAGTACTGTACTTGCTGTCCACAGGTTGTAAGGGATGCTAGTATCTCTTTATATTATTTTAAAAACTGATCATTTTTAAGGTAGACTTGAAAAATTTTGCTTCCAGGTATTCTCCAAGGTATCTCCCATGACTGGTGAGAAATATTCCCACATAATTTGGGACACAGGCATACGAGCTGCTGAAAGAAAGAGAAGCTGAAATTAAATTAAATAAGAATGATTGGGCTTGCCTTTCACCTTAATCATTTCAGTTCATTTTAATAATGGCTGACACTCAGTGCTTTGCATGTTTCTCCAGAAACTGGAATGGATGTACTGGACATAACACAGACCACAAAAGCTGAGATAAAGTATTGCCTGTGTGACAGAGAAATACCAAAAAAGGCAGATAAAATTGCAAGTATTTTGTCATAAAACTGACGGTTTGTTAATTACTCTGCTTGGATGGACTGTGACCAGTTCAAGTCTATGTGGATAGACAAGTTAACCCAGAGAATGGCATGGGATTTTGGCACGTAGTGCACTGTTCTGAATGATATAAACAACATCAGTTTCAGAGACCCTTCTTGTATTAATACTACACCCATTTCTTGTGAAATAGTCCCCTCTTTTTTTAACCCATTGCATAAGGAGGCAAAACAAGTGTAAAGCAGGAGCCCTGAGCAGCCTCCAGCCTAAACATAGGAGACAAGGAATCCAATGCAGGTCTTTGACTGAATGGAAGGANCAGGAGACAGGGAATCCAATCCTGGTCTCAAATCCAGGTCTTTGACTGAATGGAAGGAGAGGAGGTGGCACTGATGCTAGTTACTGTTTTTAGTCTCTTGCAGAGTACATACTAAAAACCAGAGGAGGGTAGTAATTTCCTTTTAAAGAACACTTAATGGAAACAGTAACACAAGCTCTGGTGAACTGAATGATTCAGAAAGACAGTGTGAAGCAGCCTCTGTTTGTCTGTCTGTCCCAGCATAGACTGCCCCTGCTCCCACCCCCTCCATTTAAATTCTGATGAAGACTTGGGATGCTAGGCAGGGATGCTAGGCAGGAGTACAAATTTAAGGTTTCTATTTTTTCCATCAGTAATGTGCTGTATGAGCTTGTTCCAGAGTCCTTACCTTTGAGGGAATGGCTGATACTAGTTACAGCCTCAATGATACAGGAGAAAATGTGAACATTAGTCTTTCTCATACGACACATAATTCATGCTGGCTTCCTTCACACGAGGTTTAGCAACTGATACAGTACATTAAAAAATCAGATGGTTTTTTCCGTAAGGCTATCACATCCAGTAATTAAATCACACACACAGGAGTCACACAGCGGGGTTGACAATGCATTTGAAACCACTGTGCTTCAAATACAGGCTGGTGCACATCGGTTCAGGCTGATCCTTTTTTCTCCTGTAGAAGCTTTTTCCAGGCATCCTGGTGGCATTTAAGCATATGCTTTACATTAAGCATGTGGGGTTCTGCTACAGGCCACCTGACCGGGAAGACACACTTGCCTCTGACCAGGAACACGGAGCAGATGAGGCCCTTGATACACAGACAGGGATCTTGCAGAAGCCTTGTCCTCACGGAGGACTTCAACTGCCCCAGTAGTTGTTGGAGGGACAACACAGCAGGGCTGTGCTCACTTGCTAGTCTGTAGTCAGCATTACTAGGAGGAAGCCCTAAGACAAGGGAAAAGGAACAAGGAGCTTTTATGCCCCCTCAACAGGCTGAGCAGTGTTCAAAGCAGAGGCAGTTTTTTACCCTCTGCACACAGATAGATCTCAGGTCAGGAGCAGGGCTCTGGTCATCACTAACTGGTGTGGCAGGTGGCCTCCTGTCCTCTCTGGTTTTGTTAATGGAGACCACAGTTCAAGCCATGAAACACCAAGTAGTTGCTAAGTGGGCTATTGGGAACCTGACTGTAATATAAATGATACAAGAAAAACATTGCAAAGGTTCTTTCCTCACTCTGCATAAATGCAACTCGAGTGAAATACTATAGTTTTAAAAACCAACTTGTAAATATCTTTCTGCTTCAATATAATGCTTTAGAAACAAAACAGGTTTGAGGTAACCAAAGCAATATATCTGAATTTTGTTTTAGAGATACACTAGAAAGCAAAAGTGCTTTCTCAAATGAAAATCTAGTTATGTGATTAAATGAATTCTTATTTACCAGCACATTGTAGCAAAGCTAAGCAATGTGCCTTCATGTTTTCTGAGATGGAGCTGTAGATACAGGTTCCTTGTATTAGCAGTTAGACTAGATGGCATCACTATCATACACAGCCTGGAAGTTATGAATCGTTCTTAAGAAAATAGCATATGCTCATTTCCAAAATCCTTTTAAGCCTCTGAGGTTACTCAGGAAGGCACAAAACCCAAACCAATAGTCTCCACTACAAGAGAATGGAAAAACAGGTTACAGACATGAGGAAATTTTAGTTTCCTGTTCTGTGACTGATGTTTCCTGCTGGCTCTGTGTAATGTGTGTCTGTGGGTGTTGGAATGAAGCTTAGCTGTGAGTGCTGCACAGGGATGTTAGGATGCTCTTTAAACCTGTTTTTGAATAACAGGTTTAAAGAGCATCCACTCCACTCTCCACTGACACATTTTTGGCTTGTAGACACTGCCAAGCCTTGCAAAGCACTGAAGTAGGGGTCAGTAGCAGGGGGCTTATCTTTACTCTAAACATACACATCCCCTAACTATTTCTGCATGCTCTCCCATGGCTTCTCCAATGCTTGTGGAGATTCAGAATAGAACTACTACTAAGAAATGAACTCCACCTGGATCAGCTGCTGGCTACCCATTTGAGTCCTAGCTCGTGATAAAATATATTAATGTACATTTTGGCTAGCAGCAGCAGGAATGAAGTAGAGTATCTTCTTCTTTTTAACTGTCTCCTACCTTCTGGGAATATGCAGCTATTTATAATTCTGACAGATGTTCCAAGCGGGCTTTTTTACAGCATGTGTTCATCCTCCATCAAGAACTTTGCATGCAGAGTGTGGGATCATCCCTACAATCTATACCAAGTTTTCTTATTTCTTGAGTTATCTGTTACTGTCATGAAGTCAAGTGTGTTCTTTTAAGCCAGTGCTGCTCATGCAATGACTGTGAAGGACAGAAGAAGGCTCAGGGTCCCCCATGAAGTAGTCCACGGTGCCAGGAGTCTAAGCAGCTACATTTTCACCACTGCAGCACCATCCAGCTCCCCAAAATGCTGAAACACAAGTAGAAACTTCCCTTTTCCTCTAACAGCATCATGGTCTCAGGAAGGAAGGCAGTGCCTTCTGGAGTATTCTGTGAACACATGACAACCCACCAGGATATACAGGATGTCTGCAGTACCGGGAATCTCTTCCATGCCTGGATTTAAGAATCACTGATGCTTGGGTTTTGTTTGCTGTGGCAGTCTGGATAACAATGGCAATTTAAAAATTAACAACTGTGACGTATCAGTTTCCACACTAAACTAGGTTGGAGTAGAGGTCAATATTCCCTTTTGAGCCATAGCTGTATTTTAATCATGACACCTTTAACATCATGAGTTGATTCATAAATAATTGACGAGGCTGTTACATCATTTCGCCTTTGATCTTTTCAGAATGAAACATAATTCAACATGTGCAGTGTCTTGAGACATGTAAACAAATAAAACGCAGGTATCGGCAAATACATATTGATAGAAAGGTGGGGTTTGGCAGCATCACTAGTTTCACAGAGAACACAATTACTGTAGTCTGGAAGTTTCAAATCATCAGTTGAAATGTCCTCAGATGAAAGCTCTTTTTACTTACAGTTGAGAGAATTCTTGATAGAATATCAGCAGACACTTTTTTCTTTTAAATCTTCTCATTTCTCTACTGAATACAGATTTGGCTCCTACCTCTATTCTAGCTCAGCAATACTAACTCTCTCTTTGTAAGTCAGTCCTCTTTTGTACAAAAGTAAAAATCACAGCCTCTCTGTCTCTCACATCAGTCCTCTGAGTCATGCTGAGCTAAAAGGGTCTAATCCAGAGTTCTTAACCTGCCTGAACACTCTTTCCTGACTTCCTGTGGGCATTTCCATCCTCCTGGTCACTTGTAATCCAAGCACCATAATGGATCTGTTTACTCTGAAATGACAGGATTTTTGTATTTATAACCCATCCCTACACACCATCTCCTCATTCTAACAGGAAATGTTGCCTGCATTTCTGATCAGCTCATGATGTCAACCAATATTGTTCTTCCAATCAACACCAGCTACACTTAAAAAGGTTTTTATACACCTTTTAAAATACCAGCAGAGCTTTCCCTTTCCAGTTCCTTCCTTAACACTGCCTTTTCTTATGATACATACCAAGGAAAATAAATAAAAGGCAATAATTAGGCTTCTGCTACACTATGATTATGGTTTACTCTGGTGATCAACCTGATCTGTCTCCAGTCTATGAATTTCCAGTTTTTGAACCGCAGCCTCACATACGTATCAAAATAGAATATATAGGTCATAATTATGAAGTATGTGAGCATACCTTGTAATGAAATAATATCATACAAAGATCCTGGGGATGGTGAGGAAGAGTCATTAAAACAGTAGTCCTAGTAGCTGAGCAAAGTCTGTTTTGCATTGAGAGGTGTTGACAGACTGAAACACCCTCACTTATAACTTATCAATTTTGACACAGGTGGGTGGGCCACCTTCACTTAACCCAAAAAGGAGACATATACTTGTCATCTGTATGGTCCAATAAATAGCCTGTTGATCATGAATGTCTCACATAAAAGGTAAACTAAGGGGCCAACAACCGCTGGACCTACAGATGGGGTGCCAAACAGAAGTTTGAAGGTGGAATATGATGCTCAGTATGTGGTATCAGTGAAATACTGCATGTGGTTTCAGGACTAATTTTTAAATAATTAAAAGAATAACAAGCAAAAATACTGTTTGCATGTCGTAGGCAGAGGAAGTTTGAACCTGATTGTGAGATCATGGTAGTAAGTAAAGAGAAGAAAAAACATTTCTAAGTGCAGAAATGGTCAAAGGCAGCACAGATTTTTCTATAGATAAAAGCTGAGTATAGGTTGTATAGGTTAAGTGCTAGAATGCTTTGAGAAAAACTACAGTTGTTATAAATATTGACAAAGTAGCTGAAAGACACGAAGAAGAAAGAGGTCAGTCTCGCATGGTCATTTATTGCTACCTAAAGGGTATTGTAAGAAAAAATATCTGTATCTACCAAGGTTTGTACAGCTTTTCCCTCCAAATCATGTATTTTTTATTGCAGTTGAAAGAAACCACAACACAGTGGTGATAAATGCAATGAAAAATCTACTGCCCAAAACTATCTTGCTTTCCTTTGCTTATCACTTAACAAACAGACACCTTTTTGTTGATATAGTGAATTAGAAATGGGAGAATAATACATTATCACTGTTAGTCTTACTGGTTAATTGCTTTCATTTGACAAGTAAATTATTTCAGCTCAGTGCAAACAGCAAATTGGGTTTTTTTGCTACTGTCATTAGCACTAATCAATAATTAATTAGGAATATTAAAAACTGTTAGTGTGGAATTTTTCTCCTCTGCACTTATCTAAATGCCAAATTTATTTTGCTGAGAGGTTGGCATAAGACTGGGACAGCTACATGGTCATGGAAAATGAGCTGAAGGAAAAGTTCAAGCTGAGAAGTAGATAGGATTTCTTATTAGTCTCAGTAAGTAGTCTATCTGACCAGGGTGAAATTTAGCTGCTTTTTTACTTTTCTACATTAAAAATGTGATATTAAAGTTTAGTCCACAAATGTGATAACTCAGTTGCTCCTTTCTTCTGCAGACTCAATATTTCATTTAATTATTAAATTAATTTTCAATTTTACATTCACAAAAAATGTGGAGATCTATATCTCATAATTTACTGGAAGCTAGCAAAAAAAATCACCAGGAATTACATTGCTGTGACTATGAAACAGCAATAATCTCAATCACTTTCAAAATAATACCAAGCTCACATTAAAGAAAACAGTCTCACAATGAATGTATAGACAGTTATATGTGCAATTTAAGAAAAGCAAAATTCTCCCAACAGATTATGCTCCCTGGGAATGTGAATCCTGTATCACAGATGAAGTCATGAGAGATTAAAAAAAACATTAAAGTTTCTAGGATGTCATATCCCAGCTCAGGAGACTCTCTAACTGGGGTAAAGCTGTAAGCTAAGGCTGTCAGCAAACTGTTCAGGGTACATGAGATAATGAGCAAAGATAAATGCAGTGGGAGTTACTTCTTGGCACTATGGTTTGTTTAATGTAGGTCAAAACAAGTACAGGTTTACTACATGGTATCTAGAAGGTTCCTGTATAAGCCTACAGTTGAGGGACTGCAGTTGACATAGAATTAATGATGGAATCATTGAAGGAGCTGAGGGGTCTCTAACAAAGGGGCCGTGCACATAGTCCATAGGGGTACCCTGGATAAATCCACATGATTGAGTCAATGTTGTGCAGCCCCTACCTCACCTCAGCATGTATCTGGATTGGAGCAGCAAAGACCAGATGCCACGGTTTTGGTTCAGATGAGAAATCTGGATTACAGATTTTGCATATCAGAAATGCATATATAGTAACGTTAGCTACTCTCCCAACCTGGATTTGCACATTTAGTTTTGGCTAACTTCTTGTTCACTGAGGTGCCTTACCCTGCTGGCAGTGCACTGAATAGCCACATCTTTTTCCATGTCACATCTTAGAAGTGAGAGACTGGCAAGTCCTTTTTGAAGTAAAATATTTTTACCAAACATGTTTTTTAGAAATGCCACTGTCCTATTTTAATACTCTGTACTATCACAAACATTAATGGGCAGAATGGTTTCTTTTTAACACACTCCTAGTACATACACATGTGCATATGTACTCATATGTGTATATACTCTTATGCTTACAGTATAAATACAGATAATAGGCACAATAATTGCCTTTGATTGACACCTACAGAAAGTGCTACACTAGTTTGAATGACAGGAAGAATTAAAATACTGGCCTAAAACTGAAAAATAAGTTTTCGCTATTAGAAAGCATATTGCCTGGCTGTAGGTCAATGCTTTGGCTGAGCACAGAATCCCACCAAGCAGCTTACAATAACACATAACACATCACTCTGGCATTTTTCCTGTTCCAGGAAAAAGTGATGTGAGCTGAGTAGCATCACACTGACTGGTTGCATCATCCCATTTTTATGGGTACATCAAGCATGTCACAAAACCTTTGCTTTTTACTGAATTCTGAAAGAGGAATAAGTCAATAACATGTCAGATGAAGTCTCAAAAACAAAAATTAATTTTTCTACAGCACAGACACAAATGCCAGTTACGGAAATTCATTAAGTCCAAACTCAGATCCCTAAATAATTCAGTCTATGTTCAGGCATTTAGGCAAGTAAACCAAGAATTTTCAGGTAGAACTAATTTCAGCTACAAATGGCATCACTTTGGAATGACTTTAACAATCTGAATATATAATCATAGATAAAAGGGTTTGGTTATGTATCTATAATGACATTCATCTCCCTTGACCTGATTTATAAAGCTATAAAGTAACTTAGCAAAACTCAGCCATTTCATATGCAAAATGATGCACTCGGTTAAATATTCTCTGTGAGGAACATATATGTTGCTGCAATCTTCTACATATCTTCTTAGAGAAATAAGAATAGACTGATTTAACTGAGGATGTTGGTGGTAGGACATAATTTGCCCAGGAAATAATCTGGAAAATAAACAGTGTCTAGAATTAATGGAAATTAACTAAAAATTAAGACATCTCCAGTATGAATTGAATCTCTTTATTGGCACCTTCAGGAAAAATATTTATTTTCTGTCTTTCACCTTTAACAGATTGCTTCCCTTGAGGCCTAAATTCTAAGTAAAGTGTTATGATACTGTGCAACAGATTTGTCTGAGCAACCAGATGAAATTTAGCAGTAATTGCCTATGGTGATATTTTTATCAAATCTCATTTGAAGATCTCAAATTCTAGATGGTTCATCATATATTTCTGTCTGCAAATCCTCAGCATTAGATACTATGGGAATATTTAATCCATAGAATTACTGTTTTTCATATTAATGAGTTATAAATGAGAGCTTAATTACTACTAATTCCTGGAAAATCCACTGTTGGTGATTATAATCACTAACGATTAGATAATTAAACATCCATCTTTGTCTATCTTTACCGAACTTAATGAGAAGTTACGGATCAGATTCTCAGTTTCTGATTCTACTGCCAAGTGTCAGTGGAAAAGAACCTTTGCTGGCTGCAAGCTGTGCCAGGTCCCCCTTGGCACTGACACAGGAGACTGCAAAAGATGTGAAGGGAACATATCACACTCCTCCAATCCACAGCCCACAGAATTGTCTCCAGGGACTGTTCCTCCTGATGTAACTCAGAGTCCTTTCACCCAAATCTGCTATTACACAGTCGAACCACCCTGATCTTCCTTGTTGGATATCAGGAGAATGAGGAGGGAAGCTCACACTGAAGGCACCTAATAACTTCTTGCAGTTATAAGTGCAATGTGGGCTTGCACAGATATTTATGTACCTCTGTATGACTTCGACTAAGATTAAGCAATAATTGTTAGGCCTCTGGTGAGCATTTAAAATATGTTCAAACTGCTTCATCATGCATTTGACTCCCTTTCTACAGCTGGTGCATAGAGTACTTTCCCCAGAACAGCCTGCAGGTGCATTTCAGACAGACCAAAGTTACCTGGTCCAGCATACTTTTGTCCTTCAAATGTTCTCTTAGTATTTATTTATTTATGCATTTTTTAAATAACAAATGTGCAAAACAATACCAATTGGAATGGCAGGTTTCCATCTGGATAAACATGAAGAAATTTGCTTTTTTTAGTGTATTTTACTACTGTATTTTAGTGTTCCTCCCTATTGCTGTATTGTACTTAGAATATTTATTTGCTCTGTTAACATTAACATTTAATGTTACATTTAATGTTAGTCTGTTAACATTGGCATTTAGTTAAACATCTCTTCATTTCTTGGTGTCTGTTCTTTAGCAAGGCTCAAATTCCATCCTTCCTTAGGATGTGTCAGACAGCCATTAGCAGGTAGAGCTGAAACCATTTTAGAAGTTACTGCAGGTATCTTTCCTCTTTCATTATTTAAGGTTTGTATCTCTACCACTGTGTGCACAATGAACCACTTGAGATCTTTTCATCCACTTTGAAGAAAAGTCATACAGTATATATTTTAAATAATCCTTACCTTGGAATTTAAGGCAAATGGATGACTTGTGTAAAGGTAGATAATGACATTACCCTTTCCTCTTGCTCTGCTGGAAGAGCTGTATCCCCCAACAAGGCAGGAAATGTGGTGGCAGTCATTTCTGAAACCACCTCAATGGTGCTTTCAAGAGAAATAATTTCTTCCTGCTCTTTGTCAGAGCCCTTTTCTGCACCTCTGTCAGCTGGAATTGACTTTTTGGAATAGGAAGAGACTGCTAAAAAATAGTCCAGGTGCAGTCTCAATAGCATCCTGCACAATAGCATCTCTGGTAAAATATGTCTTGGAAAGACTGAGAGAAATAAAAAAAAAATACTACACATATTGAATGTACATAATTCTCTCTCTATAGTTCTACATACATACAGAACCTAGATAAATATGTATGTGTTCTATACACGGTTCTATCTATATATATAGAACTACATACATACATTAAAGAATATAATCCTGTAATTCACTTACACACATAAGTTTAAGAAATGAGGAATCCTAGTGATTTGAATGAAATGAGTGTATATTCTATATTTAAGTTTGTTGCTGAACTGGAACTACAGATAAGAAAATTTAAATGAAAATTAATCACTACCTGTACTGACAATACATTTCACAAACAAAAAAGTATTAATAGAAAATATCTGACCATAAATACAGTGATGAAGGACTATCTCCTTCTCTGTTATATGCAGGTTTCAAACCTCAGTTTACTGTTTGCATTCTTATTTTGAATATATTTGGTATCTAAGCAACTCACAGTGAGAATAAGATTAAAAGGCATGTGACAGCTTAATACAAATTAAGAAACAATTTAAAGTTCTGCAGAAATGCATACTGAGTAACAACATCAATTAAAATTGTGGTTGATAAAAGATTTAAAAGAGATAAACTGAAATTTATTATGCTACACATAACCAGTTATATACTTAGGCATGAATCCTATCTTTAGCAACTGCTAGTAAAGAGTTTTGGCCTTTTGAATAAAAAAAAAGTCACACTTGTTAAATTTAAGCAGTTTTACTGTGAAACAAAGACTTTCTGTAGGAATGGATGGACACCGATAGGCCCAAGTAAGTGGACAGAACTGTTCAGCAGTCCTCTGTAATAGTTTTTAATTTGCAGATTTAAGAGTCCAGGATTCTGTGTTACTTACTTCAGGTCAGTCCTGTCAAAACACGGCATTACAGTCCCACCATTTCAAGCAATAACAATATTCTTAATTATTTTCAATTAATAAGCCATACAGAATTTATTTTTTTTTTTAGTTTTACCTAATGATGATAATGGTGTCACTTTGGATTAATAAACAGAATTATTACTGGGTATTTTGTTTGAATTCCAGACTAGAAGCTAAATGACCCAGTAGAGGTGGTCCCCCTCAAGTTAATAAGCAGGCTTTTGGAAGCAGGGCTGCAATTACTGAAGTAGCTGTTTTTTGGTTTGATTTCAGCTGGGCTGGTTCCCTTCTCAACAAACTGTCTTTATAACCAGCCAAATCCTAGGACCAGAAAATGGGTGGAAGTGGAGATGCAACAGGGACAGTGATACTCTCCTATAGCTATGAGGTAATACAGTTTTATTTTGTGTGGAAGTGACCTTGGGAGGGACTATAGGCTGAACCATCAATTCTCTGACAGAATCACTGTGAAATAAAGTGAAAATTACGTGTTTAAAGACTGACCTCTCATTTTAGGATTCTTGCTCAGCTCAAAGCCAAATTTCAGATTTGCTCAGAAATCCATAGAAAATGCAAATTCTGAACATCACTAGGAATGGCTTCCGGAGTATTTCATTTCAGCTCTCGTATAGGCTACACCAATGTGGACTTACTGAGACTTCTTTCAGTTACTATATTTGGATTTGTTTCTGAAACATGGCCTATCTTTATGCAGAGCAATCTGCCCCAACAGATTCCATGGTTTTAAGAGCTGGAAAAAAAGTATTTCACTCTGCTGGGAAGCATACGCCTTGATATGACACCTTAAGACATACCTGTTGTTCCAAAGTAAGATTTTTTCCTATTAAAGAAGTGGACTAAATTAGTAATACTACAGTTTCTGCCATATATGGAAATCCAGTAGCAGTAAAAATAATTTCACCTTATAATTATGCTTTGTCAAAGCTGTGATAAATAACAGGCCATTAAAAAAACCCCCAAGATTATACACAAACTGGTATTGACAACCATAAATCAGAATCAGTTGCATCTTTTTTTGCTTTATCTTTCTCTAATTCCACTCAGGTTTGTTTTGGTCCATTAATTTAAAATATATATCTAAAGATCTGAAATACTGTTCAAGCCAAGCTATGATGATTGTGCATGTACATGTATACATATACAAAAAACCTGATTGCTAAAAATAAACCATGCCTGATTCATACAAGCCTTATTTACTTATTTAGCATTTCACCCAGCTCAGAACTGTTTCACTTAGTTCATCACTTTGACTTTCATAACCCAGCATGCAGTTGTCACATTTATCCAATACAATATGAAATGTTTCTGCATAATATAATTTTAACTGTAATCTGAACGTATCACTGTGCATTTTCAGAGCGCTCTCTGCAAAGCTTGATTAGAGCAGAGACTCCACAGCTGTGGCTTTAAGCCGTGTTCTGTATTAACATATGGAAGTTACATGCACAATTCTGTGACCATTTTCTTTTAGCCTCAACATTATTTATAGCACTATTTTCTGGGTGTGTGGAGAGGAAGGACCTAGTGCATACAGAGCCCTCCTGGGGCAGATGCTGCTGTCCCCTCACACCATGCACCTTGAAGTTGACCCTCAATGCTCCACAACTGGCCACCAGAGACAGCACACACCTGTGTGTGGGCCTACAGACGTGGCTGGAGATAAACTAAAAAATACCACAACCACATATGCACCTTATGACTCTGTGCCCTGGGTTCCTCGGCACCAGCACGTCTCTCCTCCCGCAGGGCTCCCTCCCTGAACCCCAACACCCTCCTCTCCACGAGGAATTGCTGCCAAGCAACTTCCCTTATGTGGCTCACACACTTGTGTCTAGGGACATGTGCCAGACACAGCTCTCCTTGTGGGACAAGACCCTGTCTAATCCCTAGGGCTCTTGGGCAGACCCTGCTCCCAGAGTGGCAGGCTCCTATTGTCACAAAAGTCAATTTGTTACCTGGTGTGCAGCAAGCCAATCATTACAGACTTGGGAGAGACATCGATTATTTATTTCAGAGTTGCACGTGTCTGGGCTCTTGGTGGTATTTCACAAGTCAAGCACTCCAACTTTCAAAACCTTTTTTCTATTTATGCATTTCTGCAAAGGAATTAGTGTTCACTCACTACAAGTTACAGAATTCTCTTATTAATTAGTATTCTATCTTCTATAGGTTAACGATTCTCTCCCTTCCAAAGCTAGTTAGTCCACATCTTTTTCTTCTTTTGGGTCGGTAGGTTTCTTGAGTTCGTGGTCCGTGGGTCTGTGATCTGCCCCTGCCAGAATTACCTTTTACCCAGTTGGAGGTGATATCAGCACCATTGCTGAGCTGTCTTTGTTAGTTTTTTCCTTATCTCGGGAGTTCTGCCAAATGTGCGTAAATGGCCATAAATTCTGCGTTCTTTGTGCCCACTCTCAGTGGTACATCCTTCTTCCCAGGTTTTGAAAACCTCCTCCTGGGTCTGAGATCACCGAAACATTGTCAAACCCTAAACCTCAACAAGACAATTCTACTGACAAGTAATTTGTCTATCAACTCGCCATCACTTAGAGCTTGTTAGAGCTTGTTTCACAGATTCACTCGCCCTTCTTGTTGATTAGGCTTGAAAGGGTACAAAGATCAAACCTTAAAGAACATCTTTTCTTAGGAAGATTTGACATATTGTGTATTTTGCAACACCGACCCTCCCTGTGGGACAAAACCCTGCCCCATCTCTGCGTCTCCCAGACAGCCCCCCACCCCGAGCGTACGACTGCCTCAGGGCTCTTCCTGAGGGATAAGACACGGTATCCAGTGGAACATTCCCGGTGGGTAAAATCCTGACTCCCCTCACGGGCGCCCCGCCCCAGTTGGACCCGCCGTCGCTACCGCGCATGCGCACGGGCGGGGGGGGCGGAGCGGAGC